>KK500048.1:0-202636 GCA_000688715.1 Glossina pallidipes
AAAGAAACACCGTGTAATCTCGAAACAATAATTAAAATAATAAAAAAAAAAATCGAAAATAACAGCCAACCAAAGGGTCCAAGTTATAAATTTTCTTGGAAACGGACCCTGGGTTGACTGAGTCTTACCCCAGCCCAAGAAGATCCGTCACAATTTAAAAGACTAAAGAAACATTCGTTAATTAATAGGAACCATGAATAACTTTTATCATTTATTTAAAACAACCGCTGACTACTGCAGCCCATCCCCCATTGTGTTCAATTTCCATTGATTCGATTGTAGTCTACGCATTATTACGAATATTAAAGCGTTCTACACTCGTAACATATTGCCATTCCCTACCGGATGTCGCACCCAACACATAAATGTCTTCTGCAGCTATCACCGCCGAAAAACAACCTCTTTTGAAATGCAGGGAAGGCATCGAATCCCATTTATTCATACGCACGTCCAGACGTTTCAGGCAATCATATTTAATAAAGAACAATGAATGACCGTAAGACACCAGTTCAAAACAATTGATTGCTTTTCCCACTTCGTTCACATTATACCACCGCCCTTCTGTAGGATCAAGGCGAAAACATGCATTAGGGCCATCGTACTCCATATGAACTACGCTGTAAATGTTTTTTTCTACCACTGCGGAACGAGTGTGCACAGAATAGCGTTCTATGGGTATATTTACACACTAGTGCCACCTGTCAGTTGCTGGGTCATATTTTTCGACAGTTGAAGTGTTCAATCCATCAACAAGGTAAATAAATTCGTTGTGTGCACAAATTCCACAATTCCTACGATCATAATTCGTGGGCGCAACGTACTTCCACCTCTCTTTAAAAGGATTGTAATATTCTGCGGTTCTCACTTCTTTGCTATTATAACCGCCCAGCGACAAGGATTACATGGAACATTTCGTTGATATGTTCAGGTCTTTTTCGCGTCCTCAAGCTATCTGACAAAAGTTTTCCTTTCTCTATTGACGTCAAATTATGAAACAAAGCTTCCACTAAGAGTTCACTGCATTTTTGGTCTTTTGTAAGAGGCTCAACAGAATCTTGGCTTTTTAAAAACTGAGTGCTAAGTAGAGGTAAAGTAATATGGCTCATTAACTCCGGCAGATGAACCTTTCGATTATTTACATCGTGTTTAACCCAGTTTAACACAGCTTTATAAACAGTATCCTCCGATTTTACTGCTGGTCGTCCTTTATTAATTTTTCCATCTGGAAAAAACGTTAAAGAAATAGTTGCTTTTAAATCAGACTTAGCCTCTGAACACGGAGTTGCTGTTATACTTATGTTAGAATTTTGACAATTTGGAACGTAATGACGTTCTTACTCTGGTTTTTCTTATACTTTTTGTAATCGAGTATCTTGATTTCTGTTTTGTTCATTCAAGTGTCATTACATTCCCTTATTGCATCGATAACCGCTTGCTCACATTGTCATATTTCAATGTGCCAGAATAAGGTATCGGCTTTCGACAACGATTTTTTTTTTTAATTTGTTTTGTGTATGATGCAAGCTTTTATGCATCAATCTTTTTTCTTATGATTAATAAGCGGAATGAGCTTATGACCTGCAAAACCGTAAAGCGAATCTAAGAAGAAGAAAACGAACAAATTTGAAGATTTCGTGTTTCTTTCATTCTATTTTGCAAACCAAACGAAACGATAATATAATAGCTAGATGTTTAATGTTTGAGGGATGAAACAATAATAAAAAAGTTTTGCATTAGCATAATTGGATGAATTTTTTGGTTTTTTTTTTAGTTTATTTTGATTTGGAAAAGTAATTTGACAGTAGAATCTCTAGTTATTACAATATTGGGGTACATAGCAAGCAGATCACTATGCCTTCTTTCGAAGACATACATATCTTCTCTGAGCAAGTAGACAACACTAACCAGCAATTTATTATTCTTAAGACTCAGTTCAACAAAAAGAGTTGTAAGAGTAAAGTGCTGTTTTGGCGGGATGTATAGGGTATTGTAACACTCAGTTTGGCCAAATCCTTATTGAAAGTCTTGAATTTGGTAATTTTACCATTTTTCTTCATCTTGCTGCATAAGGAGTTCAGCTTCCGGCAAAGTGGCCTCAAATGTTCTTTGATATAGATTCGAGAACCTATCTTCCGACTATTGATATCCGAAAGCCTCATATGTTTGGCAAGATAGTTTTTCCGTAGCATATCCTTTACAGCCAAGCTGTTGAATTTCATCAAGATCTCATTCTTCTCATTTATATAAGTGTAGTGGTTGATGTTCGAATTTGAGATGCTTACATTAAGACAATCAGCGAGTTTAATAACGTGCGCCGGGGGATTCACGACACGGGGCAGCCAGCCTGATATGATCATTTCAGTACGACTAGTGTCGAGAAAATGCGTTCTGCATTGTCTCCAAAGATTGGTTTTTCTTTTCTCTTCCTCCACCACTTTCAATGTCGCTTGTAAATCGTTAATGCGTGAATTAAACTTCACCTCTAGGTTAATCCCTATATCCTTAATCTTCTCGTCAGCACTATTGTAGTGATAACACAATAAAGATTCCGATAAATTGACGTTTATTATATATCTCTTTGTTTGACTTTAATTCTGACTCAATTGAACTGTGGACAGTGTCTTCTATAATAAATTGTTATGCTAGCTTAAGCAAAATTGTAGTTTAAAACTAGGTTATTACTAAAGGTACATTTAATGTGGTTTATAATTAAACTAAGTTATCGCTAGATTTACTTTATGGGGAAATATAAGAAAGGATAAACTTAGCATAAGTGATTAATAAGTGAGTAGAATACGACGAATCGATAATGCTACACTATCACAGAGCTCTTGAAACCTTAAGTTCCGTGTGATTTGATTGACTGCCTGTTGAAGTTGCTGAGGTAGGAATGCCTCTCACGAGACGTTTTAATAGTCCGATCGGCTAAAGGCAAGCATCGAATTTCCAATTAACTTTTTGTACTCCTCTTGTGAAATCTTTGCACAATCCGTATGATAACGTTTGCCGCATTGAGCACAGTTAATTTTTCTTTTCAAACACCCCACGCAGGGGTGCACACACAGCAGGACTTACTGGAATATAGACAATTAGTTCTCCGCAGATGACACAAGCAAGCAAAAAATAAAAAAGGACCAAAGGCAATGTTGACGCGTTTTAACGCCATTGTCAAACTCGAAAAAGAAAAAAGCTAGACCTTTTACGCCGCGTTAAACTAAATTTCGCAGAAATGAATTTGTTAAGATCGCAGCATAACTAAGTTAAACAACTGGAGGAATATATTTTCTTCACTATTAGATATAGTTAGATATGATAAAGTTTTATTTTATATATTTTTGCACTTCAATATATCAGATTCGGTTCTTGTAACAGGGGCAGGCTTTGTTAATATTGTTCAGTTCAGATGCCATATCTGAAATTGAACTACTACTAGCTTTAGCACTTGTAATTGAAAGATTACCAGAGGGTGAAAGAGACGACAAGCCAATAAAAACAAGGTTTGATATAATTGGGTTGCAAGTCAAAAATTAGAGTTACCAATCTGTAATAATTACGCGTCCCCATTAACGCTATCGCGAAAAAATTGCACCTACTTCTCTGAGAGCACATCATTGTTAACACTATTTCTGCCACGATTTTGTGTATACCTATTTCGACCAAAAGGTGTCTTTTTGACATCTTCGCATTTGAATGCAAATAACTGTGGAAATAATTATTCAATTTGTATTTATATAGATAATTTGTATTATAATTATAAAACAACTATACATTGCAAAATTATTAACTTAATAAACTTTCAATTTTTGTATATTAAATTTAGTCTTCATTATAAAATATGGTGATCATAATACAATAAACCGTTGCAGAAGTTATTTACTTAATCAATAAAACATTTTTTGCAGACGAATGGTTTCGCTATTGAGCACGTAACTATAAATGCATCCATATAAATGTATGTATTCATTAGTATGTATGCGTCTATGTGTCTATGTATATACACATACAAGTTCGTGAATATCGTGAAGTTCAGAATTTATGTGGATTCTTCCTTCTTTCAAATCTGTGAGCGTTTTGTTTATCAATATGTAATTTTTTTATTTTTCTTTTTTTCGAAGTACATCTTTATATGCCTCTACGAACTAGGATTTTTCCAAAATACCTTTTATTGACGGGCCTTACTTAGGAGGACTCTCTTTCTTGTTTAATTTTCCACTCTTCCTTTCTCTACGAGGCATAAATAGCAATCCACAGAATATTATTGCAGCAATCGCTAAAACATTAAAGCTATTTTCGAAGTACATCTACATATGCCTCGATGAGCTAGAATTTTTCCAACATACCTGTTATTGACGGGCCTTGTTTAGGAGAACTCTCTATCTTGTTTAATTTTTCGCTCTACGACGCATAAATAGCAACCCAAAGAATATTATTGCAGCGATCGCAAGTTCTATTAAAGCCATTTTTCGTTGAACTTGTCAATCCAAATGTTATATTTCCTTTCTGCATGTATATTCGTTACACAGTGAACAAATTCTGATTGCTCTATTGCCTGAGCATTGTTTTTGCTATAATTGCTATAAACTAACTTAGAATTATAGTGCAATAAACGAATATATAAAATGATGCACTTGCATTTTTGCGTTTGTTTACTCCAGAAATATGAACGACTTGAAGTGTGCCACAAAAATGTAAGATAAGCAAATTAATGTAAACAACGACGACACACTTCTAGGTCTGGATTACGTCACTTACGATATTGTTGTCTATGGTCAGTTATGCCAAAGCAGACCAACACAGAAACATGAATGTGCAAATGCAAGTGCATGAACAATGCAATGCTATGCTTAATGGATGCATATTCAACCAACCATGAATGTGGTTGATGAATAGATCATCATTGATCAGAGCATTGATCTCGTTTATCGTTTGGTTTTTGTGGTATTAGTTGCTGTTGGGGAGCTTGCGAACTTCTTTTATATTGCTTGATCGTAAGTTTTCGGTGTGGGGGTGTAAGTGGGTGCAGGCGTTATTGGTGGTACTACATGTTTTAATACGTAGATGGGCTGTGAAGCTTTAATGCATTTGTTGAAGAGCTTATCGAATTTATCCGTGAGAAGAAAACCAACATTTTTGGTTTGGCCGATTATGGCAGATCTTAAAATTAGTTCTGTTAGATCACAAGGTTAAAATTTGATCAATTATAAATTAGATTAAGGGTTGGATCCTGTCATGAACGCCATGAAGTATTAAAGAGTGGAAAAAAAATACGAATGTATTCCTTCAAAGCTTAATCTTTGTTATTCGCGCAAAGCGCAAATTTAGTCGCAGAATACTTGGCTGTGTTTAAGAATCAGAAATAAGAAAGAAATTTCTTACCATAAGATGAAAATTGTATCTTGACAGTTGAATGAATGTCTCCTCTTTTATTATTTACCTAGTTCGTATATAGTGCAATAAATTTAATAAAAATGTTTACTATGACATTTTCTATCTTGGCTATTCGTTGCATGCAATCACAATGCACAGTTGGAACAATACTTGCTTAACTCGCCGCCATATGCACAAAAAAACGCTATTGCTTATTTACACATTGCGAATTTACTTGTACCATTCGTTATATTTTATCATTACATAAAATTCTGCATCCAAGAGAATGTCTATTTTGCCAGGTTGGTTGAAATATGGATCAACTCAGTGTAGATTCGATTCGTGTGGAAATATTGAACTGCTGATTTGGTTGAACAGAAATGATTGATGGGAGGACAAATGCTTCCAGATTTGTTGAGAAATCGTTATTCCTTGATGCTAACTGCACTTTTATTCGCCTTGTTGATTTTTGTTGTGCGTTTCCAATGTGATGATGAACTGGTGTTCCGCTGAACTTGAGTTTTTCTTTCAGCTTCTCCTGAAAGATAGGCCTTGAGATACCACATTTTGCCTGTGCAATTGGCTCTAGTTACTATAATCACCATTTAACTTGGGGATAGATATTTTTGGTAGTGGCACGGCATTGGATATTGTTAAATGATGAATTGATGGACTGGTGCTCATCTCTTGCGTCGATGTCACTTGAAGTTCAGTTAATTTTTCAATGACCATAGCTTGCAGGTGATCAGTTATCTTGAACTAGACCATTGTTTAAGGGCTTTGTGAATTGTTCCCAAGATGTGTCATACAAGTCCTCTAATTGATTCCATAACCTGTTTATGGTATCAATTCTGATCTTCTAATATTACTGATGTTCATTCTAACTTGTTTTAGAAAGACTTGCTCGTTTTCCAATGCTGCCATGCAAGCATTGATATTATTGATTAGACAATGTGTGGTATTGTTGAATGCTGTTGCATTGCTCTCGATTTGTTATTATTTCTGCTGAATAACCCATACAGTCTTGAAATACAGATGTTGCTAACGCAACATGTGAATAGTTATTTTGAATAATCTGGTCTTAATGGATGGTATGGTTTTAGACGGCTTATTCTATACTGTGATTGTTGTCTTTCTTTCATTGATTTATCAGTGACATCTGTTAACAGGTCTAAAAAAAAGTCTCGCGAAGGAGAGACTATTCAAATTAAGTTAAAATTACGTCGGGGTCACCAATGTCTCGTGGACTCACGGAGAGCCCAAAAAAGAACCTCGAAATCTTGCTGCCTACTTAATTTAAACTGTCCAAATTAAGTCAGCTTGATTTCATGCGTTGCCCCTCGGCACTTGTAACAAAAAGACAACTAGTGGACAATAGACAATGCGCGCTGACAACCAACGTAAACTTTATTGAAGTTTAAAAATTATAATTATCTTAAAGTAAACAAAAATTATTCTAAACAAATTTTGCTCATAGTTGCAATATTCAAATAATATTTCGCTAATTTTGCAAAAGATAACAATTTAAAATTATGTCATCCAAAAATGCAACGTAAACAAAGAAAAGAAAATGAACAAAAGATGAGACACTTTGGATTAAACTGCAACAAGTACTTATTGACTATAGTCAGTAATTAAAAGAACTACATGAACGAACAAGCAGACAAACACGTACAATTACAAAGTACGTTACCGTTCATTGTTTAAATGACCATTGGAATAAAATATGAAAACTGAATATATGAGCATATGAAATTAAACCGTATCGATTCTTATAGAAATAGATTTTGCTAAATAAAAAGATAAGTTTAATTTAAGTAAAAGCTTTACTCCAAATGAGTAATAACATCGGACCATCCTATATTAATAGGAGAATTACAGTGAATACAATTATTGTATATTTCAACATTGGCATCTGGCATTCCTTGAAAAGTTACTTACTGTGATTATAAGAGCTCGTCACACCCATTATCTTTGATCTAAGTGAAACAGAAGATTTTTATTTTTGTTAATGTGTTTTGTATTACGTTTGAAACATTATCGCGAGCCCATCGGGTAATAATACAAGAAAATTGTAATAATGCCCTCTAAATTAATTGCTTAAGAAAAAAAAAGGATATTTTATATACTTGTATTCTTTAATAATTTAATAAGAGAGAATTATATATAAATGATACCTATTCTTGTTGTATTTAAAAAGATTTGTAAATTCTCTATTTCTTATAAATATCTTAAAGTATCGAAGTTGGAAATTAAATTTAGTTTGTGAATGACACTCTGTGAATATCAATATCTATAAAAAGTATGTGTTGAAAAGAGAACATAAACAAAACAGCAGAAGCAAGTGATAATATTCGGCTTAAGTTTGAATTGAAACGGAAAGATTTCAATAAATTATGAAATGATATTTATGTCATATATTTCCATATTTTTCAATATGTAATAAGTTTAACTATGTTTGAATGAAATGAAAACCGTATCTGAAAATTGCCTTCAAGTCGAATATAAAATTCTGGCTTGTCAAAAGAAGTAAGAATCAAATGTTTTTGGAAAACATGCAGTAAAAGCGAACGATTTGGAAATGATAAAAAATAATTATTATCGCCTATTTTTTTATTTTGTTTGTATCTCTTGTAAATTCTAGATTGGAAATTAATGGAAATGTTCTATTCAAATTTTTACTTATCGAGCTATCTGGTTATCTTCGTGCACTTAGTAATTAGCATAAATTATTTTGTTTGCCTTTTCGAATAAAAATTTGATAAATGAGTAAAACTAAAACAAAAATTGTTTCATTCTTATTTATATCTATCACTGAAGGGTGGTGAAAGGTAAATCCCTTCTATCTGCCAACAACTGTCGTGCGGCACTGAAAGTGAAAGGCGCTCATCGATAAGCTCTTGCCTAACAGTAGTCTAACAATAAAGAGAGAGAAAGAGAAAATTTCTTTTACCAGATCGAAATGAAGCTCATTTAAACCTTTTAAAGCGAAAATAGGCATTGGTATACTAGTTACGAAAGAAGTCATATAGATCTTCGGGGATTGAAAATCTAATCCGATGATTTTATTCAAAATATTATACAAGAGTTCACACTGATACAGCAGCAACACCTCCGATGTTCGGCATAAAATCGCCACGTATTACAAAGTTAGTAAGCATATTTTTTAAAAATCTTTTTACCGTTCTTGCACTTAAAGTCAACGGCAATGAGTTTAGTTGCAACCCCAACATTTGTACCTCTCGCGTACACCGTATGGTACAAGTTTAAAATTCGTACTTCGCCTCTTTCAAGGTACTTAATACCTTCTTATCTATTCCAAGAGAGCCGCATTTTGAGACTAATTGAAATCGTTTTAACAAGAAACTCTTTGATATCTTTTTTGAAAAAAAGTTCTAAATATCAAAGTTGTTCTGATGTAGAATTTTATTGAAGGAATAACTTGGTTTTTTGGGCAGAATTGACTTATTCCTTGTCATCGAAATTCTTATTGTATACTTATAAAGAGAGCTATAGCTTTTTCTTCCTTTGAATAGAGTTTGCATTTTCAAAACCATATTTTCAAGCGAAACAGGATTCTTGTGTTTCAAAGTCCTATATTTCGCATTGGACTTGGCTTAATACTTTGTCTTGTACGATATTTGGTTAATTTTACTAATATGAATAATATGAATCATGACATTTCAAACTTTATGAAATGGTGCTTTATAGAAGCATAAAGTAAAGAGAAATGTTATACATTTTGCATTGTGTTTATGTTTCATTCATACGATTTCAAATTTCATAAAATATTATATAAAAGCTTTCAAGATAATGGTTGTTAATTATTGCGCGTGACACAGCGCAAAGTCAGTTGACTACATAGTTTGGGTGCTTTGCTAAGGGAAAATCATTTTCCGTTTGTTTATATAAACAAGCGCAAATTTAATAAAGCGAAAGATTTATTTTTGAAAAAAGAAGGAAAGCTATCCATTCAAAAAATATTCATTTAGAATCTAAAAAATATATATGATTTTCATTCTTAATGGAAATTGATAGTTTGTGCGCCATCTACAACGCTATCATTGTGTTTCTCTTTACATTTTATATTGTGTTTGGTTCATTCATGTTGTTTCAAATTTTAATACAGGCTTCCATAGAAAATAGCATGGTCAGCTTTCAAATTTATTACTTTTATATGTCAACTGTCTTTGTACTTTATTACTATTTTACTCCAGCTATGTAATGTGGCGAATATCGTCAAATGCCGTATTCCTGAAAAATTGAGGATAAATTCAACAGATATACTTAACCGGCAATTGGAATATTTGCAATGGATATAAGTGCTCTGTGTGAATATTTTAAAGAAAAAGTCTGTTTTACAAACAGAAAAGGAAGTAAAAAAGGTAAGACATACACTTCAATCGTAACTCGTCAAGAATTTACTAGTATACGTTTATTTCCCTCATAGTTCCCCTACAATGCCATTATGGCATGGAATGCTTCGCATAAATAATTTATAAAAAGGTGTTATGGGAAAAATAAGGATTTTTCTTTGCTGTGTCCAACAACAGCTTTCAATGCGGAACAAGAGTCACTTTACAATATCATTGTTTACCTGAAAATGTGCTTTTGACCAGGAAGTTCCTTCTAATGGTAAAATTGTAACCTAAAAAAAAAGAGTCCACGTAAAAGAAATGTATTGATACGAACATATGATTCAACGAATGAACGCATTCCTATTCCATCATGAAATTTAAATAAGATAGGAGCAATAGAAACATTGAAAAAATACCAAAGAAAATTTTTATTAATCTGAATGAAGCCGTAAAGTGTAATGGAACTACAGTAGGAGACAATAATATTCGAGTGAATTTTTATTATTACAAAGGCCAATAGCACACAGAAGTCTCAAAATTTTTGCGAGATTGCAGCAACAAGACATCAATCGAAGCTAATTTCAGAAACCGCAAGTATTTACAAAACCCTTCCATTGGGATATATATGTATATATATAATGTAGTCATAAGTCTTTGATTCTACTTGCCATTTCAAGCAAATTTTTGCATTAAAATATGTGTAAAAATATGTAACCACATGGCTTTTATCCTACCATGTTTGTTTCAAACGTAATTACAGGAACATAACTTCCATTAAGAGAATTTGTCATAAAAAAAAACTACTATGCATAGTGATGCATAGAATATTAATGCTGATGGGCAGTCTCTTTTGTCAATTTTATTATTTATTTCCAATATGGGTTACTTACATTGCAAATTAACAAATTGCAAAATAGGTCCCCATCAGCACTAAGAGGTTATGTTAACGGTTTCTGAAAAAGCAATTAATTGCTTTCGAAAAAAAATACCAATTTAAGTATTTAGTTTTACGAAAAAAGAAATTTATATATCATTTGGATGAACGGTTTTTTTTAAAAACGTAATATGGATATATAGAACTCGTAAGAATTCACAGTCAATGAATTGATAAATATCATTCTAATATTTACATATTTGCTTGAAGCAGGAGCTGTGCAAGACTCACGACAATATGAGTGCATTTTTCTTATTAGAAGTCAGGTGTTGTCGGGCTTGCAGATAACTGATATAATGAATGAAATATATGACAGCAGCTGGCTTCTGATATCCCACCCTTTGAAGTAAGTTAATCGAATTTCTTCATGTAAACTTAGTTGAGTGGTGCAAACGTTACAAACGTTACAGCTGTAGGCATGATTTGTGTGTAGATTTTGCAAAACTAAAGATAAATGAATAGTGAGCCTATAAAATAACAAGTTTGATGGTGCTTTAGAAGAATTGTCCATATGTCATTGTCGTGCGACTGACAGCGATCCAGCGTTCTTTACTTTCTTATATTTCGGGTGAATTTTGCAGCACTTATGTTGTTTACACCACTGTGTTAACTTTGAATATTCGAGTAGTTGAAATTATTAAGTTTTCTTCAGGCTCCATTTTATCCTCTAATGTATAATCGATATTATTCATAAAGTAGTAACCATTTTCGACTACAAATTCTTTTATTAATATTTAGAGGGCGTCTATTTTTTGAGATTTTGCGGACTTTGGATAACAAACTGATTCGGAATCGCTGAATCAGATTGAACGGAACTGTTTTTCAGTAGCGGCCAGGTTCGTATGAAGCACGTGTGTTGGGATACTTTCGATATGTGTTGCACAAAAATGTCTTGAGTTTCTTGAAGTTTCTTGTCGATTTTCGCCGTCATTGCTTGTGATGGTTGGGGAAGAAGAAAAGAAAATTTCTGACCAAGAAGAAACAATTTCCAATTGGGTTTTCACAATCCGTTTATAGTAAACTCAAGCAAGATAGGTAAAATAACATTAATATTTCTCACAATGTACTTCAAAAGATTAAAAATTTAATTATTTCACAGCAAGAAAATGCCGTTTATGCTCATTAACATAATTAGCATTATAAACATAAGCAGTATTAACATGCTGCTCAAGTTTTTATGCCATTTGTTGCCGTGTCGTTGCACTTGCTCTATCTTTTGCATTACTTGCCGCATCATAGTGACAAGTGATGTATTTGTATCATCTTTGTTTTTTCGTTCTCCTCCGTTGCAGTTATATTTTCTGACTCTCCCTGCTTGCTGGTTTACTCCGTCCAGTCAACGTTATATTATATAGAACACATTCACGCAAAGAGGAGACATTTCTTGCTTTTTCTAATTGTCCACTCAGTTCTTGCTTTAGTTCAGCTTTAGTACCAGCTATATGTAAGATCCTTCTCCCCACCGTCTGCTTGGTGTGTTCTATTCATAGACTTAATTTCACCATTACGCTATAATTTACAATTCCACTTCTGATACCAGTGTTATATGCAATGGCTTTTTGCTATTTTAGGTTTTTACATCCATAGTTTTGTTGTGATGTGCGTGTCGCTGGATTTTGATTTTTAGGAAAGCGTAGATTTTGTTTACAACTCTTAGAAGATCTATTTACAAATGAATTATATATATGTAAGGTTTTTTTCCCCACCGCCTGCTTGGTGTGTTCTATTCAAAGACCTAATGTCACTGTTGCTTTCGCTATAGCTTACAATTCCACTTCTGATGCCAGTGTTATATACAATGCCTTTTTACTATTTTAGGTTTCTGCATGCACAGTTTTGTTGTGATGTGTGCGTGTCACTGGATTGTGATTTTTAGGAAAGTCAAATATTACTAAACTTGTTAAACTACTTTCATTACATTGAGGGTAAGTGTCATCAAATAGTTTTGAAATTCAAAATAGTTTCTTAATCTCATAACACTTGTTGTCAATATCCGGCTTAAGCCATGTTTCACTTGCACGCATGACGTGTATTAAAGCATCGGACAATAGATAATTTATATAATCGATTTTTTATGCTAGTTACGGTTTTTTCTGTTTAAATGACAAACTTGAAGCACTTATGCGCTTGAGAATTAACATTGTTTACCTAACATTCGCAGTCTGCCATCTAGTGTGTGACTCAATTTCTTTAAACACGAAGGAAAAATTCTGTTCAACGTCAAATAATTAGTATTAAGATCTCTACTAAAGTTTTCAGTTATTTTTGTACAGTGATTACATTTAGCAATAGAGTCTTAGTTATACTCAAGACATTCATGACTACCACGACATTTCCCTCATACATGATCGTCTTACAGGCCTTGTGTACGTGGTTAAACGTTCTGCCATTACCATTATAATAATTTGATAATTAAAAGGGGGTAGCAATTTCTCTTTACACATTGTGCTATTGCATTGTGCTTGTCAAAGGGGTAGAGTAGGGAACCGCAACAGCAATTGCAGGTATCCCAGCAGAACAATAAAAAGAATTTTCAAAATAAATGAATGTACTCTTCTTTACTGTGATAGTTGAATTAATGCGTGAATCATTATTTTTAATTACGGCTTATATATAATTCTTATAACTAAAGGAGTAACAATAAAAAAATAAAATAAAATCATTGGAAAATGCCGATGTTACATATTTTAGTGCATAAAGGTAATCAAAAAAATAAACGCGGAAGAAAAAATGTTAGCATAATTAGCGAGTGTTATTTTCCAATTGCAAATTTTGTGTTTTTTGTTATAGTGACCTAAACAATATAGCTTGGGAAATTATGCTGATAATTATGTTTAATAATAAATTCGATTTTCAACTATTTTTTTTTTTAAAGCACAGTGTATTGCATTACAACATCTAGTCTTTACACTTCTTCCATCCTATCTACAGCTTCTACTCAGTAAGCATTTTTCTGAAGGATTCCGCGTGTGTCTCAACAAGAACACTGTAGTTGGTCTTTTAATGATTCTTAACAAACCGTACTTTAAGATGGAATTTTGATCCCGAAATTTACTAATAATCCCTAATAATATTTTCACTCTCGTATCTGTAGCTAATACCTGCTATTTTTATTTGGTTGTCTGTACAACATAATCTTTCGGCGAGAGATTCGGCAACCTCTCAATGCTAACCTATCACGTTCATCCTTATTAACACAATCGATCACTACCACCCCATTATTCTTGTACCCTTCAACCGCAATATAAATTTTATAAAGTTAAAGAAATATGGAAAGTGTCAAAATTATTCGAATATTTGCTAGAAACATTGTCGCTGTTACGTACATGTATTTACTTTTATTTAAAAAACCAAATAACAATTTGAGGCGAAGATTGACAATACACGCAACAACGTTTTATTCTGGACCCAAATCACTTCCGGGTTAAAAAATATATTTTGAGAAAGGGATGCAACTAATGCAACTAAAATCAACGTTGTGTACATTGGTGTCCATTTACATATATATGAAAGAGTTCAATGAAAGTTGGCCTACGTATATAAATTATTATCATCTGTTAGGAAAAAGAAAGTGGATATGTACTAATTATTATTTCAAATATCAGAAAATTTATTAAAGCCGAATATGTTAATGAAGGGGAAGGTTTCTGCAGAAATGGGCCTTAGGTGACTCATACGTTTTTACCGGGTTATGAATGTCCAACTACTGACGATTTTATATTAATTGAAAAATTTTATGAAGATTGGAAATCTGTAAATGCCATAAATTATTTGTTAAAACTCACCGAACATCTAACTATCAACAGTCACTATGGTCCATGGTTTACGCTTGAGGGCTCGTTGATAACAAAGGAATCGTTTAAAAAATATCCCAGATATGGATTCTATCCAGTAAATTATATGCGAGAAATATCAGTTAAAACAAAATACTATTTGATTTAAAGAACAGCAACCAAAAATGTTCTTCTATGAGTCCAGATCAATTAAATTATTGCTTGGATTAGTAACAATTCATAAAAATTAGTATCGTTTGAACATCGTCTCTTTTTTTTGGCACAATATAGAATAATGGCAATACGTCTTCAATTTAAAGAAACACCTACAACATTATTTCGATAATTGGTCCTACATTATATAGGAGTTCATAGTTTTAACTATAACATTGTTTTTTTATTTGCATTCGAGAGTGTGCGATCTGTGTATTGAATGACGAGTGTATAGGACTTTTCAACATGTACAAGGTTATATATTTTCAGTAGAAGAAATTGGACTTTTAAAACTAATTGGCGGAATTCATTTTTATGATAAAAATAAGGCAAATATTTCGAAATTTTCTCAAAATCCATATGCGTTTTCAACGTATTTGGAAATAATCGATAAAAAACTTAACCACGCGGAGGCTGTATTAGAGTTACTGCTATAAAAGATCTCCGCGGCTTCTTTGTTTGCTTTTGAGCTTATTTTTGTAGCCTGCTCTTTTCAAATGATTCGAAATTGTCATGTGGTTGATGTTTAGTGCCTCCACTATTTCCTGACAGTTTGCGTGCGTCTTACTTTACTGGTTGCAAAATTTCATCGCATTTTTCAGTGACTGGTCGACCAGAGCGAGGTGCATCTTTGGTCGAATCGATCAAATTACTCCAGGGTCCTTCGTTGACTCGCAGCATTCTCAACAAACACTTCACAAATTTTTCGGCATGTTTATGCATTTTTACCTTTTTTATAGTAAAAAAGCATCAAATAGCGTATTTCCTGGTCTCTATTTGCAAAAAACTCTAGTAGTCGATTTTCACAATCCTCCCGTTTGAGGTGCTTCGCCGCTCTTTGACCACGATCGTTTTCGCACAGGGTTATTGTATGTGATCCATTTCTCATCTCCAGTCACCATCCGTTTAAGAAATGGGCCTATCTCATTCCGTTTGGCCAAGGCTTCGCAGATGGAAATTCGATCCATCATGTTTTTTTCTGTTAATTGGTGTGGCACCCAAACACCGAGCTTCTTTTTAATCCAGCTTTGTGTAAATGGTTTAAAACTGTTTTATGGTCGATTTGTAGCTCCTGGGCGATGTTACGACTGCTAACATGCCGGTCAACTTCGATCATTTCTCCGATTTTATCGACATTTTCGACGACCGGCCTACCTGTGGGAGGTGCATCTTTAACATCAAAAATTCCTGAACGGAATCTACGAAACCAAAATTGCACACAATTGGCTGTTACAGTATCGGAACCATAAACACCATTTACAATTTTAGCCGCCTGGCTTGCATTTTCGCCTTTGTCAAAGAAAAACTGTAAAATGTATCGAATTTTCTCTTTGTTCACTTCCGTTCTTAACACGCTGTAACTCACAACTGAATGCACCAAACAAAAACAACAAAAGAATTTTTTTTACTGCAAAATGTCACCTTTCCAACGAGTATAAATCTGAAATTGTTTTATCGTTACTTTACGAGAAATCTACCAGTGCAGCCATCTACCGAAAAATTAATGGATTTCTTTTTCCCCAACCTAATATGTATAACATAACAAAAAATGGGGTAATAAAGAAACGGTCAATAAGCTGTATCGAAACGAAAAGCTGCAAATCCATGAGAAGGGATTCCCCTGTGTTACTTTTGGACAAAGATACAAGCGAGTATGCCATTAGGAAATATAAAGGCGTACGTGTGCAAACAAACCAACGTTAAAATAACAAAGATATAAGAGACAAGACCTTTAAAAAAAGTTATAAATTATCTAAACTAAAAATTATCGTTTTCAAATCTCAGCTGAAGGCAAAGATCAAATTTTAATTAAAAACGCTCTCGCACTCACACACTAGCAAAACTCACACGCTCCTTATCGTGAAAAATTTGAAAATACCGCTGAGAGTAAATTCAAACGTACTTTATCGTACTCAAGCATTCGTTCGTTTTTCAATCAACACTCAGTAAAGTAGAACAAGTAAAACCATCAATCAATCAATTTGTGCCGCGCTTATTATAAGAATAATAGTATGGGTAAACTGGAAATATTGAATGTATTGGAATCGCTGGGAATGTCCCCAGAAGGTGACAAACTTAATAAAACATATTGGGAGATTTGCTTCGCTTATTTAAAAAATCCAAATACACCGATTGAAATTAACGAGGAGTTGCTCATTTATTTTGGCTATGATGGTAGACACAGTGTTGGTACAAAATCGATACTGGGCATATTAAATAATTACGAACCAGCGTTGAAGGAAGAGCAACAATCAACTACTACGACGACGGCGACAACAAATACTACAACAACAACAAAAATAACTCGTGACAATGGTGATCACCAATCGCATAAGGAAAAGAATAAGGAGGATGAAGAGGAATTCGAAGAAACAAATATACAATCGAGGGGTACATTAACTGTCACAGCTGACGAAGTGATGTTTATATTTAGTTCGCTTTCAACTAGAATGAATAAATACTTTAAAATTCTAAATAGATATTACACGAGGGCATTAGAATTAATTGCGAAATATGGATACGCCTATAATCAATATCCTTTTATGAGTATCAATTGCAGCGATTCTCACGATTTGGCACGTGAAAAGCAAACGAATGTTTTAAGAATAAAATATAAAAGCTTTATTGAGTATTATAAAAAGACGTTAGTACTGAATAACAATCAAGCAACAACAGCAAAGGAGACTCCAACAGCTCATAGAACTTCCATTTTACCATATAGAAAATTTTTCAATGAATACGATAAACAAAGCACGGTCTATGGGAACAATCAGTTGGTACTTCGTTTATATTGTATATCGGAAAATGCATGGGCGTTAATTCGTAGAAAAAATTGCAGTCTAACTACAGCTGAGAAACATTTGAAAAAACGTTTTGGCGAACAAGTTGTAATGGTCCACCAATACATTGGAATACAAACGGCAATCAATTATGGAGAAATTCTACAAATTACTCATCCAAGTTTATTTATATGGCACCCTAGAGAAAATATTTTAGAATGTAAACAAAATAATAAAATAACTAATAAAGATTTATATGAATATTTAGATAATATAATTAAAAAATTTATATGAAAAAAAAAAACAATGTGTACATTTATTTTCAATAAATAAAAAATTTTACTAAAAAAATATTCATTTTTTCATTTTTCCCATTTCCCTTTGTGTATATAAAATATATACGTATTTGACAAATTTACATCTAATCATTAAAATATTTATTTATTTATTTATACAAGAAAATCAGCTATAATAAATTAACAGCCGGACTCAATTGGAAGTAAATCTTATACTAATTATTATTAAAAACAAATACAAAGTATAAAGAAAAGTAAAGACAAAAAGAGAAGAATAAAATACATGTATAAATAAATAAGAGAGAAAAAATAGAAAAAAAAGTATTTGTACATCTAGCACACAGACACACTCACAGCCGGTACGAATCCGAGTTGGGAGTGAAACTCTAAGCCATTGTAAACAGTCAATAGCTTGGCAGCCGATAACAGTACACAATACCAGTTAATTTTCGAATCATAGTAAGGTGTTAAGATTGCAACTTATTTTCAATGTGACATACGCAAATCGTGCATATAAGGATAGCCGTTTTGATAGAATTTGAAGAGTCCAATCTTGAGAATGAAATCATTTAGATTTATGCAAATGACTCTGAACATATTGAAAAGCTTGTAATTATATTTACATTGACAAGGCTTTATGAGGATAAATTTCCTAGAGAAGCGATTCGGAGCGTTAAAGTCTGTCTTACTACGTAATATGGGCTAATCGATAGTACCATTTAATTAAGAAGGAAACACCAAGAATAAATCTATCACGCTAACGAAGGCTAACAGAAGCAATCTATCTCCGTAAAGAGATCGATAGACGAGCGGGTCCCGACTTGAATTCCTAAGGGCAAACAGCAAGAATGGCTTTTGGAAATCTATAGGAAAGAGATCATACAACAGAGGCATCACATATAACGCGATTTGGTTGGAAAATAAATACCGAAATTGGAGCAATATGACCTCCTTTACGGACTATACCTTTTAACCCTTTTAAAATTCCTTTATTAAATACCATTATTTTGTTAACATCAAGAATTACTGTAACATGAGCTCACCATAGTTTAATACAAAGAAATCATTCCCAAGCAACTCAAGGATTATTCTTCACTGTATTATTAGGAATTTATTTTACTAAACTACAAACATACGAATGCATTGAAGCCCCTTTTACAATTGCAGATTCTGTTTATGGATCTACCTTTTTTATAGCTACTGGATTCCACGGTATTCACGTACTAATTGGTACAACTTTTTTACTACATTTTCTTCTTCGACATATAAATAATCGTTTTTCAAAAAATCATCATTTTGGTTTTGAAGCAGCAGCTTGATATTGACATTTCGTTGATATTGTTTGATTATTCTTATATATTTCGATTTATTGATGAGGAGGTTAATAAATAAATATTATCTATATAGTATATAAGTATATATGACTTCTCAACTATTGTAATATTTATTTCCTCAATTCTATCAAAAAAAACTTTACTTGATCGAGAAAAAATATCACCATTTGAGTGCGGATTTGACCCTAAATCATCTTCTCGAATCCCATTTCTTTACATTGGGTTTTCTTACGTTGCGTTGATTGTTGGGTACTCTACGGCTCAGATTGGTTATTTAACTCAGGCCAAAATAATCTAAAGAAGTTGTGATGTTCCTATTGAAAATAAGTTCTGCCAACGAATTCGTATTTTGTTTTAGTATGAAAGGATGATTTTGAGGAAAGACGAGCAGTGTCTTTGCCTTATTTTCCTCGTTCTTAAACTTTTGCAGAGCTCTCGTGAAGTTTTTGACTAACCGTTCTGCTTGAACATTTCATCGAGGATGGAAAGTTGCTGTTCAAATGTGGTCTATTTATAATGGTGCCATATAATTTTGTCACAATCTCCATATCTTTGAAACATTTCGGTTAGTTTGCATGCATATAACCGTTGCACACGTTATGAAAGATTTCTAGTCACCTAGCAAAAAGGTCCATTATACTTAATGCAAAGTTGCACATTTGACAGCTGATCAAGAAGCGAAGTTTGTTGTTTATGTTTTAAGCTTACTTACTACCGTTTTGACAATTCTTAACCTAAACTTATATATGATGTATAGAGGATGGACAAGAGAACCTCGCAAATAGATGAAACTACTGTACAACTCCCAACTCCAGTTACATAATACAAAAAAAAAAAATTGACCACAAGATTCATACATCAAATTCAATAAACTGATTGTTTAGCAGCAATCTTAAACACAAAATCACCAAATTTCATTTCCTTTTATAGACAAAAATAAATTAATATATAATAAATATAAAAATATGAAATTATTCATTGCAATTGCAATGAACACGCAATGCAATGCAATTTAAACGTGGTAAACTCCTTAATTTTCGTAATTTATTCTGCTCTTGTATCGGAGGAACACTTTCCCTCTCACAACATACCTCAGATGTCTTGAATAATTTGATCATCCGGTTTTGCAGAATTTTCTTTTTCCGTACTGCGAATCATTATGTTTACGTGTCTTTTGACTTTTTTTAACTTTATTGTTACGTGTTAATATACAATGATATATTTGCGGTTCATGACGCGACACCTTCTAGGACTGTGGCTTCTTGCAATGAACTTTCGTTAGGATTTGAATATGAACGTAATATTAAATGATCCTTTATAGTTTTTTATGTTTGTGATTTGAGTTTCCAGAATCTTGTTTTCGACTATGGGTAGACAAAGTATGCTGAAACGAGTTTTAATTTCTCTACCTAACAACAACTTTGCATGAGTTTGTCCTGTAGAACGATGTTTTGTCGCCCTATAATCGAAAGGGAAAGCATATATAATCTCATCAAGATTTTCATTTCTCCGAAGGTTTGCTAAAATTGTCTTTCGAAAAGTTTTACAAAGTTTCGAGCTTTCCCATTGGTTCCTGGATCACCTGGTGCTGTTAATACATGTTTTATATTATCTCCTCCTAGAAATATTTGAAGATCCTTAGCAGTGAACTGTCTGTCGATAAGAGCAGACATGCTGAGAATATCACGTAACTTATTGATAGGAAAGCTAATAGTTTGTAACACTCGATGTCTGTAAATTTTTCTTGTTTATTCAGCTAATCGAAAATGGACTTTAATATATTTGGGGCCACTGTTTAGTTGGTAAGGATCGAGGGCTGTCTTAAGTGAGCTACCTAGTTCGGGAGATGTAGGGGTTTTACATTTTGTCTCATGGACACTCCTCTTCAGACGTTTACACTTAAAATACTAGCATGTACTTAACCCTTACACGAATACGCGGGCGGATGAAAACTATCTTCCTGAATGGGCATATTTTCAATCCGGGGCCACTATCTACGCTGTCCTACTTATGGTCTTCTTCGGCCCATGATGTCTGTGGGAGATGCCGCAATTGGGTCCGAAGACTCGTAAACTACTTTCCTCTCAAATTTAACAAAATCTGTATTTCATTTCATTTTTCTTTCTATTACATATTAATATTTTTAAATATATAATAATGGTAGACAAATTCACTTAGTTCCAACCATGTATGGACATTTCCTTAAATATATATATATATATATGTATAACTATTCCTACGTATAACAGAAATAAATCACTTTTATATAAATATAATTAATACAAATATATATAGCCACTCTTGCACAAATTTCTTTAGATTTTAATTTTTTTAAAATACTTAAAAAATTATTTAGAGAAATTTTTGTGAAATTTTTCGCCATGAAATCGGTAAAACGTATCAAAACTCCTCGTCATTTTTGATCCGTCTGGGCTCTTTTTGTGCTTCTCGAACAAGTTTATCTCCGCAAGGTTTCAAAACGTCTTCTTCAAAAAAATTATCGAATATTTCTTTTGATGTTAATGAACAAGCGGCGCCGGTATCCAACAGAAAATTCATTTCTTTTTCATTTATCTCAATTGTTAGCGTGAATGGTGCAGAAAAATGTTCGTCCGCTACACTGTTAATAGAAAAATTAGAAATGTTATTGAAATTTTCTACTTTCTCTTTACAATAATTATCTGAAAAACATATTATTGTTGCTTGAATCGTATTTATTTGGCTGTTGTGACAAACGTTAGCTATATGTCCTCTTTGTTGGCACTTGCAGCACACACTGTTTTTATATTTACATTTATCGCTCGTCAGGCTTTTCCATCCGCAATATGCACATTTCTTTTTTGTCTTATTGTCCTTTTGTTTAATCCTCTGGCTAGCGAGTAATGCACGCGCATAAACTTATGTTAACTATTGAGGATTTTTGTTGAAAATGGTATGCAGAATGCTTAGTTTGTCATCATTCTTTTTTTTCCTTTTTTTTCGTAATTGATCAATAAAGAAAACCAAAATTGAACTGCTATTAAAATATAATTTTTGTTTCAACCTTCTTTTTTTTCTTTGACACATGAAACTAGTTTCAGCGATATTTATATTTGCCAGTTTCCTGCTCTATTTTTGTGTTTTTTTTTTATAATTTCATTTACAGAAAAGAAATTTAAATTATAAAATTTTCTTTTCATTTATACAAGTTTACGTACACCACTGGAGTAATTGTACTCTTCCATTTTTTATACGGCTGAAAACTGTAATTTTTTTTGTATGAAAAAGGAATTCTTGTGCGGAACCGGTCTTATATATATATGTATGTGTGTGCACTTCTTAATTTTTAATCTTCGCCGTTTGTGATGTTGGAAAGCTAAACAAGAACTGAAGTTCTTTATTTATACTTTAAGCTTACTTGCTTTCGTTTTGACAATTCTTAAGCAAAGCTTACATACGACGTATCGAGGATGTGCAATAGAACCTCACAATTAGATGCATTATACCACAGTTAACTACATTGACTTTGCATTTCGGTTATGGACTTGATGTGCTCACTACGTAACCACCTGCAAAATGCTTTCTTGATCTGCCCATTTCATACCATACCGCTTTTTGAAATATCGGATGTTGTGTCCATCTGCATTTTATGTGCCAAATTAAAGTCGGCGGCAACTACACATTAAACTGCTTTTTTGATTGCAGTTCTGACGGGATCTGCATATTATAATGACAAATGTTTTTGGTATGAAGTTTTCCCCTCTATTACCGTGTGCCAAACCTTCTGTTCATTTATGCTTTTGTAGACTTCGAGCCCAATTATCAGCATCACAATTTGTTTTCCGACGAATCAATGTGTTTGTTGAAATATTTTTACTGTTGGAATCTGAAGAATTTGAGGAAAACCATAAACCTTTTCTTGAGCCACACATGTTAATAATAAATCGTATTGAAGACTCACTGTTTTCCACATCCGCCTTATTATTAGTCTCGCTCATTGTGATTATAACGGCACAATATTTATTTCTTAAAATCTGATATGAATTCACAAGTAGTTGATCCTATGACAATTAGACTGTGATCGACTAATTTATTGTACTTTAATTCTGAGAAACTTTAACAACTTCAAAATGTGCTGTTATCATTCAGCGCTTGTTAATGCATATAAATTGCATCATTGCGTCGCTTTACTTTATAGTATGAAGTTGATCAATGAAATAAATTATTTATTATTCAATAGCCAAAAAATTTCGGCGTTTAATGGTATTAATCTTTATTACTCAGGGAAGTGTTTTGACACTCAAATTTAAAATTTTTCTAGAATTGGATTTAGTGAACCATAGAACCATGGTCGATTTGGGATTCTTTTGTTGTGGTTAATCTTTTGTTTTAGATTTTGGAAATTTTTAGCTAAGAAAAATAATTATTAAAAAGTCTTATCAGCGGTATTTCGCTATGTTGTAAGGCATTGCACTTTTGTTATGGGCAAAGGTAAACACAGATCGACAGAAACCCCCTTATATATTATAATAAGTTGGTAATTAAAAGTAAAGTAATTAAAAGGGGATAGCAATTTCCTTTTGGATATTGTGGTATTACCTGCCTCGCCAAAGGCAAGGGCTAGGGAGCCGCAACAATAAAAAGAATACTTAAATTGTTAGTCTAAATTTAATTACAAATTTTTGTATGTCTAAAGTTGTCTAAAGTAAGCTGATGCCAGCAATAATTCTAAATGGAGCAGTGTTATGCTTTCAGCGAAAATGCAATTCAACATTTCCGCGAGTGTGCCGCCTTTTTTTGTTTATATTTCCTTTATTTTATGTGGATGCACGGTGTGCTATGCGTGCACTATAATTAATTTTTTTTTTTTCTTTCGTTCACTTGTTATTGGAATGATATTTTTTTAAGAAAAGCGCAAATAACTTTTCCAAAGCCTATTAAGCCAAAAGCATATTAACCATATGATTTTGTTTTGTTTTCATAAATACATCGCTGTTTTGTCTTTTCGAAACGAAGCAAGCAAAAATCTGAAAAGTTTGCAATGATGCGTTATTCCTATTTTCTTGTTGAAAACTCCCAAATGATAAACACAGTGGGAAGTCGCGCTACCATATTATTTGATAAAAACAAAAATATGGTTTGAGAAGTAAAAATAAAAAAAACCATCTTAAATGTGAAGAATAAATATATGAAAAACGACAATAACAATATTAATGCAAAAACAAATTCAATTTTTGATTGATTATTGAAATATAGAATGAAGGAAATAAGTTTAAAAAGCAAAACAAGAGAAGTGGACTTCCCTGACACAGTTACATAAAGCAAAAGAATTGCTAAATGCTCTGATTTGAAAACCACATTTTAAATTGAAAATAAATTGCGTTTGATGTTTGCTTTTCAAATCGAATAAAATACAGAAAACTTAAATTAGTAGAGAATAAAAATAAATTAAGGTAAAATTTAAAATAAATTGTCTTGATTTCTTTCTCTTGTCTCACAAAAAGTCGACAAAATTGAAATCCCCGATGTTCCTTTATATATATGAACACACACAATTCATTTTATTTTAACCCTTCCTCCGTGTGAAGAAGATAGTAAAAAGTAATCATTCGCTTCGGCATTTAATTTGCGCTCATTTCAATTTGCCTTGATCTTTTTATTCTCACAGCGTTTACTCCCATTTACAAATGGGATGCCTTGCCTCGTTTTTCGCTGTTTTCTTATGTAGGTGTTACTAACGAATGAACCGTTTCATCGTTACATATCCAACGTTTTTGCTTGAATCTACTGCTGTTTTTGAGCTGCTTTCAAACTTTCGTCATTTTATTGTAAAACAAATCCTGCAATATTTTCATTAAAGAAAGATCATTATTTATATATTATATAGATCATTGTTTATATATTGATCGAATGAGTTGTTTTCCGTCTATATATATATATATATATATAAGTAAACAAATTTTTAAATGTAATTGTGGACTTTATTCATTTTGATTAGAATTGTTAAAGTTATATTATATTATTGTTTTCAACTATTATAAATTCATAAAAATCATTATATTTTCATTTTGTTATTCAAAATGTTGATCTTGCAAGTCATGTAAGATATCAATTTACAGCAAACGGTAGGAACTTCTGAATATGACGCATCAAAATATTCTTTTTGCGCTGCATTTTGACACTTCAAGAAAAGTGGTTTGAGGTGATACATATATTTATAATATAAATACCTTTTTTCAATTTCCCATGTCATGTGGAAAGAAAATCGTCCCAGTCAACTGCCTCGTAAGCTTTTGCACTTTTTGTTACTGCTGTTAAATTTTAATAGATTTATCTCATTTTTTAGTTCTTCCATAGGCCAAGTACACTTTTGTCAGTTATAAAGAATAGCAATAAATTTGCCACGTTATATAATTCCACTCAGTTAATTGTTCTACGCTCTTTTTTAGAGATTAGCACGACGATCACGCTCGTAGCAAGGTTTACTTAAGGGTACCAATAGAATAAAAAAGTGAAAGCACTTAAATAACCAGAAGAGTTGTTAAGCTGTAACGAGTCTTCCTGTGCAGGGTAGGCTCAGGGCTCCAAGAAATTTGTAATAAAAACTTGGACCTTTCGGATTTGTGATTAATATTCGAATTTATTATTTGACAAGCGATTTTTTTTAAAGGGAGTGGAGGGAAAACCAGCGTGGTGACCCGACTCTCTTGTAACGCTTTTTTTGAACGATTGTTAGTATATATTTTTTCCCGTCTTCCGTATTGCGAGATTCTCTGAAAACAAAAGGAATACGCCGCGGGTGTTACCGTTAGACAGGTGCCTTTGCAAACTGGGGATAATTCAATGCTACCGGTAGTTTGTTGACAATTAAAAACAAGTATTAAAATGTTGCTTACCGGATTACAACATGTTTCCTTGTAATGTTTATATGTGCCCTATTTATGTATATATTTTACTGTTGGACTACGCAAAGACTTATGTATAAAGTTTATATATGTCCTACTATATGTTTTATTACATTTGTTATCAATAGTTTGTGCGGGAGAAGGATGATCGTATGCTGACGTAAGGAGAGTAGATCTGTAAGGGGTATTCATTCTCTTGTATGGAGGGACAATGACTGTTTTTTTGGGGTCTAAGGGTAGACATTTGCGCGAACGAATTTAATCTTAGTAAGAAAGCAAAACGCTTCCTTACAAAGCAACAAGGTAAAAAAGGGGTTATCGAGTCTTTTGTAGGAAAAAAAAAGAATGCACTTTTAATAGTTACTTTGTTTTGCATATGCAAAACTTTATCGGCAAAAATTTCTATGTAGAGGGATTTTAATTTTGTAAGAATTATATACTTGTCAGAAGCAATGTATTATTAGCTGCAATACACAAACTAATGTTATGTGATCTTGCTTCTAAACTTTATGTGGCCTTATTTATTGTCAGAATCATAACATGTATTGTATTGAATTTTATATAAACGGGTGTGGTATCCAGAAATTGTACAAAGAAAAGTACTTTCTTATGTCTTCTGAGTTTCAGAAGAAAACAAAACTGACGATAGTAAACTTCAAATTAAAGTTATATCTATCGTCAAACTCAACACCGATATTTCATAAAGAGTTCATCATTTAAGAATAGAGTTTTATCTCTTTCTTAAGTGGAGATCTCAATTTTTTTAATTTTTCTGTATTACGTTTGAAACATTATCGTGGACAAATTCAGCCATAATGCCCCAAAATTGTAATAAAACTCCTTAACGGTTTCTCAATATATTGCAAAAAAAAAATATTTATATGTTTATACATTTTACATACTTACATTCTTTGAAAAGCTGATAAGTGAGAAATATATGTAAACTAAAGCTATTATTGTGTTGTATATTAAAAATTGTAAACTCTATGAAAGAAATTGTTATCTGTTTCTTGTAATGTTCACGAAGTATGAAAATTCGAAACTAAGTTAATTACTTTATAAAGGAGTTTGTAGTATAATCAAAGAAACAAAGGGACGCGCGAATATTCGTCTTGGAAGCCAATTTTTTTTTTTGTATCCAACTTTCGTGTTTGTATTGAAACGGAAAGATTTCAATAAAGTTTCCTTGTTTTTAGATATGTAGCAAGTTTTCATACTTTTGGAAAATAGCACAGTATTTAACAAATTTGGGAGTTCTTGACTATTTGAAAGTATCGGTCGCACCCTTGAAATTTCAATCAAACAATATTTATGACAACGCTACCTACATTGGGTAAAATAAAAATCGCGTGTAAAAATTGACTTCAGGACGAATAAAATCGAATATTTTTGTAACACGTAATAAATAATAATAAGCGTAAATGATCTAAAATAAAAACCCATTTATTTAATTATATTTTTTGGAAATTCTGGAATGAAAATCTTGTATTTATTGTTACTATTTAAAGTTTTAATTATCAAATTTTCTCCCTATAAGTAGTATAAGATATTGTTTTGAAGAAAAAAAAAAAAAGTAAATAAATAAAATAAAAACGAAGACTATTTAATTTATTTTTCTTTTTTTCGAAGGGTGGAGGTAAACATATCTTAATTGTTGGAACCTGCCGAGCGATGGTCAGACTAAATAAACAGCGCGCTATAATCAGTTATCGTCCTGTAGTAGTTTTCTGGCGTCCTTAGTTTTTCATGAAGAGACTGAGAGTAATAATCGCATCTAGTAATGTATTCTAACTGATTAGGTTTCTATAGGTATACCTTTTTTGCGTTATCAATTTTGGCGTCTATAACTCGTATTTTTGGAAATAATTATTTTCAAAAATTCAGCATTTTATAGTCATTTTCACTAATTGTACTACATTCAATAATTTGTTTTCTAATATTTTTTTATACGATTTGACGTTCAGTTTAGTGCAATTAAATTTCAACTCACGCGCTAACTCGTACGCCATGTTATTAATTATACCATACACCACTTGTGGATAGGGTATATTTGGTTTGTGCACCTTTTATTGTAGTGATCGATCTTGTTTGTCCGCCGGTCCACGTATTTTTGTGTTCAACTTTTAAAATTTTTAAGATATTTTGATGAAATTTGCCACATCGACGTGCTTTGACACAAGGACGAACACTATCCTCATGTGGGTTCTCAGAAAATGCAAGCCCTTGTTTTATGATGAAAATTTGTTCATGATTGAGATCTTACATAAAAATTAAATTGACCACATGAGTGTATTTCTTGGATCCCACTTCGTATAAGATTTTTCATAATTAATAAGCCCTTCAGCAAGAGGTTTAATTGTTAGTATTTTACGATGAAAATAATAGCAAGTTAGCAAACAAATTAACCGTATAGATCACATACAGCTATTTTTAGACCAAAACAAATATAGAGGTTATCATGAAAAGCAAGCACTTATATGGAGAGAAATTTTAATTTCTAGTTTTTATCATGGAAACTGTAAAATAGTAGAACTGTTAGGAAGTAAATTAACTTTGCTAAATTTGGATCATGACATGTGATGTTATGAGCATTCTCCAATATGCGGTCTCTGATGGAAAATATGCCTTTGTAAGGAAACAATGTGGTTTTCATTTAAACGTTACTCGCTACCAAAAGATTAGCTTTTTCCAGTCGGAAATTGATTGTTTTAAATCACCACTGAATCACAAAAAGCAATTTTTTTAAAACACTTGTCTTCTACTGAGTGCAGGCATGCATGTACACTAAAAACCAACATTTGCCTCTCAGCCCCTCAAATTAAACATATCTCGGGAGGATAGGTCCGGCATTGCCAATTGTCAAAAATATTAATAATAAATAATATTAATCATCTTCTCAAACATCATTATCCAATTACTTTTTTCCATCCAAAAAAAGCTGTCAAAAAAATAAAACGCCCTTTTTTAGATTCTTACATTAGCTTCCCCCTTACGGACAATCAACGTGCTGCTCCGATGTCGCGTGGTTTAGAGAGGAACATTCTAATCTAGTTAATCTGTCAGGCATTTAAGCACACACCGTCCATATTACCCTATATTCTCATTTCGTTTCACTGAAAATATCGTGAACGATAACGATGAATGTCCGCTTACGTCCGTTCGTTTTTTGCAAAAACGACCAAGGCGATAATTTTTTGCTTAAGCTGAAAAGTTTTACACCTGCTATATTCTGCAGTCCTGGCCTCTTCCGAGTACCACTTATTCAGATCAGTCATATTTAGCAGGTCAATGGTTTCCGGGAGTTGGAGGTATGTGAAAATGGGTCCATGGCCATTCCACCTCTAAATCGGGAGGTCGACGATCAACCTACCCGATAAATGGCAAAACACTATAGATAATGATGCATATTTGGATTATCAAGCTTTTTAACAATTATATTTTAAATAAAGTTGAATTTTATCAAAAAACGTTTAATAAATGCCCAGCAAGGGTGCAGGGAGAGTTTAGTATGCCTGACTAGCCCAGCTGACGTGTTATAACAATGAAAAAAAAGAGGGAAATGTCAATATTACTATGCTAGTGCCGTCTATTTGTTAGCTTATCGTATTGTCTTATCCTTTGTCCGTTTATGTATCAGTTTGCCCGTTAAACGAATGTCAGCTATTACAAACACACACGTCCATCCAACCTTACCTTGACAAAACTATTTAAATTTTAATTATTAATTTATATAAAGGAAGAAAAACCAGGACTTTAGGTTTTAGGCTTGCCAGCTTTATGGCATGGTTAACGGCATAAAATAGCATCATCACGTTTACAAGATTCTTCGGTATGTATACCACTTTAATAAAATTCCTTCCAGGAATTTGTGTATATGTGCATTTATGCATACATATTGTGTTGTCCTTGTAAAGTTCGTTTAACACTCACGCATCAATATTACCAAATAGAGAGGAATAAAAGAATGTCCTTTGTTTACCAAATCGGTTTATTTCACGTAGGTATAACTTAACATATTTCACAAGTGATCATATTAATTGTTTCTTTGTCACCGTTTTTTCCTTTCTTAAGCAAGGATTATTATTCCTAGACATGTTAACATGCGTTTACTTGGTACAAAGTAAAGATAACAAAAATAATTAATATGATAACATTTTTTTTTTCTTTTTATTTCAGTTTGTATTCTTAATAGGTTTTTATTTTTCTTATTTATCTTCTGATTGCTTAATTAAATCGTGTCTTTTTTTTTTTTTTAAATAAAAAATATTTTATTCCGGCTACTCTTATCTTTTATTATGTCTATTTTTAAGCAATGAAAATCCCGTGCAATTACTATTTGCATTACATTAAATTAGATCTTACAACGAGCGTTTTTGTACCAAAAATATTCGTTAAACTCAAGTTCGGCTACTTTCAGTGAGTGCCTGTCTAGTACTTCCTATAAAAATTCTCTGCTCATTTTTAAATTTGCCGTGATTTTGGCTTTCAATGTCCTTATATTTGTCAGTGTCAATGTGTAAGAAAGAGTAAGCATACTAATTGCTTACACAATCTTTCTCTCTTCATAATTACACTTTTTAATTTGAGTTATAATATAAGGAGAATTATGATAAGAAATAAATCTTAATGGAATTCCAGTATTATATGAAATATAGCTCCTTTGTGAAGAGTAACGGAAAGAGGAATTTATTTATACACTTTTTAAAAAATATATTTTTAATTTTCTTCTTTTATTTATTTAAATATTTTATTGACAAAATGATTATATAAGTTTTTATATATATGAACAAATTTATACAAAATTAGGTAAGGTTTTATAAAAATTGTAAATTGAGGCTATTTAGATTTAATGTACATTCTATTAAATTTAGATTTTAAATTTGTTATTTTTTACTCCAATTTATTAATGTTCATTTAACTATAAATATCAACGTACTGTATATTGTGCGTTTATTCATATATGCTTTTTTTTTAAATACCTGACCATAGTCAATAAGTGCATATTGCAATTTAATCCTCTCAAGTGTATCGTCTTTTTAATTTTTTCTTTTGTTTGTTTACATTGCACTTTTGTGTGACGTAATTTATATAAATCAGAATTTATTTGTATGATATTTTAGAATAATTATTGTTTAATTTAAGTTAATTTTAGTTTTTATTTTAAAGGAAATTTCTATTCGTTGTCAGATGCAATGCAACCAACATCGCTTGAGTCATTTGTCCGATCATCTTTGTTTAATGCCTCTTCATTTCAAGTGCTGACGGACATCCAGTGAAGGTTGCTCTAAATGAAAAAAGCTCTAACGCAACATTCTAGCTGACTTATACCAATGAATTTTAGTTTTTTCTTGGGCTCTCCATGAGTCCACATACATTTTGCTGACTCCGACATCATTTAACTTTATTTGTATAGTCTCTCTTTCCCAATAAAATTTGAGAGACGCTTTTTAGACATCCTAACAGATGTCGCTTATAAATCAATTTAAAAACCGTTATACTATTGGGTTAGCTAGGTCAAACAACCCCCCCCAACAACAAACATTAGCATTTGTGTTGCATCAACCACTACACACATTCATCAACAATTTGCCCTTTAGATTGGCTATTCCGGACAATTAAATGTATCATTTTGAAGATAGGCTTCAACAAATAAAAAAAAAACATATATCTGCAAGTCAGAAGAAAACCATCATCAAGCAAGATGGTATCAACTTCCGATTTGCTTAAATTGCAAATTGTTACTAACGAAAGCATACAGCGTATCGTACGCAACTAGAAGAAAGATTCCGCTGATAGGAAGATTAAGACATCTTATTAACAAGAAAGGTTCCGAAGTCTTTCCAACGAATGGGATGCATAAGACAATACAGATGCCAAGTTGCGCATACTTGTTCATGATCAGTCAAATATAGACTATTTTGAGAGTCAATATTATGAGCAAGTACAGGTATTAATACAAGAATACCTGGCGATGTTTAAAGACGAAGCCGATTGATTGACACAGGCAGAATCTTACAAGCCTCCTGAATTACAAACAAATTGTAGTCAACTCGAGAGCAATGCAACAGCATTCAACAAAACCACACATGGTCTAATCAATAAAATCAATGCTCGCATGACAGCATTGAAAAAATTCATTGCGACTCTTTCTTGAACAAGTCAGAATGAACATCAGCGATATTACAATGTTCGTATTGATACCATAAACAAATTATGGAATCAATTAGAGGAATTGTATGACACATCTTGGGAACAATTCACAAAGCCCTTGAACAATGGTCTAGATCAAGATAACTATGACCACCTGCAAGCTATGGTCATTTAAACATTAACTACACTTCAAATGACATCCACGCAAGAGATGAGTCCCAGCCCATCAATTCGTCGTACAAAAATGTCCAACGCCGTGCCACTACCGAAAATATCCATCCCCAAGTTTAATGGTGATTACAGCAGATGGGGGCAATTTTTCGACAACCAGCCGATACCCGATGTACAAATAATGTGGCATCTCAAGGCCCATCTTTCAGGACAAGCATAAAGAAAACCTCAAGTTCAACAGAACACCAGTTCACCTTCACCCAAGGATACATCCAATGCAGTTGTGACATTAGCCACAAACATATCGTTGCCTCGTAAGGTTTATGACTTGCTAGCAACGGCTAGAGTAAGAATAATGGCAACAAATGGGAATTCAGGAGAATTCTGAGCAATTCTGCATTTCATTCATTGTGCAGAAAACTCATGAACGCCGCTTCATATTTAAATTGCCCTTTTGTGAAAATCCTCACGGTGATGGTGGATTCTTAAAAAATTCGGACATTTTACCAAGTTCTTAGAGTACAGAAAATTTCATATAAGTAAAAAAAATGAAATACTGTTAGATATAAATAAAGAAATTGGCATAAAAGTAATTGTGAAATTCAAAGAAAATTGCATTCGTTTGAATCTTTATACATACATACTTATCAGTGATCAACGTAAAAAATATATATATATATATATTAACATATATTAAAATTTTTAGTTTTTTTTATTAGAGGAAGGTAGGTTAGACCCAACTTCGGGGGTCTCCCATTGAAAATCATAGGCCGAAGGAGACCAGGGCAAAGAATGACGCTGGACTTATGATCTGCCCGTTTGGTAAGTAGGTTACGTTCGTCCATTTATTCCCATAAAAGTAAAGCACGCGTATTTCTTTTAATTGCAACAGTCTGTGGAGTGTCAGTGGGACAAAAAACCACCACGAAAAGAAATATATACCAAACAAATTGCACGTTCGCGAGTCATGACATTACACCAAGCGCCCAATTAACAACATCTGCTGAGATCAGCATATTATAATTTAAGCAAAAGAATAATTATAAACAAGCGTAGGCCAAAATTTTAGCATGTAAGTATCATAACTTCTAATAAGAATTCAATTCGATTTGAAAGTTCTAGCCGAGCTTGTCTTGGCACCTTACGAACTAAAAAAAATTAAAACCACTTGAAGTCTTTAAGTTAGATAAGAGATAACATTATATGGTTAATGGAAGTACATGTATATTCTTGTACTCTAATAATACCTTTCAAGTGAAACCAATTCGGTATATCTGCTCTTTGGAATAGTGTATGCTCTCATTGTTTATCAGCACTAACCGTTTGTCTGAGTGATCTTGAACCAGCTTTGAGTTGGAATTAGCATCCAACCGTATTCATTAATGTCGATCCACACTGCTGATAGCATCTCAACGTTTGGGGTGGCTATGTGTTCTGAGGAACCAAAATCGTCCCTCGTTTTGGCCTCACAGATTCTTCGTCTCGGAGGGGGGAATGCTAGGCTAGGTCAGACTAAGAATTAAAGGTAAAGTTAAGTGAAAGTAAAGGACTAGATGGACGACGGGAAATAGGGCCCCAATCAGAAACAGAATCAGGAACATCTGTTTCTGATTGGGGGACTAAGGATGCCGAAAGGCAACCTTGACGAGAGCCGTAAAGTAACTCCCTCCAAATAGCCCGTGTCAAGGGACAGACTGGTCCGATCGAGTAGGGTGATCAGAACAAGAGTAACAGTTAAGTTTAGTCTACAAGAGATAATTTAGGTAAGTTTAGTCTTACGAGTGAAGTTGAATTTAGGCGATGGGAGAGTGAAGATCGAATTTAGAACAGTGAAATAAAATGCAAACATTAAACAAAACATATAAAAATTCTTGTGAATCAAAGCCTGGTGCCGCTGAGCTTACCCCAGCACCAGGGAATGGGCAAAAGCCCTCACAATGTTTACGTTTATTATGTCTTAATTGCTAATACCATGGCACAAGTTCTAAAGTATTGTTATCTTGGATTTATTTAGTCGTTAAGTTATGGCCGTAAATTTGTAAATTTAGTTATTGTAATCTATAATCGCATTGAGGTTTGTGGAATATTTAGGCTTCGTTTACCTACTATGAAATTGTAGTAGTAATCTATACTTTAATGTTAATCTTTTAATTCACCTGATACTTATACTTTCTTATTATGTACTTCATATTTTACCACAATTCACTTAAATTGGCCCTTGAAGGTTTTGTGAATTGTATCCTTTACTAAATAAATAAATAAATAAATAATGCTAAAAAAAAAAAACCTCACAATACCAGGTAGTAAGAAATAAAGATGTGGTTAATGGATCGTGCAAATATTTATACACAAAAACACAAAAAAAGCAAATTTGTAGCACGTGATAAATGTGTGCAATAATTTTAATAGAAAACATTATGTTAAGTAGGTATGTAAAAGAAAATCGATCTGTGAATTGAAAGTGAAAGAAATTATGGGCGTAATCATGTAAACAGGCGATCATCGCTGTAACCATCGCCTGGTTTTTTTTGAAAGACAATTGATTGAATTGAATTATCGCCAAAAGGCTAATCGGGCACCATTGTCGCTAGGTTTTCAATACTTCCCTTCAAATTTCCCATTACAATACACTAATAACTAAGAGAAAGGCAAAAAATGAGAGCACAATTGACGTTTATTTGTTTTGTATAAACAAACTACATATGGTAAACAATAACAATAATGCAAAATGAAATGAATAGAAGATTCTGTAGAATTCGTGTTAGACTATGAAATAATACATTAATTTAATGTTGACGTGATCATAATCGATTTACAAGAAATTTATATTTAATTGCTATGAACTTGCGGAAATTTCATGCAAATACATACGATAAAGTGTTCAATTCAAAGTTGGCGGCACAAAACGCGCAGAAGAGACAGAAAATAATGAAGAAAGAAGAAATTTATATTCAATTAGAAAATACAAAATAATTCGAATGTATTGAGATGCTTTATAAGGTGGGGATTTAATTATATATCAAAATTTCCAATCATGATGGACAAGACGTATATAATATCATACATGTTATTGCTAAGATTAGTAATTTATATCGATAAAGTGAACGCTCTTACTATAACGTTCTTCAAAGTTCAAAGATGATAGCGTTTTGCAGTGTGTTGAACTGGTGTGCATTATCTTAGTGCCAGCAATGCAATACGACAAGTTTGTATTGTTTATGACAACACACCCCAAACTTATTTAGCGCAATAACAATGTGTCACCACCGGTGGAATATGCTTACCAAGCGTATTCCCGCGATTAAGTAATTTGAATTAACAATGATAACGGGAAATGAAGATACTTCTAATAAATCAGGTCCCAGATAAATACAAATCAAAACGGGTGTGTCATTTAATTACAGTTTGCTTTAGACTTGCGTGCCTCAATCAATATAATTTATAGTATTCAAAAATTGATGGGTACTGGTATCACCAAGAATAAATAAAATTATTAAAATACTTTACGCCCTTTAAGGTATCTACTCGTGGTTATATTAACTCCACACAAATGTTCATGGCCCACATTCCGATGCAAACTACCAGTTATGTTTGCCTTATGCAGATGCAACGTAATACATTAATAATTCACATAGTTTTAAGTTAGTTTAAGTTAGTTATAAGTTGTCTCTTTCTCACATACGTATGCATGCTGTACTAGTAGGTTCTAACGTGCATACATATGTATCATCATTTAGTATTCATTTTTCTTTCGTTGTTTCACCTCTAAACATCTAGCTTCTATATTGTCGCTTCGTTTGGCTTGCAAAATAAAATAATCCCTGATACACAAACTTCCAATTCGTTCGTTTCTTTTTCACTTCAGTTTTTCGGTTTTGCAAGTCATAATTTTATATCGTTTTAATTGCCGAAAATATTGGTGCACAAAGGCTTACACCATATATAAAAAACAAATAAGGTGCAATTCGGCGAAACTCCAGATAACTTAAATTTTTAATGGTTTCTGTTTACACTTGGCTTATTTCGTAAATATTGAAAATTAGTTCACGCAGACATAGTCGATTAAAATACTATATGAACAGTGCTCATTTTACAATAAATAATCTCAATACAGAAGTATTTTAATGAGTAAACCCTCTACGTTAAAGTAAGCAAATCAGCGTAACTGTGTAAAAAGAGTCAATGCAGAAGTACCGCAAGGACCCCTACGTGGACCAATCTTAAACAATATTCTGCTTAGTGATTTTGCATCCCATCCATGACTCAGGCAGAAAAGCTTACTCTATAAGAGAAGATTTTGCAAATTTAATTCTTTTTTTATCCTGCTAATCCTTCTCATCATTCATCATGCTATACAGTATTCAGTAAACGCACCCGACTTTTCTATTTCATAGTAGCGCCTGTATTGTACTCTGATTTTTCTCAGTTGGATTATAGTTTTTTATTTATTATTCATCCTATTTTAAATACAAAAAATACAGCAAAAAAAACCATCAACGTGGCAGTAGCTAAGCTCAAAATTATTTATGGTATAGTAAATGACCATACTCGTGACGCCAATGCTGGCCTGCATATATCCAAATTAATATTTTAACTGCTATATACTTTTATTATTATTATTATATTACTATTACAAACCAGACTATCCTTGCCAACTTTATGCAATTTTAATTGTAACATTTTTGTATTATCATTCATTACAATAAAGCTTCCGTACCCGAGCACTTAAAGACTCAGACAACCTGGCAACAAACTTATGATTAACTATTTATCTAGTCTTCGCTAAGGACCAAGGTGAAATAGAAATCTACATTCTATTTTGCAAACCATAACACCAAAGAGGAACACCAAACTTGGCGAGAAAGTAATGGAATAGCTGAAGTCAGATATAGCCGACAAAAATCCAGAAAAAAAACTAATTAATACTTCTGCAAATCAGCAAATTAACAATAGAAGATTCGCAGTGTTGTGTAAAAAAGGTTCAATATGAACATTAGGTTCTTTGTTTGAACCTTACTAAAGTTGAAAAATAATTTGAATATAGATGTGTGCAGATGCATACATAAATATTATGCGTGTTATGACGTCCGCAACGTAACTGAAATCATTTTTTAAAGGAAACATTTTTGCTTTATCGTCTTCAAACGATTGCAAATGATATAGCGCACAGTAAATTTTGTAGGGTGAGAAGTGATGAAGTACGTGTGCATGGAAATGTCTTATTAAATAGATGAAAATTGCGAAAGTAAAAAAGTGCCTGCATGAGTGCACCCATAATTTAGCTGAAAATATTTATATGTCTTGATGACAATTGTTAAAAAAATTGCGTGAACATAAAATGTTTAAAACGCTGCGATTATAAAGACCACACACGCAGATAATTTGCGAAGTGTGGAATGGCGAATAGAAGCGATAACATTCGGGCAGACAAATAAAATATGATCAGGAGATTAAAAAACCCCAGTGAAAATGTCACCACCGTAGTCCCAAACTGAGATATTCTAAAATAGTAAACTGATAGTTTTGTTAATATATACACTAAAGTTGTGTGCACGTCACCACAATATATCTGTTACCTTTCATCACGTAAACTCTATTGAAATGTGTGATAAAGATTACATTTCAACATACTGTGACACCTAATCTAGTTAAGATAGCCTAATTTAGTTGTAACCCACATAGTCGTAATTCTAGTAATAACCTACTTGCGTTGTATTAATTGCTTACATTCTCATTCTAGTAATAACCCACTTTAATTGTATTAATTGCTTACGTTAGCATTAAATTATTTATTTTTATAAGATACAGACCATACCTCAGTTTGGTCAGAAGTAACTTAGAATTACACGAATGAATAAAGATTTTGTTTGAGCAAAAGACTTTAATTTTGTGCAGATTCACTACACCTTATTGACTCTACTGGTCAATAAGATAAATTAGATTAGGGCAGCAAAAGCTCTGCTCCAACGGTGAAATCTACCGATTCACCGCCGGTCGCACGCTGCTTAGGATAGGCAAAGAGGAGATGATCCTTCGCAACAAGAGAGTCAAGTTATGCGCGAAGACGTATATATATATTGGGGAATCAAGCGGAAGATCTGGCAGGGGTACCTAGTACTGGGATATTCCCGGTATTAGTTAAGGTCCTCGGGACTCTGTCGCTTGGGGTAAGAGCACATTTATTTGTTGAGCAGGGGCACCATGAGACTTTCATGAGCAAGCTTGGTGTCCGACTAATGAATACTCTCACTAGGATTCCTGAACGGTACACTCACCAAATTGGTGAATTTAAAACACGATGAGGTTTGACCGTTCAGGAATAAATAAAATTTTTGTTTTTTAGGTTAGGTGGCTTTTCAGATGGGGGAACTTTCTTACAGCTCAATGCGTTGCATCTGCACTATGCTCCGCCTAAGCGGAACCGGAACAAATCGAAGAAAAAAAAACGAAAAAATATATATATTTAATTGCAATTATATTCATGAGCTTATTTTGAAAATTTCTTTAACTAATTATATCTGTAATCTTATTTTTAAAGAAAATAAAAAAAAAAGCGTTAAGGGTTGCATGCCCACCAACTAACCAACCAAATTACCTACTTTTTATGTGCCTTTCATTCATATGGTTAGTGTTTTATTTATTTGTTTTTTTTTTTTACATATATTTACGGCTAAGTCTTAAGAAAACTTTGTAACACCAACATTCCATTGATAAGCATAAAAAAAAAATTGTGAGTGTAGCAGAGTTAGTCAGGCAGCAAAAAGCACAAATCCAGCTTCTACTTACACATCATAGAACAGAACAAGCTGTAAGTGTGTAATAACGCTGCTAAACCGCGTACATAAGGACAGTGGTTTTGGATTAGACAACAGAGCGGCCAATAAGTAAGTACGGAGGTAACACGGATCCTAGACGCGACGAGATCAGCTCGCGTAGATACAGGTAGAGAAATACCACGTTACAAAAAACAGATGACTTAATACAGTGCCTTGAGGAATACCTGTGAATGATCTCCTCTGTACGACAACCTCATCGTTGTTAATTAACATGTTCTTATAAAGAAAGAGATACCTATAATATAAAGTAAAGAATCGGATAGGGAGATTCTGAGAGAGTAAGAGAGAGTAGAGTTTAAGATGCTAATGTTATTATCATTTTATTATATTTTACATTTTTTTCTATTACATTGGTTAGTTGTTCGTTCGTTGGCGTGAATGCATGTATTGAATTTTAGTACGTAAAGTTCTCATGAGTATCAATACTTCGAGTTGATAGATGTTAAGTACTATCATATTATATATAAAAGTACTACTAATGGATGCAGATGATTGTCAAGTTCAGTGAATAGTTATTTTTTGGAATGATTTAATTCGACTATGCAATTTAACAGCCACACTACATTCATTAAGAAATTATTAATCTCTGTGTCTCTGAACAATAAGTGCTAACCATCCATAATTTTGGAATGATAACTGGGGCTCAGAACGTATTTTAAGTGGAGAAATTGATTATAATGCAAACAACGTAGTTTACGAATTTAAATTTTGAGCAGTTAGAGTTTACTTGTTGGGCCAAAATATTGTATTAGTGAAAAGTTGCGTGAAACTTCTACCATTTGCCTTTTTCGGCTTGATGGTGTTTTATTGTGATGCGTGAACATCGTTTTGCTAGTGCCTCACTTGAAGCGCAGACGGTCTGTTCAAACATACAGGAGGCCTACCAAGAAAGCTGCCCTCTAAAGGCCAAAAAGTGCATGAGGGAGGTGTCTTGGTGGAAGCAGAGGCTTCAAAAGCTCCTAGCCCAGGCCAGGAACTTGTTCAATAAAGCTAAAAAAATCTGGTGATTGGGCTAGGTACAAGGAAGCTCTTACTGCATATAACGCCGAGTTGAGGCGATCGAAGCAGGCTACTTGGAGACAGCACTGTGAAGACGTAAACAGTCTCCTACAAGCACCGCCGCTCCAGAAAACTCTAGCTAAAGACCACAGCAATGGTGTATGCTGTCTAAAAAAATCCAGCGGAGATTACACAGGAAAGCCCGAAAGTCTCCTAATGGAGACCCACTCTCCGGAACGCCTGCGGGGTGCGAAACTAAGGCACCAGGCTTGTCCGAGAGACACATACCGAGTTCTAGGGATCATAGTCTCCTTATCAAAATCTTCCGCACGGAACGGGTGCAATAGGCTATGTCAACCTTCGGCCCATACAAATTGTCGGGGGTGGAATAAGACCGTGTCTACTACAACCGGACACAAAAAGTGTCATCCTACACCTTGTTAAGGCTAGCTTTCTAAAGGGATATGTACCACAGGATTTAAACAAAGCCAGATTGGTCTTTATACTGAATGCAGGGAGCGAAATCATATAGACCTGATAGGTGACCCAAGTTATTCTGCTCTGTACTTGAAAATGCCCTACAACTTTTCATTATGTGCCGAAAGACTAAAGCTTTCAACAAAAGTAAGGCAAATTCAATAAAAGCAAGGCATTTTAACATGTGCGAAGTACAGTAAAGTAACAAATGCCTAAATGTTGAAACTGTATTTACGAGTTACAAATGTTATTCTTTCATTCTTTAGGAAATCATGTTGCGACAAATGAACTGCGTTTCGTTATAATTAAATATTAAAAATAGTTTTTCTTTAGGTATTAATTGATCTTTCGGAACCGTTTCGGAAAACTTTATGATCGATGATGACTCATTTACTAAAAAAAAAAAAAAGAAAAGCTGCTCATCAGTTTAGCATTTTCAGTTTCTTAAGACTATCAAAATAAATGTTCATTTCTTCTTCGGCAAATGCGTTGGAAACAAAAGTCGCAGGTAAGAACTAAGTATATAGGTATATAGTATATAGTATATGTAAGTTTACATACTTAAATTTTGTTTGAATATGTTGCAATCTATGCATAAATTTCTGATACAAAAACAATTTGACAATTTCCCTTAAACAGTAATTTAATTTAAAACAAATTTTAATACTTGCTTTTTTTTGTTAAATCGCGTTAGCTTCAATTCAATTTCCATTACGTTAATGCTGCAGAAATTCCAATGTGTTATTTGCGTTAATGAAATTTGATTTCAACAATCCCACTAATGCTCTCTTAGTGGTCTGTTACTGCGGTCGCGTCACGTTTTGCTTCTTCAATACCACTACTGTGCTTGACAAAATTACAGTTCTTAAAAGATTCCATTGTACCAAACTCCTTTAAATATTACTATGAAATTTAAATCTCGTTTTAACACTGCGGGAGGCAGTCATTGGTAGGAAGTTATTAATATTAATTTCACCACCTCGCTCGTGCATTCACAGGTATTTCTGTCGCACACAAAACTGTTTGTAGAAATATGTGTATTAATAAACTAAAATGGCGAAGTCGAATTAAAGCTTATGCCTTACCTTACGTTTTGAAGTCCTTTTGTACACGTAAACGTACAAACTTATTCCAATTGTATGATGAAGACGCATACGTTACATAATAATATATAGGCTTCCATCCGCTGGTCTGACCATAATGTTAATTTTTGTTCGACATTTTTTTGGGCAAAAGGCTTTAAGCATCAAGTGCCCACGTCAACAATATCACACAAAAAATTTCCACACTCGATTTTTTCCCAAAATAAGTTGCTTTCGGAAAGTTATTAATGTTGACTTATCTTGTTTGGACATTCAGTTATTTGCGTTGTGTAGAATACTATTGGCAGAAACACACATAATTAGTAAACCAAAATGGCGAAGTAGAGATGAAGCATGTCTTACCTTAGGTTTTTAGGAACTTTTGCGTTTGTAAATGTACAAACTCATCCAACTTTTGCCATAAAACACGAATACATTGTATTCGTCGCTCTGGCCTGATCATAGTGTTAAGTTTTATGCAACAAATTTTTGAGCAAAATGTCCTAAATACAAAGTTATCGTCTAAACAATTTCACACAAAAATGACCTGCAAATAATTGGTGAACACCAACCATGACAACTGCACGACTCTTCTTCCCAAAATACAATTGCGACATTTGTATATACCGGTAATCGCCATATTACAGAGCTGGAAAAATATAGTAGTAAATAAAAATACAATTGATGTGAAAATGAAGACCTTAACGAAACCCAATATGAAAAATTGAAACAATGCGATAAGAAACATAAACATAAAGCAAAACAAGAAAAAAATCTATCCATAAACTTTATAATAATGTGTTTTACAAAGGAACACAAACATCCAAGAAGAATTAATTCTTTATTTAGAAAATTAACTGAATTGCATTTTGCAGGAAAAGTTTTAAAAACAAGATTTCACATGTGACAATTCCAATTTAAAGGAACGCAAGTGTTCACAAATGCTGAATAATTCATTTATTTTGCGTTATTCTAGATGATTTGGAACCTAAATTCACTATAGGAAGAAATAATTTTTTTGATTCAAATGTACTCGGCGTCCTATTAAACTGATCGCGAATAAAATTTGTGACCCCAGGAACCGATCAGATTATCAGTTATCTGATTGCATTATATTTGAGTATATTGTTTTCAACTTACTGGTTATATCTACATGTACCATATCCCATATGAAACGGAAAATTTAAATGCAATAAGATATGAAAAAGTATTATTATTATTTTAGATATTTTTAAAAATGTTGAATGAAAATGATAAGAGTTTGAGAACGTAATGCAACGCTGCTCTAAAACTGATTGCATATGTTTTTGTAGATAAATTTCGACAAGTCTCATTTAAGAGATAAAGCTTAAGAATTTATGGGTTTCCTACAATATTTATTTGTAAAGTATAATTATTACAATTATTAATAAGTAAACAATAAATCACTTATAACGATGGCAATGGGTTTAATGGAAACTTCTGTAGATTATAGCACAAACATACAAAAGTGCGGAGAAATAACTATTAGGTTGGAGTTTGACAAAAAAATCTACGGACTTCACTGTGTGTTTTGCAGTGCGATATGTTTACAATTTGATGCATTTATAAAGCATATACAAGAACAACATGAAGCTCAACTTACTGGTTTACACTCAGTGATGAAAGAAGAGTTACATTTGGATGCTGAACAGCGCGGACACGAAACGTATAATGGCTTACGATGGAAAAATGAAAGAAGAAAGAACCAAAAATTGGTAAGTATGATAAAAATAGCGTTAGCAAATAATATAAAGACATACACTCAACAGGATTCTGCAGTGGAAGCTTGTATTGTCAAAGAAGAACCAATCGAAGTCGAAACGAATGGCTTTAATGAGATGATAAGTAAAGTGGAAACTGATCTTAGTGATAGCGGTGATAATAGTCTGGCGGCAATAAATGTAATTACAATATCATTATACATTCTCCAAAGTTGATTCTACGATTTATAAAAAATATTTGAATAATTTGACTTCTATTCGTTAAAGGTGATGCAATATTCTAATGAGTTTAGAGCCGTTCTGGATGATAACCAATTAGGATTTGAAAATTGCTCAAAAGGTACATTGTTTCTTATACCAGCGTAACATAGCAGCATTGCTTTGCTTACCTATTCGTTGTCTTTGCAGCTAATCTTGAAACGGTCGTTTTGAGAAGAGTTTCAAAATTAGAGAAAGACCTTGAAAGGACCACAAATCTTTTAAACAAATTAAGTGCTGAAATGCTGAATGTTAAACGTGACGTTAACAAAATAACGAAACACAATGAAATCGACGAGAAGGAGTTACCAATACAGTCCTATGAAGTTGTTGAGGATTTTTTGAAGTTTGATGAAAAGTATAAAGATCCCGAAAAACTGAAACTACTGGTGAGTTCATTGTTCATAGGTATTAGAGTGTTACTTTATGCTTTGATCTCCTCAGTCAAATAATTTTCTTCATATTAATGCACCTACAAGTATCGCGTATGTTTTTAAATGTTGGCGTTCACTCTTAAAAGATAACGCCGCTAAATATCTCAACTGGACAGGTACAGGCAGTAAACATCCGGTACGAACTTTGGCAAGTACTACAGCTATAAGAGGTACTTTATTGCCTTGTTATTAATATATTTGCTGAGATTTTAATGGAAACTTATGTACAACTTTTCAGATGCTTTCGCCCGGAAATATCCCAATGACCCAATTGACGTATTCGAATCGAAAACGAAAAAATTCTTTTTATACGCTAGTGATAGAATTTCTAAGAGGCGACAACAAAAATAGCTTATCTTTAGATGCAGATTCCGAAAAATACTCTTCCATTTTTACGTCATGGAATGGCACTGATTTACACATTTGAGAAAACTCCATTTTTTAAAAAGATTAACTTTTTAAAAGCTCAGTGATCTAATAATGGAACACTTGGTCCACCTGCATACGCCAGATAGATCACTGTCAATGAAATAAATTGGGACGATATCCTTTGAAAGATAATTGAAATTACCGAAATAATTTGAATTTTCTAATAAATATGAAAATTTCCTTCTCTAGAAAATTGATGCAACAGTTCGATTCGGATTATTTGAAAACTTTCTGCATTTACTAACACTTGCAAGGGCTTATAATCTTGAAAAAGATAGCTTGGTAATTTCTTCTTTTAATTTTTTTCATGGACCAGCTGCTGTGTTTTGATCAAAGGGGCTATATATACTGCGAGCCGTTACCATGTTTAAATTACTGTTTACGTAAGTAATTGTTTATGCGTGTCTTCTCTGCCCCGGATTGTGCTCATAACAAAATTGATTAATTACAGAGAAATTTAAATATTAGCCTAATTTGATTAATTGTGCCGAATACAATAAAAATCAAAGACAAAGTGTATTAGATTTCGAGGGAGATTTAAGTAGTATCTATTCATCTGATTTCTCTTAAATATCTCCACAATTTTTATTAGCCGAATTGGAATCACATCAGATTTAACAAGTAAGAAAATTATTTTCGGTCGTGACCGAATCTTTTATACCCATCATCGTTATCCTAAAAAAGGCACAAAAAGTAAGCGAACTAAATCTTCGTGCTCTACAATACGGGGTAGCTGCAGTTGATTTTTTCTATTTTCAAAATAAAAATTTTTGTCGTATTGGCGTGTGGGCGTTGTAAGTGTGTCCTTTGAAAAGAGAATGTTTACCACAGTTGGGCAGACGGATAGATGGATATGCTTAGGTGCATTCGAAATAAGAAATTGGTCAAGAATTTATATACTTTATAGGCTTTTCGAAGCTTGTTTCTGCGTATTAAAAAGTTGGTAAAAAAAAATTATATTTTGATATAATGACTATAATAATAGGTAGGTGTAGTCCCATAAAATATGCTTGCAAATTTTTGTATATTTATCCGCTATAGTTTATGAGTAATGAGCGAAAAACCAATTTTTTATTCCTTTCGAAAAACAATTGTTCTCAGTCTACGTGGTACGGTGGGCGTATCCTTCGATCGATTTGATGCATTTTCAAGAACTTCCCATTGAACTGCCAGATTTGAACTTGATGGCTTCATTTTTGCGACCACGAGAATGTCTACAACAGACATTACACACACAAACAAAAAGACAGACGGACATGCTTAAATCAATTCAGATATTGCTGCTGATCAAGAATACTTTGTGGAGCCTCTGAAGCTTCCTTCTGCGTGTTGCAAACGTTTGGACAAAACGAGTATACCCCTCATCCATCGGCGATGAGTGCAAGAATGCAACAATAAAATACACACAGTTTACAGCAACAAAATACATATGATCTTTACTTTTGAAATGTAAACAATAGCACGTGCAGAGCAAATGTAAACAAAAATTAAAATTTGCGACAATAAACACACACGGTACCAGCACTTTGCAACAACAACCACACACTATTCAAGCTTTACAACAACAAACACGGACACACAATACAGAAAAAAAAAAGCTTTAATAAATACTGGTTTTTTCAACAGAGTTGTTATTCACAAAACGACATTATTGCATGCAAACTATCAGCGTTGCGATATATTGTGAATTAAGTGTCTATTGCATGCGAATACCGCGAAACTACAACCGCTCTACTGTGGATATGTTAGCTCTAGTCCCATTTTGTGATTGACCCGTTTAAAAAAATTCCACGTTGCCGAAATTATTATATTAGTATTTTAATTGATTTATCCGTCCCGTCGATACCAATTAAAAAAGTGATAATTATTTTTCCTTTTTATTTTTCAAAATATGACCCCACAATTACCAATTCAGATTTTTAAGTTTCATCTTATCTTCAAACAAATGAAATATAGTTTCCTAGCTGATATCGAGCCATTACTATAATCATTTGGATCATTTAAATGCAAAATTTCTTGGGAGATCTTACATTTTTTTTTACTCTAAGCAAAATATTCGATTTCAAGTATTATTTGATTTATAACAAAAATTTTTCAAAATTATTTTAATCGTAATTCGTTATCCAATAAATGAAAAAAAAAAACGCTAGATTTTTGCGCAATCGTCAGATTCAATTAGGTAAATCGCTAGCTGTATTAGTTCCAGAGATGCCTGAACGATTAGTAAAACGTATGCAGTTTTACACTTTTTCTTTTTTTTTTTAGGTAAAATGTTATTTAGAGTATTGACCATTAGCCTAAACTTTTCGTAATTAAATCGAGATGACCGCCCAAAAAAAAAAAAAAAACAGCTTTCGGTTAGTAATTTTTCCGAGCAGACATTTATTTAAATAAATAAAACACTTGTAGCTATGAAGAGGTTTTGTTTTGTTTTATTTTTAACAAATCTAGCAATCAATTATTAACAAAACAATGAAGAAAATTTAATTATTTAACTACTTGTTATGTATCTGAATCAATTTATATAAATATAAATGATCGGAAATACGAAATTTCCAAATAAAAGGTGGCAAGTGAAAGAGTGCTCGATCCCTCTTCTAAAAAGTTCCGTTATGTTCTCGATTACCTGAAACGGCAGGTAGAAGGCAGGCATCTATCTTCCCCTAGATAGACGGAGGTGATATCCCATATACATGTCTTGATTTTGTAATTGCAAGAACTCTCTGGATAGTAAGGATTGTCACATCATCTCCATTGTGTTAGTATAGAGAGATATAGAGAGTGGGGGGGAGTTTGGCAAGGGGTAACGCAATCTATTATTTCGCATGTTATGGCATTAATAGGTCGTCGTTTAAGATGACATATTCTCTAATCCATGTCATTACCGATTATCGCTGACCAGTTGCTAACATTCACACGTATGTGCGAGAAGACTGCATATGTTTAAAAGATAAAAATTTGTTGTTGTGAATAGAAATTTTTAGGGGCAAAGGACAATAGTAGTCCGTGCATCCATCCTTTTAGCCAAACTTCAATACAGCAAATAGTTTGTGTACAAGCGTTTGGCGTACAAGTGGAACTTTTCTTCAAACGGCGCAACCTATGAACAACGTGTATAGAAATGTAGTATGATTTTTCATATGGGGGCAAGATATTTCAAAATTCCAAGCCCAAGTGGAAAGCTGAGTACACTGGTCGATTTTTCTAAGCACAGCTCTGTTAGAGGGTTTTGCTCTTCTTCTTCTTCTTCTTCTTCTTTTTTTTCTGTTGTTTTTAGCCGAAGGGTTGCTAACTAGAAAGGTGGTTACTTTCGATTTAAAAAAAAGTCAAGTAGGGTTCGGAGCACACAAGAAAATCAATACATGTACGTTTCCATCATATATATATAAAATAATATATACGTATGTATATATGTTAAGATATATGTAAATATATATATATGCATTTAATAATAAAGTGATATTAGTATTGCGTATATATTGCATTATGTTGATAACTGAACTTTGTGCAAATCCGTTGAAACGGGGATAAAATGTATTAAAAGAGAAAATGAATAAAAATAAAATTTAAAGTAAAAGTGTTTGTTTCATTTTTGGATTTTTTTTATATATAATTTTTTTGCTATTATTCAACAAATCAAACAAAGATTATTTATATTATTAATCTTGGAAAAATATATATGTTTTTCATTTTTAAATAAATCGACCATTTCACAAGTGCGTGTGTAAATGTAACACGTAATGCGATTGAGCGAGAACTTGTACATATAACGGTACAAGTTCAGTCGTTATTTAAAGGGATAGAAGTGAAGTTAGTGAATGTGTGCTAAAAATATAATATTTTCATTTACAACAACGTGAACGTGACACATTTGAAAAATCAATAAAAAAAAAAAAAAAAAAAAAAGCAAAAAAAAAAAAAAAGAAGAAAAAAAGTGAGATGAATGAATGAAAATCGTTTTTTTCCATTTCTTAGGTAAATTTCTTTGCTTTTCTTTCCTTTTTTTCCAATAATTTATTGCAATTCAAAGTGCATTCGTTTAAGGTGAAAATTTTAGAAGAGAGAGATACCGATACGTTAGTAAACCTGCGAGACATTTGATTTATTGAAAAAAAAAAAAAAAAAAGAAAAAAAAATTGTCTTCAATTCTTATGTTATGCAAAGTGAGAGCGATAATAAAATTGTACATTGAATGTTATTTGTTATCTTGCACGCACTGCCTACAGGTACATTAAAGTATTATTTTTTTTTTTTTTTTCTTGTCAAGAGTTCTCACCGCAGGTTAGGAAGGATATAAGAATTACTTGAGAGCTTTGTGCGTTTCTTTTTAAACCATTTCTGGATGATTTAATATTTATATTTAGACAACTAGTTCAAAGTTGAAGGCTTTGAAAAAATCCCATAAATTAGGACATCGCCGAGCTCTGGATGATGAATGCAGTAAGAAAAAATTATTAAACTTACGTTTATCGTCTGAAGGTAAAGACTAATCTTTTCTATTAAATGTGCAAAAAAAAAAAAAAAAAAAAAAAAAAATAAAAATTAAAAAAAAAATTTTTTTTTTTTTTTTTTTTTTTCTTGTAACTATCCGTTACCAATTAGTTGTTTATCGTTTTTTTAGCATTGTTAGCAGCGATGGGGTAAAGAGCGCTATTTTAATGTATGTATTCATGTTATCGTTACAGTTGCAGTTAATGAGGTGTTTTTGTCCTTTGCGACTCGTCGTTACTCATCCATAATCATTTTCGGTCTGTTTGGCATTTTGCAAGCAGAGTGACCAGCAATTGTTGTTAATATTTTGTAAAGAAAAGACAAAAAATATAAAAAGGAAATGATTGATCCCAGTTCCAGTGAAGAAGAGGGTGATGACGATTCGGTACCAACACCGCAATCAGCTCAAAAGGGCCGTACAGCTGGCGGTGCAGCTGCAGCGAAACCCGCAGCTGTTGTAACAAGCACAGATTCAGCTAAATCGTCTACAGCCCGTCATAATGGGGATATTAGTCATAAGACGCCGACCGCGAGCGTTGCGCCGAATGGTAGCGGCCCAGCCGATAGTGGTTTAGGCGCAACAAGCGGTAAGAATGAGTTAACTGCTAACGATACTACAGCTGGTAGCAGTATTTCTCAAGAGACTCTTAATCAAAGTGCTGGTTCGTCGTCGCGTGGGAATTCCTTACCGCGTCCTATATCGCCGTCGCCTTCTGTCGCCAGCGATAAATATGATGGATCTGGTACACAAGGAAAACAGGGCCTTGAGGAGGAAGAGCGTAAAAAACGTATTCAATTGTACGTTTTCGTATCACGTTGCGTATCGTATCCGTTTAACGCAAAGCAACCAACCGATATGACGAAGCGTCAACCGAAAGTCACGAAACAACAACTCGATTCGATTACACAACGCTTCCAAGCCTTCCTTAAAGGCGAAACGCAAATTATGGCCGATGAGGCTTTTCGTAACGCCGTGCAAAGCTATCATGATGTATTCCTAAAATCTGAACGCATCCTTAAAATGGTACAGTCCGGCTCGTGTTCCCAGCAGGATTTCGTTGAGGTCTTTCGCAAGAATATTGAGAAACGTGTGCGTTCCTTGCCTGAAATCGACGGCCTTAGCAAGGAAACTGTATTAACTTCGTGGATGGCAAAATTTGATGTAATTCTTAAAGGTTCTGGTGAAGAAGATATAAAAAAACCCGCCCGTCTTCAACAATCATTAAATAGTGAGTTAATTCTCTCCAAAGAGCAGTTATACGATATGTTCCAACAAATTCTTAGTGTCAAGAAATTCGAACATCAAATTTTATTTAATGCATTAATGCTGGACTCGGCCGATGAACAAGCCGCCGCCATTAGACGCGAATTAGATGGCCGCATGCAACGTGTTGGTGACATGGAAAAAGATCGCAAATTGATGCCAAAATTCGTTTTAAAAGAGATGGAATCTCTATATGTGGAAGAGCTTAAATCTTCCATAAATCTTCTTATGGCCAATTTGGAATCATTACCCGTCACCAAGGGTAGCATGGATAGTAAATATGGTTTACAAAAATTGAAACGTTACAATCACAGTACGCCTTCATTTCTTAAAATGATTTTACGTTCTCACGGGTCCTTATCTAAGCTGGAGGGTGATGCTGAAGAAGGCATTACGCAACTCTCCAAATTAGATGTAGTTTTAACCTTCCAATTGGAAGTAATTGTTATGGAAGTCAAAGGCCTTAAGTCGCTAGCTCAAAATCGTATTGTGTATTGCACCATGGAAGTGGAGGGTGGTGAAAAACTGCAGACGGATCAAGCCGAAGCCTCTAAGCCCATGTGGGATACACAAGGTGATTTTACAACGACTCATCCCTTACCTATAGTTAAAGTTAAATTGTACACCGAAAATCCAGGCATGTTGGCCTTGGAAGACAAAGAGCTTGGTAAAGTTATTATTAAACCCACCCCACTATCATCGAAATCACCGGAATGGCATCGTATGGTGGTACCTAAAAATCTACCTGATCAAGATTTGCGAATAAAGATTGCTTGTCGTCTCGAAAAACCTCCCAATATGAAGCACTGCGGCTATTTATACGCGATTGGTAAATCAGTGTGGAAAAAGTGGAAGAAACGTTATTTTGTTCTAGTGCAAGTATCGCAGTATACGTTTGCTATGTGCAGTTATAAGGAAAAAAAGTCGGAACCATCGCAAATGATGCAATTAGATGGGTTTACGGTCGATTACATAGAAGCCGCAAGTGCCAGCCTTGTATTTGGTATTGACCTTAATGGTGGTCGTTTCTTTTTTAATGCGGTGCGGGAGGGAGAATGTATAGCATTTGCTTGTGATGATGAAAATGAGTGCAGCTTATGGGTTATGGCCATGTATCGGGCCACTGGCCAATCGCACAAACCTATACCGCCCGTAACTCAGGATAAAAATTCAGCCATATCGAAAATACAAGGAGACGCCGACAAAGCGCGTAAGCATGGCATGGAAGATTATATTAGTGCAGATCCATGCAAGTTTGATCATGCCACTCTTTTTAAATTATTACAAAATTTGACTCTAGAATACCGGCTTAATGATCAGTATGCTTCCTTAGGTTGGTTTAGTCCTGGTCAGGTTTTTGTGCTCGATGAGTATTGTGCACGCTACGGAGTGCGTGGTTGCTATCGTCATTTATGTTATCTCTCCGATCTATTAGATCGTGCCGAAAAAGAGTATATGATAGATCCAACTCTTATCCACTATTCCTTTGCGTTTTGTGCTAGCCACGTTCACGGCAATAGACCAGATGGCGTGGGCAGCATAACACACGAGGAAAAGGAAAAATTTTCAGAGATCAAAGAACGTTTACGTGTGTTGCTCGAGTATCAGATCACAAATTTCCGCTTTTGTTTCCCGTTTGGTCGGCCAGATGGTGCTCTTAAAGCTACCCTCTCATTGCTGGAAAGGGTGCTTATGAAAGATATTGTAACTCCAGTGCCTCCCGAAGAAGTGAGACAAATGATTAAAAAAAGTTTAGAGTCCGCCGCTTTGGTGAACTACACACGTCTTTCCTCTGAAGCCAAAATAGAAGAAGATTTACGGGGGGAAATTGTAGTGCCTGCTGCCAAAAAACTGGAGGATCTCATTCATCTGTCCGAACTATGCGTGGATATTCAACAACAAAATGAAGAACATTATGCCGAAGCGTTTGCGTGGTTTAGTGATCTTCTGGTCGAGCATGCCGAAATATTTTGGTCTCTTTTCGCGGTCGACATGGACCGTGTATTGGCCGAACAGCCACCCGATACCTGGGATTCTTTTCCTCTATTTCAAATACTCAACGATTATTTACGAGCCGATGATAATTTGCGGAATGGCCGCTTCCATCAGCATCTGCGCGACACATTTGCGCCGCTTGTGGTTCGCTATGTGGATCTGATGGAATCGTCCATAGCCCAGTCCATACATAAGGGTTTTGAAAAGGAACGCTGGGAAAGTAAAGGCAATGGCTGTGCAACTTCCGAAGATCTATTTTGGAAACTCGATGCTTTACAATCATTTATACGGGATCTACATTGGCCTGATGCCGAATTTCGCCAGCATCTAGAACAACGATTGAAAATGATGGCAGCTGAAATGATTGAACAGTGCATACAACGTACCGATGCTTCGTTTCAATCCTGGCTAAAAAAGAACATTGCCTTCATTTCCTCGACCGATTACATTGTACCGTCGGAAATGTGCGCCATGGTAAATGTGATACTAAATGCTAAAAATCAAAGCTTTAAATTGACGACCATAGATGGAATTGACTTGTACAAATTTCATGCTAAAATTGATGATCAGCTCGATAAAGCGAATGTAGCCATGACACAAGGACTTATCGGTAAACTTATGTCTGTGCTAGAGTCGACTTTGTCGAAATTGGCTCGCTACGATGAAGGTAGCCTGATTGGTTCTATACTTAGCTTTACAAATGTCTCCAGCTCTGGCAAAGATCTCGGCCAGAGTTATGTTATATTTTTTCGCAACAATATGGAGCAGATACGCGGTAAAATTGGCGATGACTTATGGACATTGAATTTCTTTGAACAGTGGTACGCGCAGCAAATTAATATGCTTTGTAATTGGCTTTCAGAGCGTCTCGATCATGCGCTCCACTATGCTCAGGTGCAAGCATTGTCGCACATCATTAAGAAAATTTATTCGGACTTTGAGTTACAGGGTATGCTTGAAGAGAAACTCAATTCCAAAGCATATCAAACTGTTGCCCAACGAATGGCAACCGAAGAGGCTACCTGCGCCCTCACCATGCCCGATGTTGCTGAAACCGATGAGACTGGTGAAGATGGCAGAGGTGCCGACGGTTCCGAAATTGATGGCGAAGAAGGCGTAGCCGGTGATGGAGAAGAAGGTGCTAGCGGTGGCGGTGGCGGTGGCGGTGGAGGTGTTGGGCCACGTGTCAGTATACCCAAACCGAAGGATGTCACCGCTCAGGCTGCAGCTGTTACAAATGTGGTAGCGGGTCGGGTGGGTAACCTTCTAGGCAAGGGTATAGGTGGCCTTAGCTCAAAACTTGGCACCGGTGGTTGGTTTTAAACAAATATGTATTTTTGCATGTGCATACCTACACATGCAATTCATATACATACACACATATATACACACCTCAATGGAGACACAAATTTATGGAACAATATAACGAATATTTATAGGTATCAGATAAACTCTTATACATATATAAATATATAATATTAAATATATAATATAAATATATACATAAGTATATAAATATACATATATCTATATTTATATATATGCATATATCTATATCTATTTATATGCATATATAACGTACTTAACAAAACTTAAATATATGAAGATTATGACAACATTTATTGACAGATGTTGTGTGTAGCCGGTACATAATTAACGTAACATAAATTAGATACATAAACAAACAAACTAACGATTTAAACATAGTCAGTTATAGACTTGTATTTAATTTTATTTTAATTTAGTCCAATTACTTACAATATTACATAACGAAATAGATCGACTTTCAAATTTGTGAAGAAATGTTAAAAATATTTCAACAAAAATCCAACAATAACAAAATATACCAAAGATTATATAGATAAAAAAAAAACAAAAAAAAAAAAAGCAAAAGTAATAATAAAAGAAACCCAATTTGGGTCTCATCATAACACCAAATTTAATGTAGAAAAAAAAAACAAAAAGGTTTTGTTAAATAGAACATTTTCAAAGGGAACATAAGCTTACTAATAATCAGAAAGCAAGGCAATGAATGGCCTGTTTTTATACCCATCACCGAACGGTCAGGGATATATTCATTTTGTCAAAACATTTGCACCGCCCAGAATGTAGCTTTCGAGACGCCCTACAATGCATATATACGTATTATGTTATATTCTGAATCGATTTAAGCATGTCCGTCTATCCGTCTATCCATCCATTATCCTGGCCGCAAAAATGAAGCTATCGACTTCAAATTTTGCAGAAGTATTGAAAGTGCTTGCACGCTTGCAGTTGGTATTGAACGATGAATGGGCGAAATTGTTTGAAGGACACGCCTACAGTGCAATACGTAAGCTAAGCAAACGTTTGTTTTTCAAAAGGAATAAAAAATTGCTCTTGCTCATTACTGATGCTGTAGCACCTATATAAAAACGGTAAAAATCGGCTACGCCTACTCAATTTTATAGGGTGTCATCATTTAATTTCTTTCAAAATCCTCTCCCCATGTTCCCTTCTCTACTCCATAAAGTATATAAATTCTTGGCCAGTTTCAAATTCGCTATGCGTAGCTAAGCATGTCCGTTTGTCCGTTTGTCCGTTTGCCCAATTGTGCAATATCTTGGGTTCGCAAAAATGAAAATATCGCCTACAAATTTGCAAAAGAATTTGAAAATGACTCGAAACGCTCGGGCGCCTATGCGGCACAAACTGTACAAACACATTTGCTTTCGGTGTTTCTTGCTAGTTGCTTATAAACTGCATAAGATAAATTCCCATAGAAATAATTATATAAAAATAGAAAAAATCAGCCATGCCCAACCAATGTAATAGCGTCTGCAAATTTATATTTTTGCTTGTTTTCAATCTTTTATAGAACAACGATGATGGGTATAAAAGATTCGGTCGTAACCGAATACAATTTTCTTCCTTGTTTTTTTTCTTTTTTTGTTAATTTTTGTTAATTTTTTTTGTGTTCCTTAAAAGCGATTATGAAACTGTTAGGTTAATTTGTGTTTGATAGATAGCACAACTTTAAACGACGTAGCAAGTTATTTATAGAACAACTAACTGTCGAACATATTCCTTCTTTCGTCATAAAAAAAAAAAAAAAAAACAAAAAAAAGACACTTTTCCTAGAATCAAATTCAATTAGTATTCTCGTAATATAATTTCAGGCGTTTTAAGAACCCCAACTCCGCGACTTTTGAAGAATTTCTTCTGAGATAGAAGACTCTCAACTAGAGCCGACTATTTAATCGATATTTAAATATTTCACAAATGACGCCGAAACGTGACGCAACGTGACGCCTTATAAGCATTAGTGCAGGAACTGATATAATCTTATTTTTCACAGATAAAGTGTTGGTAGCAAAATTTTAGTGTTATAGTTTTTACTCTCTCCGCAGTAGATTTAACCCATTTTTTGCAAACCGTTTCTATTCTTTATTGTGCTTATCAACGAAGGATCAAGGGTATATTTCATTCCATGACAAGAAAGACAGCTTCAGAGATCCTCCACAAAGAATATTTACTCTTGATTAGCATTAAATTCTGAATCAATTTAAGTATGTCCATCTGTCCGCCTGTGTAATGTCTGATGTAAATATTATCCTGGCAGCAAAAATTACGCTATCGACTTCAAATGTGGCAGAAACATTGGAAGTTCTTACACGCAAGTTGGGGTTGAAAATAGGCCCAATCGTTTGAGGGACACGCCCATAGTAATACGTAAATTAAGCACACCTCTGTTTTTCAAAAGAAATAAAACATCGGTTTTTTGCTCATTACTATTAAACTACTGCAGATAAATCTATAAAAATTTGAACATATATTCTGTGAATAACGCCATGGTAACTGTATAAAAATTGGAAAAAATCGGCCACGCCTATCCAAAATTATGGTATATCAAAGTTTAATATTTTTTTCAATAGCTTTATAACGCTCAGAAAGTAGCTTCAAAAACTCTATAAAGTATACAAATTCTTGATCAATTTCAAATCCAAAATGCACTTAAGGATGTCCATCTGTTCGTCAGTTCAATTGTGTAGTATCTGTGGTACACAAAAAGTTTGAAAATGACCCAAACGGGCCAAAGAACACGCCTACAATGTTTTTCTCATTTCTGTCTCTCTTCCAAGTTTCCCCATAATGGCTCCTTATAAATGATTTTTTCTGATTCGTTGTACTTTATGAGCAACAAGCAAACAACACTAAAAGCAAAAGTAGTCACATTCTTTGTTGCATAGGCGTGTGAGCGTTGTAGGCGTGTCTTTTGATCGATTAAGAATTTTTTTTGCAAAATTTGAAGTCGATAGCTTCATTTGCATGGCCAAGAGAATATTTACAGCAGACATTGCATAAACGGATGAGCGGACATATTCAAATCAGTTGAGAATTCGATGCTATGTGGGAATTCTAAAGCTTCCTTCTAGCTGCCGCGAACACTTTGATAAAATGAATATACCCTTCATCCTTCCGTGATGGATATTAAAAATTGAATGCATATGTCCTTCGCTGATAGGTGGTAATTGCAAAATTTCAAATGGATGTAATCCACTCGTGAAAGCTCGAACAGTTTGTGCGAAAAGGATATGTTGATGTAAGATTTCTTTGAAATCTTAATTTGAATCCGTTGTGAAGGTTTATCCTAATTATTACAAATATAAGAAGCATTCTTCTTATTGCATTCTTGCGACAATGTTCTCTTTTTTAATACTAAAAAAATGTAAATCGCATTTCCTTGTACGAGGACCAGGCTACCCTTTGTATTACTTATGTGGAAACCGCCTTTGGCCAATTGTTGTTAAAGATCAGTTTAAAGCAAAAACCTTAGTCAGTTTTGCTTCGCTTATAGAAACTTTTGATTGGGTTTTTAAATCGATCAAGTGCCAAGTTATTACGAATTGAAGAAGAACTTGTACTAATATTTCAAGGTCGTCATCATTATCATGCTCCTATTGTTCCTTAAAAAGAGTTGCTTTTTTTTTGTTAACCTTTCACTTAGAACTAATTTTTATAACATTGACATAGAAACAGGCATCGGTCTGATGAACGATACTAAATCGGGGCGACATAGCAAAGGCGACAACAATTTTTCATTCAAAACCTTTGACCCATTCAATGTGATTTATAAAACTTTTCTTGCCGTCAATTTCAAGGCGCAATTTTTTTTTGCTGTTTTTCCGATTTCCGAACGAAAGTAATAAAGACCATCTGCCGACTGTTACCTTCAATAACGTATCTTAGCTTTTAAAGCAGGAAAAATTTTTCCGAAATCCCTACAACTTATCTCTTCACAACAGAGCAAAAAAAAGGATATTCAGCTCGTTGTGCTGTAACTTTAACGCTTAGGGAATATTAACACTATTTCGTGGACGTATAATTCTCTATATCGTTTCCATTTTCATGCTTTTTTGGTAAATATCCAATAACGAAAGCTAAAGCTAACTTGCAGCTACCTGATTACACTGTAGTTGGGAGCGAATTTTTTTTAGCATATATTATCATAAACTGCAGTTCAATTGGGGCGCTTTTTGAAAACGATGAACTAAGTCTAAGCGAAGTGATCGTTCATTACGCAATCCACCTTAGCTTCACTATTACTTGTAGAAGAAAAATTCTGATCCGAGGATTTAGATAATGCATTATTTTTAAAAATTTCCAAATATTTTAAATCAATCTTCCTCCCACATTAGATAATCTATTCCATCGTTTATTTTGATTTACACATGGATGACATTTTTCATTGAATTTGCTTCGGAGTCATAGACTTAGTATCTCTCGTGAATTTAATTTATGCGACTCGTCCGTCGCTCGAGGAAATTTTCCTTAGTTAGACTATTCAAGATCAAATTTATTGACTATAATAAAATATATAGCATACATATATATATATTACATTTACAATTCATACATATATTCAGTTACACTTGCTACTTAGTATGTATTAGGAATCATCACGTGGATGTTTCTTAAATAATAATTGAATTTCATTTCACTTACGACAAATTACTCGTTTCTCTCTCTCTCTCTCTCTCTCTCTCTGTTTCTCGGCACTTTTATTTCACCACTACACGCCCCATCCGAATAAGAAAAATCTGTTTAAATTACAATTCAACAAATGTCTTCAATTCTTGCCTACGCCCCATTACCAACTTTACCGCTACTTGACACTCACTCCCTAACTATTACCAATTGCTACAATCTCGTTTAGGAGGAGTTTCATTTGTCTTCTTGAGGCATTTTACTTTGACCATAGCCTTATCTAGGCCGTTTCTTTATATTTTTATACATTTTATTATATCACATGCGACGCATATACCGCAGAGAATGCGAAAGTGATTGATAACTTGCAAAAATCCTTCCAACTTGGATATTACTCTTTCGTTCACAAGAGGAGGCATCGCTTTCCTTTCCCACCAATTGGAAAATTGTCAATGTGACCAATAACTTTATTTTTATTCTATCTCATAGCAGTTGAGGCGAGTCTAGGTACTCCCTATAAACGAAACACCTATCCTTTTCAGAATAGCGTTTATGGGCTGATCTTTCTCATTACTAAAGACTAAAGACTTTCGTACACTGAAGTGCCATTGTATCCATATTTATTAATCAGTAAAGTAATATTTTTGTGAATTTAAGCAAAAAAAAAAAAAAAAAAAAAAAAAAAAAAAAAAAACAATTTTCCTAACCCAAGGTCAAAACTAGCACGATAGAAAAAGCAAAACGAAAACTTCAAATATGAAATGAAAAATTATGCAACACTTTTTAAGTCTACGTCAAAGCGGCATTTGTTCAAATATGTTTTAGTATAGAAAATTTTCAAAATTCTAATTCTAATATTTACCAAAGCAAATATTTACTCTCAAAATAAAAAAAGAAAAAACTAAAATGTATTAAATTTAAATTAATAAAAATAAATCAATAAAAGAAAGGAAATTTAAATTAAAACGAAAAGTTCATTTTAAATAAAATTTTTGTAGTGGTTTTCTAGAGCTTATAAAAAAAGAAGAAAAAAAAAACATTTAATAATTAAAAAAAGAAAACGATATTTCAGCATATTAACTCGAACACGAACACCCACTTAATCTGATATAAAATGATATAAAAAGAATAACAAAAGAGCAAAAAACAAAAAAATAAATAAATAGATAAAATAAATAAATAAATAAAATAATAATAAAACAATTTCCTTTTAATCTAAGAATTATTATTATTCTTATTATTATGTATTCTTAGTCAGAACTATAACGAAAATATAAATTAAAATAAAAAAATTTAAAAATTCTTAAAATTTAAACTAATATTTATCATTATTTCAAATTTGTTTATTAAACTTATTTAAATATAATTACACACACATACACACACAAAAAAAAAGAAAAAAATAATAAAAAAGGAACAACATATATACACACAATCTTACGCTATACTTAAAATACAAAATTAAAGAATAAATTAATATTAATTATAAAAATATTAAAAACAAAAAAAAAATCATTTGTTTTCTTATTTAAAAAATCTTTTATTCCATTTGCAAACAATGATATTGATCCAGTACATTGCCGGCAATTGGTCTTCGTATATGGTATTTCTTATGCGCTCTTAATCCGGCATCTTGAGCAAATTTTTTACCGCATATATCACAGGTATAACGTTTGGCCTCGTGTATACGTCTGTGATGGTTCAAGTATTTACGTGTTGTGAAACCTTTACCGCAAACTGGACAAATTACGTCGCGTACGTTCAGATGAGCCTTTACGTGATCGTTAAGACGCGTCATATGATTGAAACCCCGCTTGCAGATATGACAAAAGTATTTAAAGCGTTCCTCATGCCGTCTTATATGATTATCATAGCCAATGGCAGTGCGGAACGCTTCGCCGCATTTTGAACACAAATACGGCATTGCGCCTGTATGCGAGCGCATATGCAGATCTAATTCCGCTGAAAAAGGATACCCTTTGTCACAGATATTGCAGCGATATTTGAAAACCTTTAGGTGTCGTTTCGCATGAACCGTAAAATTATTGACCTTCTTAAAGCCCAGGCCACATTCGGGACATTTGAATGGCATACTGTTGTCGTGCTGTGACTTATGTATTTGAAAATCATTATATGTGTCTATCAGAACTTGACAATTTGAACATCTGAACGGGCCTTGATTACTCGCCAGAAAATCGCACTTATTGAAATACTCGCAATATGCCTGAAATTCTTTCTCATCCGTTTCGGCTTCCAATTTGCGACGTTTGTCTTTTGCATATGCTTTATGTATGTGATTAAGTTGCCTTTCTAAACGGAACGTACTCAAATCGAGGCCCATTATCTGTTTGACCTCTTTTTGCAGAAATTCTAAAGTTTCTTGTCGCTTCTCCTTTATGGTAAACGCCAAATGGTTAACATCCCATAAAGTATTGTAGTTTTTATAAATGTCCGTCAATTGACTCAACAGAGATTCACTGAGTGCTTTCTATAAAATACCAAAACATAAATAGAAAGATTAGATTCGCCTTGTGGCGAATATTCACTACCTAAGATAAAAGATCTCAGATCTCATATTACACTTGGGCAATATTTATAAATTTTTAAATTTTTTTTTTATATCCATCATCGAAGAATGAATTTATTTTGTCAAAGAATTGGTAATGCCCAGAAGGAAACGTCAGAGACGCCACAAGGTATATATTCTTGATAAGCAGCAAATTCAAAATCGATTTAAGCATGTCCGTCTGCCCGCCCATGTAATGTCTGTAGAAACATTCCCCTTGCCGCAAAAATGCTATCGGCTTCAAATTTGGCAGAAACATTGGAAATTCTTGGGCGCAGGTTGATATTCAAAATGGATCAAATCGCCCGAAAGCCACGCCTACAATACTACGTAATGTGAGGTTACCTCTTTTTACCAAAAAGAATAAAAGGTTAGTTTTTTGCGCACTACCCTTAAACTACAGAAGATAAATCTACAAAAATTTGAACTTATATTCTGCGGGTGATGCTCTAGTACCTGTATGAAAATTGAATACTCCTACTCAATGTTTGGTGTATGAAAATTTAATTTTTTGCTCATCACTTTTATAGCGCGTAGAAACAAGCTTCAAAAAACCCATCAAGTATACAAATTTTTAAGCCAGGTTCAAATTCGGAATAAACCTAAGCTTGTCCATCTGTCCGTCTGCCCAATTATGTAGTATCAATGGTATATATTGTTCCGTTCGCAAAAATGAAGATATCGTCTACAAATTTGCAAAAGAATTTGAAATGACTCAAAACTCCCACACGCCTATGTGACAAAAACTGTGAACACCTTTGCTTTGCTTTCCATGTTACTCACAAGCTATATTTAAACACGTACTCCACATAAATTCCCACTTTTATTTTGAAGAAAACAAAAAAACAGCCCCGCCCACCCAATATTACAGAGTATGAAAACTTAGTTGGTTTCTTTTTTTTTAAAGTCTTTTTTAGGATAACGGTGATGGATATAAAAGATTCAGGCACGAGCGAATAAAATTTTCTTACTTGTTTTTATTAAAATTCACATTCGATCATGTCACGTGTAGCTTTACATGCGTCAATTTACAATCGTAATTGTCCCAACAAGCGAGTAATTGAAAATTTTGGATAATGCTTTGCATGCTTCGTGCATGTTTGATAACAGTCACGCATTAATAAGGCAAAAAAAAAGTATTAGAAATGAAGAGAATAGCGCACGTTTTCGTAATGACGTAGTTGTCAGAATCGTGCCATTGATTTCATAAAATACAATGAAATTTTCTATACATTTCCAAGCTTCCTTTAGATGACATAGCTTCAAGATTAACTAATGAAGGTTTACTTTTCGCAAATCAACTAAGTTTTCCTTACGGATTTATCCATTCAAGCATTATATAGAGATACACGTATAACATATATATTTTATCGCAGTTTATAAGATGTCGGAAATACACATCTGGGTACAATATAAGAAGTTGCGTAGCTATTGCATCCATAATTTTTACTAATAATAAATGCAATAACTTTATCCCCGTGTAAATTATTTTACTTACCACTCTATAAGAATTAATTTTCTGAAAAATTTTAAAAAATATTATTGAATTTATCAGAAGTAAGTTATAATAAAAAGAAACGAAAACTTACACTTCTATTCTTCAACTTATATTCAATGATAGGCTTTAAAAATTCCATTTTATCATAATACCACAAGCAGGAAGTTTCCTCTTGCTCAAGCAGACAATCCATACGCTTTTCAATTTCCTCCGCATAATCACGTCGCAATACGTTTATTTGCCTCCTTACAGTCTCCAGTTTTAATTTAGCTTTAAATTTTTCATTCAAATCGTCGGTAATATTTTGTAGAGTATCTCTTTTTAATTGTATATCATTGTATTTGGAGTGTCGCGAGTTCCACAAGAATTCGTGAGGCTTAAATAAATCTATGAGAACTGAGATAACGCGGGGATCATCTTCTTTAGGTGGTTTACGCTTACGAGGTTTTTTTAATGCGATACATTCGTCCTCGCTCTTGTAAGCAAGCAATATATTAAATGTTAGAAAAATTTCTTAACAAAAAAATTCTATATATATATACCTCAAAGTCGGTTTCTCTGATGTTATCACCATCGCTAGAGTGAATGCTGTTCTCATTATTAAGCTAATTAAATAGAAACAATTAAAAACACCATGGTGTGCTGCGGCCTATCATTAAATACTCTAAACAACCCTACAGTTATTCAGTTGTAACGACTTTTCAAAGTAAGACTGAAGACTGGTCGAAAAAGTGGTCCGATCCGATTAATTTTCAATAGCAGTCGTCCTTGGGCTAAAACACGTTCCTGTACCAAATTTCATCAAAACATCTCAAAAAGTTGCGGCCTGTACGTTGAACACAGGAACACAAGACGGACAGACAAGCTCACAATCACTTTCTGAATCGATCGATATCATAGAAAGTGAGTCTATGTTAAGTCCTTCTGAGTGTTGCATACATCAGTACAAACTTATAGTACAAGTGGTGTAAGAGTATAAAAAAAAATCTAAATGTAATCTTTCATAAAACCCAATTATTTACCTGCTCATTATATATATCATTGCAATTATCATCAGAATAATATGCCGGCTGTGTGATATTATTTTCATAAGCATTTCTCTTCACTACTTCTACAAAATCTTTTTTACTTTTACATTTTGATTTCGTAAAAGATTTTTGTGATTTTTCCAATTCTTTCTTAATAGCTGTGATAGGATCTTCAGCAAAGTGATTGTTAAACGTATCTAATGGATCCGCTGATATCAACGTTAATTCTTTCTAATAAAATAAATTTTTGTTATTAAATCGAAAAGCCATGTACTTAAGGTTAAATGAAACAAAAAACTAATACTTTTTTTGTATGCCTTGTGACCCGATGCTCATCGACATTTTCCGTTTTAACATCCTCCTCCAAGCAATTCTCTAACTTCACCTCCGGTATAAATATGCTAATACCATCTGAATTATCTACATTCGCATCATCATCATTATCATCATCATCATCATCTTTGTCGTTAGCTCGTATATTATTCACATCCGCTTTATTCTCGTTATTGTCCTTATTATCGTCATCAATTATAAGATTATTCTTATTCAACTCATTGGCATTCCTTTGTGCATCCAATTGTTTATCATGCTCTTGTTCCAAATGTAAAGTGAATTTTTTCATTTGTAAACAAACGGTATCGCAAAAAAAACAATTAAACTCAAAAACTTTTTTTGTATTTTTTTTTATTGTTATCATTATATCGCCACATTTACGCCTAACAATATTTGCCTCAGGTTCGTCTAACAAAGGCGGCATCCTTTTTATTTATTTATTTATATATTTTTTGTTTCACACTATTTTTAATTGTAGTTTTTTATCACAAATATGCACCAAGCGGCGGCAGTTAATAGTTGTTATGTTAACTCTTTCCCATTCAAACAACGATCTGGGTTGCCCCTCCATGTTAACACAAGAATGTATAAGCAATCTATCAATTTGCGATATAATTAACGGATTAACGCGACGCAATCCAAAGGCCAATACATAATCACGCTTCGCTTACATTCCCACGTCTGGGGGACAAATTCAATTTGTAATTTTTAAAAATTTCAAAAATTTTATAAATTTATACTAGAACTAGAAAGGAAATGAAAAGTTTATAATTTAATTACTTCAATGCCCCAACCCGGACAACATGTGTCAGCTCCCAAACTCCTTAGGGCAGAAAGCAGCCATCGTTTCTATAGATTGAATTGATTCAACGTGGCAACAATAAAATGATGACTATCCTGACAACAGAAACATTGCATTAAGTTCAGCACTAAGTGAAGAAATACTTCTATGGGGGCTGACAGAACAAGGCGTTATTCTTATTTCGGGTTGAGACTACAACATTCCTGACTTTTTAAAAATCTCTATGAGAATTGGCAAATCATACGGTTTCGCATGCGTACGCACAAATAAAACAAAAAGCAAACAACGCACAAGAAGAAAAAAGGCAAAGTATTTTAAAGTTGAAATATATTCATTAAATGGTTTTTTAGAGAGTGATAAATGGTAGCTTCCAAATTATGGATCCATTAATGAGCAAAAATATATCTAATATATACATCTACATATATCTAATCAATCTTCTTTAATCTAATCATTAATCAGTATTTATTTTTATATTAACTTTCTTATTATTATTTTTTTAGTTTACCTTTTTGTTTTTAAAACCATATACTTACATTTACCTACTTACATTTGTGTAGCGCGACGGTCCATTGTGTTTACAACTTGGGTGTTTTTAAACCGAAAACGAAAATTACGCCTTATTGTGTCAGCCCCGTAATGCCACTAATCCCTCTGTAATATAACAAAATCGCGAACATAAAAATTTTTTTTTTTAAATTTCTTAAACAATTTGTTTTTGACGTTAGTGAGTTTTTGTATAATTTGACTGCTCGTCATAGATAAATATATTATACATATATAATTTTTTGCCAATTATGAGCAAATCCTGGTGCAAATTTAAAAGCAAAAAAGAACAACCAAATTCTGAACTTTCTGAACTATTATTTCGGAAAATGAATGGAAGGTAGGTAGGTAGGATTAGATAAGAACAGATTTAAGAACTAACGGAACATTTTGGTCAGGCTCGAACGAGTTTTAATCCTAAATATTCTTTTTCCTTATATTCACTGCAGAGTAAATATGCATATTCTCTTGATCAGCGTAAAACTTTTAAGCATTTTGAATGTATTCTGAATGCATTTTGAATGTTGCTCGAATACTGTGGAATATTAAGCTGAAAATTTGTATACATGCGATCTTTGTTGATTGCCATAGATCATATATGAAAAATGTGCCAAAATATATAGCTTCCAATTTGCTGTATACAGCGATCTGAGGATCAATTAAAATTTCGATGAAGAAATAAACCTAATCTCCCATCCACAACATAGAGAAAACTTGCACTTTATAAAAGAGATCGATAGAATAGTATAAGGCCTCAGCTATGACCCAATCGGTTGTTCATACAATGTTTTCGTTTTCATAATCGTACGGAATCAGGGATCAGCAATAGATTTTCGTAAGTATAACATTTATTCTAAATATTTAAGTCAGAAAAACCTTGCGAGAAATTTGTTGATTATTTGGGTGCCTTTTTCTTTGGGATGGTTTAGATAACCTACACCACTTGTGGTACAAAAGTATGTTAAGTTTATGCGGAATGACTTCCGATAGAGCCAATCACTTTCTGAATCGATTTAATCATGTCTGTCCGTCTGTCCATCTTGTTTTCTTGTGTTCAATCCGTAGGCTATTTATTGCAGTGCTGTATTTTGGCCCAAGGGCGGACGTTACTAAAAATGGTTTAGATCGCGCCATTTTTTCAACCACTTCCCATGTAACAGCTTTTTTATCTGTTTAAAAATTCCTTATGTGCATGACTGGATTAAGCAAAGTGGTGGGAAGTGGCCCGTGTCCCACTATATAGTGTTTTCACTTGTATAGAGTATATTAAAATAATTTATTTCACGAAAAAAAATATTTCACATACTTTACATACATACACACACGTATAAACATATATATATATAAATATATATAAATGCATAAAATGAAAATACATTTTTTTTTTTGTTAGAAATTACGTATGTTGTCGCTACGCTACCAACGTATTGCTTACAATAAAGGAATGTCTTTTATGGCTTTTTTTATGAGCCCTTAATCCGGCATCCTGAGCGAACTTTTTCCCGCAAATGTCGCAAGTATACCGTTTAGCCTCGTGTATCCGTTTATGATGATTCATATATTTAAATGTAGCGAAACCTTTGCCACAAATCGGGCAGATAACGTCGCGTACATTCAGATGCGTCTTGACGTGATCCTTAAGTTGTGACATCAGATTAATGCCCTTCTTGCAGATGTGGCAAAAATATCTAAAACGTTTTTCATGACGTCGTATATGATTATCATAGGCCATGGCGGTACGAAAAGCTTCACCGCACTTGGAACACAAATATGGCATAGCTCCTGTATGATAACGCATATGCAAATCTAATTCGCCGGCAAGTGGATAACCTTTATCGCAGATATTGCAACGATACTTGAAAGCGTTTAAATGACGTCTAACGTGCAACTTATAGTTATTGGTCTTCTTAAATCCTAAACCACATTCGGGGCATTTAAATGGCGTACTGTCATCATGTTGTGATTTGTGTATTTGAAAATCATTGTATGTCTCAATAATTGCTTGGCAAATTGAGCAACGAAACGGTCCTTGACTATTTGCAAGAAAATCGCATTTATTAAAATATTCACAGGTAGGTTTGAATTCTTTTTGCGTTTGCGTATGAGTTTGCGTTTCACACTCCAATTGGCGACGTTTATCTTTACTGTAGGCTTTATGGATGTAAGTGAGTTGCTTTTCCAATCGAAAGATGCTCAAATCAAGATTCATTTTTTCTTTCACCTCTTTCTGTAGACTTTCCAACGTTTCGAGACGTTTCTCTTTAATAATAAATGCCATATGATTTCCATCCCACAAGGCGTTGAAATTCTTATAAATATCAGTCAGTTGACTTAACACTGATTCGCTGAGCGCTTTCTATTAAAGATGCAGTGGTAATGAAAAGTAAAAAACATAAAAGCGGACTTAGTTAGCAGCGATACTAATTTATACAAATATTTAATATAAGAGTACACAAAATAGATTTAAAAATAAAAAAATCGAAATTTTTTTTTCGATTTGCTGAAATGAATGGATTGATTAGGTCTGCTGATGATAACGTCAATATATCCAGTAGTAGTAGCCCGATTGAACTTATGTTATTTGTTGATAATTTGCGTTAACTTTTTTTTTTTTTGGCCATACTAACCTTATTAGTTGTTTAATTCAATTTTGAGGTTATGAATTTTTCTGTTTTATGGAAATTTTTCGTCAATTTTTTCTCAGTTAAGTTACCGGCCGAAAGTGACTGCGTTTTTAAACTATCCTTGAATTATTTACAAATGGTTTGCATTGCATTCATGAAATGCTAATCAATTCTAAGTAAACCCAAATAATGTTATCTTTGGTAAATTGCTCATTGCTATCTTAAAGTTTTGATCTTTAAGAAATGACTGTAAAAGGATATGAAATTGAAATAAAATTCAATAATTTATTAAAAATAATTGAGAAAAACTCTAAAATTAATTAATCTCTCTTGCAGTCCAACGGTGACGCTCGGTGACTCGGTGCATCAATTCCAAGTGTGAGTGTCACTCATTATCTTAATTTACATGAGCAATTTACATAAATTAGATCAAATATATGAGACCGTTGACCGATCTGACCGGGTTGACCGTTAACTTATTGTTGTTTAAGTAAATCTCTGAAACCGCGACACAAGTTATTTTTCTGTAGATTAGTAATATGCGTCATCAACTCCTTTATATTGTATAAGCTTGTAAAACAGCAGAGAAGTGAGCGTCCACTTAGTCATTTAAAATACGTGAAACTATTGATTAATCAACTAAGAGGAGATTTCTGAGAAAGTAATGGGCCTTCTACATCCATTGATAGCCGTACAAGGGCTTCATGTAATGCTTGCAAAGGGAGCCAAAGATTGTCGAGTCTGCTCTCACGAAAAATTTTTGTAAAATTCCATGTATACAACATGTATATGTATATATATGTATATATTTAAAACATTCAACTAACAATTCACTTTTCTGTTCTACTATATATGACCATATTTTATTTTTCTTTAAAAATGTCCCGGAGTCTCTGATCCCACCTTGGGGAAAAAGCTTGGAGTGCAAAGGGTCAACTATTTCAATGAACGCATTTTCTATTTATCTTGCGATTTTGTAAAAAATAATAAAATGATAATAATTTGTTTGTAGAATTGTGGATAAATGATAAAATCGTTTAACTTTTTCAAATGAAAAATATTTTCCAAAAGCTCTTAACGTTATTAAGATCTACTAAAATAAATCATTTGCATCCACCATTCATAAATGATGATATTCAGATTTTATGCTTCTTTTCATCAAGGATCCCTTAGAAAATGCAAAGAAAAAAAAAACATATTGGACATGATTAGCCTAAACTTGATTTATATATTTATCAAGCACAATTATCGAATTAACCATCCAGTCAATACACTTAAAGTAAGCAAAATACTTTCTTAATTTTTTCTTCCCTTGTATACTAGTTTCACGTGGATGCTCGTAATATTTATAAAACAAAGATAGATTTGAAATATGCGGCATTCTTGATTAGCATGACACTTTCGCTGTGCATTTTACTGAATTTATATGTATATATTCATTCGAACGTCAACCTATCTGTCTATCTACTACAAATGTCACAACTTGACAAATTCCATAAAGAGCTTTACCTTAAGTGTACAATAGGTCTACAGATCAAACTTGAAATTGTAAATAACGCATCCTGAATCACATTTACAATTAAGTGGCAGGAATTCAAAAAAACGCTCTTGAGTGTTTGCATAAGTTCTTGGCCACAATTCAAATATTTAAAAGATTTATTAAGTCAAATGTGTGCCAAGTTGATCGTTAACGTTTTTCGTATGCTCACCGGTTCTTTTTTGTCATGAGTCAATACTGGCCGCTTTACGCCAATTGCATGCTTTAATCGCATTAATTTGTTGCCAATGGAGAGTGAAGCTAATTTTCTGACTAAGCAACCCATGATGCACGATTGCCCTCCAATCTCAATCTGTGCTTTCATTTACATATGCAGCCCCATTCATATTGGATCGTGATTTTTTCGCTCAAGTGATCCACTTTCTTGTACCCGTTATCAATTACTTCGAAAATCGCTTGATGAAAGGAAAAGTAGTAAAATAATAATACGGAATGGAGGTAAGAAGCATACGTTTAAATATTACAAAAAAAATTCAGAAGATTACCTTAATATTGGGGACTTTGCAGCGTCTACTGCAGCTGATGGAAAATTGAGCCTAAAGTATTTATGTATGTACGTATGTATATATACATATGTATATATATATATATATATATATACAAAATTTAACCTACATGCCTATATCTAGACATATCTGGGAAGATTTTACAAAGTTTTGATTGAAACCGTTCAATTTTCGAACAAAATATAGGCAGTGTTTGTTAATAAGTAATCCTTAAATTAACTTAAATTTTAAAGATATATTGTAGAAAAATTTCGAGTGAAAGGAGTATGAATTGCTAGAGCCACTCTATATGTCGTTTTGCGAAATCACATTTCGAGAAAAACACGTTTAGATTTTGAAACATATTGTAAACATGCTATATATACACACTTTTATTATAATTAATTTTTTAATAATTTTCACAATTAGTTTGCTATTTCAGGGCAATGAAAATGCTCTGCCATGTTCAAATATCCATCCTTATCTTATTTTCTCGAAGAATTCTTGCTAGGATGTACCGCTTTTAATGAATTAGTCGAAGATAGAACCCCAGGTTTCAGAGTTGACGAGTTGCGAAACGAGAAAAAGAGAAAAAAACGGCAAGAAAATATGTAATTCTATAGATGGATTCATAATTAGCATCAAAGTCTTCATTGTATGCGTACTTTTAATTTCTTAGCAGAAGCATGGACGCTTCGAATCGCTCTCAGCCTAGTACAGAAGTGGGAAACTTTTTTCATCAACGAGCCATTTTATATTTCGAAATCACGGCGATAGCGAGAACAAGGTCCAACTACTATTGAAAATGCGAAATTCTGTATCAAATTTGCTTCTTTTTAAATCGTTCACTTTATGGCCTAAACGAAAAAACAAAAGCACACATTTCATATTTGACAACCGCATAGTTGAGCCGGCTGTGAAGACAGACGCAGTCCCTTCACAGCATTGCTACGTGCGAGCAAAATGAATTGATAAAAGCGATACGCGGATCGGTGATTGTCCTCGCCTGGTCTAGTGTCTACTCAATGGTCGCCTCGATGAAGCTAAATCGACGTAGTTTTTAAATGAACATACGAACTTCCAACTACATCTGTGCATAGGAAAGACAGAAGACAGCAAAATTCAAATCTATAACTAGCTAGCATTGGCTTTTCGAAAAAACATTTTTTTCGATAATACATTTTTTTCCACGCATTCTAAGGCACTCAAAACGTGCACTCTACGCTAACAAATAAAAAAAAACATTTCTTTTAAACAGCTACAATGGCTTCACCCTTAATGTGATGCGCTTGAATGTGTTTTTTTTTTTTTTAATGCCAAAGATCATGTACTGATCGAAAAGCAAATGCTTTTTAGAATATTCGGTCAACATGATCTTCTTAAGAGATTAACGTAAATATAAAATCGAATAACGGCAGATGCAGATCTCATTGTAATTTTTAAAATCTCTACAAGCTTAGCGACGATTCATTATAAAGTGTATATTCCTTTCCTACAACCTTTCCAAACATTTCTTTCTTTCCATCGCTTCGATTGCCATAGTACTTTTCTGGTTTACTTACCACTTTAAATGAATTGAGTTTCTGAAATAAATAAAAATGATGTTAACAACAACTCGCAACGATTAAATTAGATTTAAAACTTACACTTCTATTCTTTATCTTATATTCAATGGTGGGTTTTAAAAATTCCATTTTATCATAATACCATAGATTAGAAGCTTCTCCTCTTTCCAGCATTCGATCCATTCGTTTTTCAACTTCAAGTGTATAATCGCGACGTAACATATTAATTTTCTTTCTAATAATTTCCATTTTTAAATGAGTTTTGAATTTTGCATTTAGCTCGTCGGTGATATTTTGTAAAATATCCCTTCGTAATGGTATATTGCGGGATTCTGAATGTTGGGAATTCCACAAAAATTCATGTGGTTTAAATAAATCGATGAGCATAGATACAATGCAGGGATCATCCATGTTTTCTTTTGAGAGTTTACGTTTCCGTGATCGTTTCATGGCACAAATATCTTCTTCAGGCTTAAAAAATACGAAAATATACATTGTTTTTTATTTATAGATAAGATCAAAGTGTGGAGGTATATTTATGGATGCCCGTTAACTAAGTCCGTTATTCCTTACGATTATCAAGGTTATGGAAATGAAATTATATAGATATCGGAAATGTCACCTAACTAAAGTTAATTAAGCAGAAACCACAAAATAGCTTTCTAATTAAGAAAGATATAAAAAATATATAAAATTAATGAATTTCATCTCAGAAATGCTTTTCTGTAATGCAATTCTACACGGAGAGTTTCACCAGTTATTTGTCCTGACGTCTAAAAAGCGGTTAGTGTTCAAAAAAAAAAAAAAAAAAACTACTAAGACTACTAGGGTCGAAAATATCAATCTTGGCAGCCATCAATAACGAACGCTCTCACTGAATTTGCAAATATGGGAAGAATTGTTATATACAAATAATGTTAATTATCACTCTACAGATTAGCAAATGTGAACTAGAAAACAATCTGCTAATACAGCAGTTCAAATTGAAGGTAAAAATGAGGTAGAGTTCCTTTTTAAAATGGACATGGTGGAAGATCTTATTGCAATCAAAGGATTTGTAAAAACATAATTCAAAAATATGCAAGTTGATATTAAAGAAACCTTAAGAGAATTTGCTATCTCTAAGTAGTCTTAATAACACGATTGGGCCGTTACAATAATGGGATAACTCTATAAATTATTAAATTTATGCTTATTTGGATGGATGTCAACGATTTTTGGCTAAAATTGTAAACACCATGGACATCGCAATTGAATGAATGTTTAATGCTTTCATGGTCAAAATTTTGACAAGTAAATCGTGTAGAATAGATTTTAACCGTCATTTTGCAATTACAGTTACACCCCACATGCGGACAAAATTCGAATTAAGCAAAGGAGTTTTCCGAAAATTTATGCTTTTTTGCTAGTGCACGCCCCAAAATGAAAAGTGGGCAAAGTGGTTGCCCAAGTTGCTGGCTGATAACTGAAAGAAGACGATGATCTGATAATGCTTAACCGATAATATGCGAATGAGACTTCAATCTATTACGCATCAGCACAGACGCAATACTCTGCATCTGACTGTCGCCCGTCTTCTTGGTCAACTACCGCTCGAATTCAAAATGATATTCAAAATAATTGTGTGAATGTTCTTAAATAAATTTTACATGATCATAATAATTGACATGTTAACGACGCAATTGGTTAAAGTAATTTGAAGCAAGAAAATAAGATTAGCTTCTGCACGGGCACTTGTCACTCATCCCATATTAAATAATGTTAAACAGTAAAATCCTTTTGTTTCGATGCCATGAATAATGAAGAAAAGTTTTACAAAATATTTTGCAAAATTCTCCCGAAGATAAATGAATTCTTCCATTTACTTTTATAAAAATAAAAATTACCTCATAATCACTGCATTTGGGATTCTCAATATCACTGGGATTATTGCTATCATCGTCAAGCTGTTTAAAAGGACATTTCAAAGCATTATTATATTTCATTATAAATTCTTTGCTAACCTGATTGTTGTCCATATTTTCAACGGAATAGTTTAATGGATTAATTTCATTTTTTTTCTCAGCATCTTCCGCAAAATATTGCATATTTTTCAATTTTGATTTTATAATAGTTTTTTGTATATTTTCTACTTCTTTTTTAGCGGCATAAGTGGCATCTTTACATGAAATCTCATTATGGTATGTATCTAAAGGATCTGCTGAGGCAAATGAAGACTCTTTCTAAAAGCATAACCAGTACGTGTTTTGGCAAAGCAAAAATTCTGTTTGTAATAATTTTCGCAATACCTTTACCGTTTGTCTAGTGATCCGAGTCTCTTCAATAATTTCCGTTTTAATTTCCTCATCCAAACAATCTTCCAATTTAATTTCCGGTATATATATACTATTAATGTTATCTTCTTTAGTAACTAAATCTTCATTTATATCCTTTTCACCGTCTTTGCTCTTATTAATTGTATCAACTGTTGATTTATTAATTAATTTCAATTGCTTATCATGCTCCTTGTCCAAATGCGAAGTGAACTTTTTCATTTGTAAGAAACCAGTATCACAAAATGAACAATTGTATGTAAAAACTTTCTTTGAATTTTTTCGTACTGTTATCATTATATCGCCGCATTTGCGATTAATAATTAATTGAGGCATTTTATTTAAATTTTTTTCGTCTTAATCTAATCGAACAAGTAAAAATTCTCAATTTTAATGAATTGTTAACTTTTCTTTTTGTTTTCTTTTTTTTGTTTTTTAATTCTTTGCACATATGTATACACGACGGCGCTTAACAGATGTTCAATAATAACGTAAAAAGCTAACAAAAAATATCTCTACATAAATTCAGTATAATTTCCGTTCCATATTTTACGATAGAAATAAATATTATTTTAACTGATCAAATAAATTAGCATCAAATGGTGATAATTAACATTCAACTCTTATATGGTTATGTGGTTATTGTAACTAATAATACATTGTAGATAGCAACAATGAAGAGAAAGGCTATATTAAACTTGGATCGGGTGTTGTCCACGACGAACTAGCGTTAAAACTTGAAAAATTATTATAATTTTTTTTTGAAAGTTTCAAGTATCAATATTTCAAACAGAAATATAAACATATAGTAATCGCAAAATGTGCGAAGCTATTATGAAAAGTATTTTTGATACCGAATGTATTAACAACAAGTCGATGTACAAGTTAGGAAAGCGATTTTTTTTTATTAGCAGGCGATATCTATTCAAATACGATTTAGCGGATTTTAGCAAAATGTTGAACAGAAGTTGAAATCTTGGAAAAGGCAAATAATAATCGTCTCTGTGGATAAAAATTTTAAGATCATAACGCCATTTTCAAAAGACAAATCAATCTGCTTGTAAATGATCTTTAAAACGATTACACAGTAGCAATCTACTCAACACAACACAAACACAATTTTCGACGTATCTTTGTCTTTTGATATTAAAATTTTCAAAATGTGATTTATTATTACCCTCGTATTTTCGTCCATTTCTTAAAAACCAAATAATACCTAAAAATACAATTCTGTATATTTTCTGCATTTCTGCGGCACACTCACATCGATTACAAAAGGCCACTAGAATCTTCCGAAAACTAAAATTCTTGTACAACTTAATTTCTTTAAATATTCAAATTTTGGAAAAAAAAAGAAAAAAGTAAAGAAAAAATATTTCAAGTTTGACATTTTTTTTTCATACACATAATTTTAAAGGATAATAACTAATTTATTTGTTGAATTTCGATCGCTATAGCTAGACGAATTTCACGAATTTCACCACAATTACAAAATGCTACTGCGACTTGCTGTTACACTTCCTACCCGCTTGGCAAGTGGTGGTACTGGTATAAACTTGAAACAAACTTTATTAACTGCTCGCCTAGTAAAACCACAAAATAAAGATGCGCTGGTACGTAATTATGTGCGTGGTCCTCGCGATCCCCCACCAACTATAAGATCTGAAATAAAAGAGGGGCAAAGTTTGAAGGAAAAACTAATGGGGCCACCATCGGAGAGTGGTAGTTATTCAATGTGTTGACATTAAAACATTGTTTCTTGCAATTTTTCTATTTGTTTAGCTTATTCAATGGGCAAAGGTGCAGCTGCCGGAGCAGCAGGTATTGGTCTAGGCGCTTTATGTTATTATGGTTTGGGTCTTAGCCATCAAGCTAGCATACAAGATAATGCATTGTAAGTAAGAAAGAAAGAGTTCTTGGAAACAAAGCAACAACATGAAATTAAGTAGTTTTAGCGAATTATCACAATTTGTTTAATTTGTTTTTAAATTTCTATTTCTGCTTTCTTATCACAGACTTTGGCCTAAATATGTCAGGGATCGTTTACATACCACCTACGGCTATTTTGGTGCCTCGTGTGTTTTAACAGCCTTATCGGCTGCAGCAGTATTCCGTACTCCTCGTCTTTTGGAGTTAACCACACGTAACGGCTGGTTGGTAAGTTTGTTTTACTCAATTTTATCTTCATATTGTGTTTGGGTTGCTCATACATTCGCTGTGTTTAGTCGACACTGGCAACATTCGCTTTAGTTATCGGCACCGGTGCCGTAACCCAATCGTTACCCTACAAAGAAGGAATTGGCGCAAAACAGCTCGCTTGGGCTGTACATTGTTCCGTTCTAGGGGCTGTTATTGCTCCGTTATGTTTCCTTGGCGGTCCTTTGTTGACACGAGCCGCTTTATATACGGGTGGTGTAGTTGGTAGCTTGTCGGCCATTGCAGTATGCGCACCTAGTGATAAATTTTTATATATGGGTGGCCCTTTGGCAATCGGCCTAGGTGTAGTGATGGCTAGTTCGTTGGCTGGTATATGGTTGCCACCAAGTACCGCCCTAGGAGCGGGTAAGTAATAAAAAGTAACAATAATACTTAGTTTATTAATAAATTCGATCTTTTTTTTTTTTTTATAGGCTTGGCTTCAATGTCGCTATACGGAGGCCTTCTTCTATTCAGTGGTTTTCTATTATACGATACGCAACGTATTGTACGTTTAGCAGAAATTTATCCAGAATACAGCCCTATACCTTTCGATCCGGTCAATGCGTAAGTGGTTGTTGAAAGTTAACATAATCATGCAATCATTACTAAACAAGCCCACTTTTATTTATAGGAGTATTTCTATTTATATGGATGTGTTAAATATCTTCATTCGTATAGCAATGATTATGGGCGGTGCTGGTGGTAATAATCGCCGCAAGTAAATTAAATTTATTTCGAATGGAGAGCAATTGAAAAAAGACAAAGAAATTGAAGTGTTATCAGTACCAAGATTATTATTCACTAGTATGAGAAATCTTTGGGGTTTAAATAAAAAAATTCAATATTTGAAACATGGTTAAACAATACAAAAATGTTTGTTTAATTGTAGTTATTATCATACAGTAGAAAAACTAGTTACTAATATGGTTGTAGTTTATAAGAGAATATCTTTTTATAAATAAGTAAGTTATGGTTGCAATCCTCTCAAGAGGCTAAGAATCAGATTTACCACCTTTCGCGGGGTAACGCTAAAAACCTATACTTTTATTGAATTTCATTATGACAATTAAGGAATTCCTGGCTTTATTTATTGCTGTAGATTTCGAAATATTTAATAAGATTAATAAATTTCAAAAGCAATGACTAGAGCTTTTATCCTTGAGCACAATCGCTGCAGACTGTTCTTTAATTTCAAATGCAATAGAGTTCATTTTTGAAAAAAGCATATATCAAAAGTGAATAAAGCTGTAACCTATACTTGCACATATTTCATTCGCTGAGGCATGGCGATTCTTAATACGTGCGTACGTCTCTCGTTTTAAAGGTAATGTGGCCATACTCTTCACAATAATAATAGTTGCTACATTTTTCGTTAGATATAACTTTGTAAATTTTTCACATGTTCCATATGTGTAATCTTGCAACATCATTCAGCTAATTTTTATACCAAATAATGGAAGAAATTTGGACCACATTTTTTTGCAATAATAGACCAGCGCACCTAGTTCTCTAGAAACCAACGTAACTCTCCAATTGTTCGCAGGTTACGTTTGCAAAGCTCGATTGCATTGTCATAATGAACGTAAACGTCTTTCATAAAAATTTATATTGTTTCTGATGACGACCATTAATTTCATAAATAATCGCGCTATAGTTGCAAGGAATATATTAATGGTCGTTTAGCCGAACAAAGCTCTTTCCGCAATATTTAGAGGTAGTAGCCATTTATACATAATAATACATAAGTATTGCTTAGAAAGTTCATGGCGTATACCTTTTCTTCAAAATTTTCACAGAGCTGATCTGACGAATTAGTTTGCATTCACTTTCCTGTTGAATAGATTATACACTACAATGATGTATTTAGAATTGCTTTTCCGTTACTCTACCCAATAAAAGACCTTGATGTTGAAACATTACATAGAGAATATTGTAGTGTAGATTTTTTTGAACATACCTCCCCTCTACACATATATCCTCATACGTAAGTCCAACTATTCCAAATGGACGACATTGGGGAAAATCCACAACTCACGACAATTGAAACTATATCTGAAAAAAACGATTATCGCCAACATGTAAAGTTAATAAAGTAATAATCTCGTACAACTTCCCAAATTTAATATAACCTCGTATCTGAACCTCGTACACTTCACCGAAACTTTTGTTGGAAAGGGGATACAAAAACTAAATAAATCTCGACCAAATTAAGAACAAATTTTGGCAAATTTATATTCTGAACAATTTCACGTCACAAAATACTAAAAATCAGACCTTATTGTTGTACAAAGCCTTCCTTTACATGCGAGATGGTCTAAAAAATGTTTCTAATTTTCCACATTCGTTTAATATACCAAAGTATTCCCTTTCTTGGCGGATTTTCATTAAGAAATACAGAAAATGATTCGATATTGATCGATGGGACATCGGAAAGAAGGAAACGTCGGAAACGAAGGAAAAGTTGAGTAAATGAAACGCATGCTAATAGAATGAGATGTGTGATACGAGTATAATACATACACCTATATATTGAACTGTACATAATGCACATATATATTGAACTTGGACATGTGAGCAGAATGCTCAGTCTTTGGTTTTGAACATACGAAAAGTAAGAAATGTGTAACCTTCGAATTTACATTTTCAAATATTTTCGTTCAACTTTTCATCCCCATCTTTGGCCAGAAATATTTTTAGTTAACGTGCTGCGTCTTGAAGCAACCTACTTCACGCCTGAGACCAAACTGCCCCGTCTTGTTATATGTACACTCTTTCCTATCATATAGTAATATTTCCTAACTTTTTTTTTAAATTTTTCCAAAGACATATAATACTAAATTAACACCTCTGTATAAAAAAGGTTTGAGTACAACATAGTAACAGCTGTGTGGATGAAAATTGAAAAATCATTAAGAAAATTGCATTTCAGATTTAACAGATCACAGACTAGCAAAAGAGTCACATTAAAATTTTTGATTTGTAACAAAAAGTAAAAAGTATGTATTCATCTTTGTATGCTGGCATACATTTGCCCAATAAGCCCAACGAATTTATAACTTTGCAAAAAGTAGATATGGAAAAGCCTGTGTCGCACCTCAAGGACATAATAGCTGAAAAAACTAAAAGTGAAGCGCATAAATTGGAACTGATTTATAATGGGCTGATCTTAAAAGATGATGCTGTCTTAAATGCTGTTTTGAAAGCAGAAGCTACAGTGCATTGCTTTCATAAGACCAAGCAGTATGTTCCTTATGAGCCTTCACCGGAGACTCTCACTCCGGAAAATATACGTAAAGTTCAGGACCTTTTTAATCTCATAGCTAATATACAAATCAGTCTTAACTGTCGAGTGAATATACTACAAAAAGTTTTAGCTGAATATCCGGAATTTCGAAGAAATTTAGCTGCTTTAATTTTAATAAGGGATTCAGTACTGTTTAATGCATTGCATGAGCCCAACGTAATAAACTTGGTAGCCAAAAATCATCCAATTATAATAGAAGCTGCTCCTTTCATTGTTGGTACGGTGAAAAAAGAATTGGCAAAGAGTTCTAGCAATTCGGAGCAAGCAACCGACTCTACGAACTCTTCGGAGGAAGAAAACTCTGTAAATGAACGCAGTCGTGATGAGTCATCAACAACGAATCGCAATCAATCTGACAGTGCCCGATTGCGTATTATTAGTCGTCAGCAGTTGCAAGCGGCTTTGGCGGAAATCGGTTTCGGATCTGTTAACTCTTTAACGAATATAGCTCAGCGTAATACAGAAAATTCAAATGCTGCCACCGAAACTGGTGTTCTTCCTCTCACTAGCTCTGCGAGTGATGAGCGTTTATCGACGAGCATGTTGCGCAGTCAATTGCAAAGGGCTTTTGATTCTTTTGAACAACGCTCCAGCACTACAAGCGCTCAAGACTCAATTGCCATGGATACATTGGAACAGGACTCTTCGATCAATTTACCAGCAGGTGGGGCTGATAGCAGCAATCCTTCGAACGAAGACGATGGCGATATACCGCTCGTTTATCGCACACACCAATATTCCGAACAGTTGCGGACAATGGCTCAAATGGGATTCTTGAATCATGATGAAAATCTCAACTATTTGAACTTAGCCAATGGTAACATAGAGAATGCTATTAACTTATTAATGGCAGCAATGAGTTAGAGTAATTACATGAACGCAACCATTATTTATGAATGCTATTATATATCAAAAGAATTTTTATAATAAACGAATATTGATCATGTTAAACTAACTGTAAATGTATTGCGAGGTATAATTACAGTAAGAGTTGTAATAAGGTGGCCAATTGTATTTTATAAAAAAAAAAAATGACGAGTGGCTTTTAATCACGTATAGTGTTTAGTGTCTGCGGCATCGCGGTGTTTTCCGCCCAATTGTGCATAATGCAAAATTATAGGTTACTCCGATATTGAAGTTTGTACGTCTTTAATCTTCGATATAGTATTAATAATAATTAGCTAAATTTACTAGTTTTGAATAGTTGTTTATTAATAATTACCAATAATTAAAATAAGAAGGCCGACCATCTTTTAACATATCAACTGCAAATTTTGTAACAAGATTCCAAGAGGTTTTTTAAGAAATTCCTTTTGCAATTGTTCGTCTTCAGGATTAAAAGAAATCTTTAAAAGTTCCATTAACTTTTGCTGCTAACATTTTATCATGTTGAATAGGCAAAAATGAAATCAAGGGTAAGTTTTGATTTGTCATGGCACCTCTCAGGAAGGAAAATATCTTTTTAAATTTATAAAAAAAAAAAAAAAAAAAATGAAAATAAAAATAAAATTAAAAATAAAAATGGGATCAAAGTAAGTGCGAAATGCACTGTATTGTTGTAGTTTATTCAGATCACTTTATTTAGCGACAGCTAAAAACAATCAATTGCTTCACAAAATTGTTTATCTTCCTAGTCAAAGCCTAAAGAAGTTAAAACTAAAAATATATTTGACATATACTAAATTATGACTTCCAAGTCAACTGATATTTACGGAATGGCATTTTACGCAATGAGCGCAATGCTCCACTTTCCAAAATATTTATTGAAAGAGATTACGGAGATTCATATCCATTATGCCGATAAAGCCAAAATCGTTGAACGGAAATCCTCTGCTGACGGCTCAAATCAAGTAATTTGATTAAAACTTTGGAAATCTTTCTTCAATCCCACAAATTTCTGTGACTTCCTGATAGCAAAATCCAGGCGTGCTTCTTCATTAAGCAATAAAAGGGGATAGTGCCAACGTTACAATCTCCGCTTATCATTGATAACTTTTTGCGCATGAACATATAAAACGTTTCGTATAATAACTGTTTATATATTTTCAATAATTAAAAAAATTACAAAGTGCACAGAATAGAAACATAAAATTATCAAAAGGAGTATAGTTGGTCACCTTTTTAGATTTGAATACCGTCTGTTCTATAGAGTTCGCAGAGAACAGAAACAAGCAAACTCTACTATCTGCCATTCAGGTGCAAATTGCAGCTCTGGCAGTAGGTGTAGTAGTAAATAGTAATATTGACATTGAAAAAATTTGTTTTTTCAAATCAACAGCAATCGTCAGTCGGTCTCTACTGTCATAATAGTTAAAAAGGCGAAGTCGTTTAAAAGATTTTGATAACATTTTTCTAACGCATTAACAGTAAATATTTTATTTTACAGTATTTTTATTGGATTAAACAAAATCGCTATTGTCTATACAGCACAAGTGCCACCAAGCCCCCAGGCAAGTTAAACCAAACGTTTTACAATTTTTAGTCGGAGGGGTGTGATAGACCGCACCCCTACGTTTACTGGCATAAAAAAAGGAAAGTTAGGATATCGATCGCTTTTTCATTTTTTTTTTTTTTTGTTTCTTATAGACACCAATTTACAATTATTGGCCATAGAAGAAATGGAGAAACGTTATTTGTCGAATCCATTTCCGGATTATGTAAATCCCCAGAGTACATCGTATGAATTCGATGAAGAGCATATCAAGAATCTTATTTGTACATATGTAGATGCTATTTTAGAACACTGTAGTCCTGGTTGCGACGATGAGGACATGCGAGGCGACTTATATGTAGGCAATGCTGGCATTGCATATATGTTTTGGAAAATGTCCCGGTCACCTCGGACACAAGATTTATATTCAGCTTTGGAGCATGCTCATGGTTTCATACGTAATGCTAAAGCGAATGCGGACCGTTATAAGAAACGTTCAGCTGAACGTTTTTCGTTTTTGTGTGGTAATGCTGGCATTTATGCCGTGTCGGCAGCCATATCTCATGACTTAAAATTAATGCAGGAGCTGAGTGACGACTTGATGAATTTCAAGGCGGGTATTACATCTAGTAAGGAATTTTTGCATACCAAATATGGCTGCGATGAGGTGCTGGTAGGTCGTGCTGGCTATTTGGCCGGCTGTTATTGGCTGAATGATGTAATGCCGGAAAAGAAAATTACCGATGATGATTTGATTTCCATTTGTCAAATGGTTATTGCCAGTGGTCGTGAATATGCCAAACAAACAAAAGCCCCTTTGCCTCTTATGTATCAATACCATGGCACAGAATATTTGGGTGCTGCTCATGGTCTTTGTGCTATCTTGCATATGCTTTTAGATAGCCCCTGGTTTAGAACAGATCCTATATCTGCCCCAAGTGCTGAATTGAGAGACATTAAAAAATCCATTGATTTCTTTTTAATGTTGCAAGATGACGAGGGCAATTTTCCAGTTGCATTGGAGGACTTGAAAAGTGGCCGTGAGAAACGTTTGGTACATTGGTGTCATGGTGCTCCGGGAGCCGTTTATTTGCTGGCCAAAGCTTATCTTATTTTCAAGGAGGAAAAGTATTTGCAGGCCCTACGGCGTTCATCTGATTTGGTATGGAATAAGGGTTTCCTGCGTAAAGGTCCCGGCATTTGTCATGGTGTGGCCGGTAATGGTTATGTGTTCCTGCTTTTGTATCGTCTAACACATGAGCCGAAATACTTATATCGGGCAGTCAAATATATGGAACTGTTAACCAACTCGGAATTTAAGCAACGGGCTCGTACCCCGGATCGCCCGCACAGCTTATTCGAAGGTGTAGCAGGTACCGTCTGTTTTCTAATTGACCTGCTTGACCCCGAACAAGCACAATTCCCATTTATGGATGTTTTTCATTAATCGAAAGATATTAAAATGTTAAGAAAGGAATCAAAAGAAAACCCTTAACTGTGTGACACATGAGAACACTCAACACACTCTATTTGCACGCATATCAGGGAATCATCTCATAAGGCCGTATTTAATTTAAACAAAACCTAGGACGACCTTATTGTAATTTTTTTTTTTTTGTTGTATTTTATTGATTCATACATTTTTATCAACTTAAAATTTCAATCATAGACTGATCGGCAATCTTTCGTACCCGAATTGTTTTACATATACAAATATCTACAAACATTAATATAAACATACATATATACCTATATGTATGTAGATATATATAATTAGCATTAGTTCTAAAATATTTGTACACGGTTTGGTCGATATTTCGATTCATTTTTGCGGTGCTTTAGAAAACATACTCCAAACCAAAAAAAAAAAAAAGAAAAATATCTAAAACTGAACTAAAATTAAGTGGATGATGTTATTTAATTCAGTCATAAATTTTAATATTTACACTAGAAGAGAATAAAAAATTCGAATCGAAAAATTCTTATAACAACACGAGAAAAATATTCAATATTTTTAAAAAAAAAATCTTCATTGAAAATAATTAATAAAATAAACTATTATATTCTCATTATTGCATCACTTCTATACAATTATTTTTATGTTTTAAAAATCATCGATATGGACATTTCCTTCAAACTTTTTAAATCAGAAAACACAAGACTTTGATTTACGGGAACTGATGTTATTTGACCATGATTAAATCTTGAGTTTAGGTAAATATATTGAAAAAGTATTTTCTTAGTGAAGGACGTGTTTTAGTTGGTTACTTCGACGTTTTCTTGCACTGAATTTCTACAGAGTAAGTAGAAGGAATACGAGGAGGAACTCCATAATGTGGTACAAAATGTTAGTTGAATTGTCTTTATTTTCCGCTAGAAAACTTTTTAAATCTGCTATTAATAATATAAACATCGTAAGGGGGACGTGTTTTTATTTGTTCGTTTCTATAAAAGACGATTTCGCTTGCCAATTCCGGCGAAGTCTCATCAAGTCGTTTTAGCTTGAAAAGCCTGAGAAATGGCAAAAGGTTTTGTTACGTTTTCGGCTGTCATATTTATGTTTGCTGGTCAACATGTTGCTTACTTACTGAGTGACGGCTTCTTATTTGTGCCAAATTTTAAAATCTGAAACAAAACTCTATATCCTATTTTATCTTTCCGTATCAACTTTTGCAACCACAAAATTTTCATAAATTTATGTCGATTAATGGGAGTGGTGGATGTGGCTCCCGCTGACTCGCAATGTGTGTGCTTCATTCGCATGCATATTTGTCTGCGAGCAAAAGATTTTATCTTCTCCCCATTAGCTTTAATGACTTTATTGCTGCGATTAATCAAGCTATGGTTTGAAAGGGGCATGTTAAGGGGAACGATCGTTAATCTGTAGGCAGAAGTAATGTCGGACGATTGCATTTACGTTAGCGCGTGAATCGTAAATACCCACTAGCCAAAGGTAGTAAACATAATGAGGCTTGATTGTTTTTTTAAGTGTAGAAGTTAAATTCGTATTCATTAGTTTCATTGTCCTCAACTTTGATTTTTTGGCCTTCTTCCAAGTAAAGATAACTCGAAAATTTCGATGTCTCGGACGAATGTTTCTGCACAGCCGTAGGAAACTTGTACCTTTTTATACTCATCATATTCATTTTATCAAAACGTTTGCAACGCCCAGAAGGCACCATCATAGACAAAGTACATATATATTCTTGACCACCATAAAACGAGGAATCGATTTAAAAATGTCCGTCTGTGTAATGTCTATTGTAAACTTTCCCCTGGCCGCAAAAATGAAGCCATCGACTTCCAATTTGGCAGAAACCTTGAAAGTTCTGCCACACCGGTCGAAGAACACAGCACCCCCTTAACTTAGAACACCTCTGTTTTCCAAAGGAATAAAAAACTGTTTTTTGCGTATTACTCAAACTATTGGAGATAAATGTATAAAAATTTGAACGCTAAATTTGAATTCTATGGGCGATGCTGTAGTACCTGTACAAAAATGCACAAAATTGAGTACGTCAACCCAATATTATAGCGTATCAGAATTTTTTTTTTTCAATTCCTTTATAAGGCGCAAAATCAAACGTCATAAACCCTATTAAGTATATAAATCCTCGGCCAATTTCAAATTCAGAATGCACCTGAGCATGTATCTGTTTTTCTGATCACCTACCTGTTCTGTTTACTGTGGAACCGTGTAGTATGTGTGGTAAACATTTGCAAAAGAATATGGAAGCGACTTAAATAATTCCACTTACGACGCTCACACGGCTATGCGTTAAAAGTTTTTATTTTGGAAAGAGAAAAATTTAGCCACGCCTACTCCGTGTTATAGAGAATGAAAACTTATTTCCTTTACTTTTTTTGTTTTTTTTAGGATAACAGTGATGGGTATAAAAGATTCGATCACAACCGATTATAATTTTCTTACTTGCTGATATTTGATATCGAAACGTCTGTCCTTCAGTGATAAACTCTATATAAACCATATATGTGTAGGCAAATATTTATGGTAATTTATGGACCGATATTTATTATCGTTTGTGAGGTTTTGAGTCTTACTGCAACTTTTAGTATATTTTTTAAGTTGTTTCTGATAGATTTATTTACAACTGAACTTAATTCGTTTTTAAACCTAATCAATGGATTATGAACGTGCATGACGAACTTTAATCTTCTGTGTGAAGACGGCTATAGCATCATATGATGACGTAGATTTGCGCAAGATTTGGAAACTGAAGAAAAGAAGCATCTAAGCGCAACAGTTTGCGCTCTACATACGTCCCCGAACGCCACAAAATTCCAATTATCCCCCTGAATAAATTAAAAAATAAAAAACTGTAAATCGCGTACTATTTTCCATTGGATTTAAATTGTACCTCGTTGTGAAACTACGATAATATGGAATAGTGTCAAATAGTGTCATTGTCATCAAGAATTTCTATTTTAATAGACGATGTCGTAGTCTCTTCTGTCATCATCATTACATCCTTTAACAACGTGTCCCTTTGCTTTTGATGAGTCTTTCGGTGTGAATATAAACCGGAATGTTGGGCAAATGTTTTGCCACATTCTTGGCATTTGTAAGTTTTCTCCTCATGGATTTTTACATGTTCCTTCAATGTAGTTTTTCCTTTAAAAGCCGCGGTGCATATCGGACAGACATGAGAACGCGGCACTTCCGTATGTACATTCTTGTGATGTTTTTTTAGCTCATCGCGTTTGTTAAAACGTTTATCGCACAAGTCGCACACGAAATTACGTTCGTCCAAATGTAGCCGACGATGATTAAGTAAATGAGACGAAGTGGTATGACTTTTGCCGCAAAACTCGCATACATATGGCCGTTCGCCAGTATGGCACCGTTCGTGTATGTAACGTTCACTGGTGGAAGTAAAACTACGCGCACAAAAATGGCAGCCAAAAGGCTTCTCTCCCTTATGCCGCCTGACATGAACTACGAGATTTTGTTTGCTGGCATAAGCTGCTGGACAAAACTCACATTTATATGGCTTCTCATACCCATCGTGTGTATTTAAATGCTGTTGCAAAGACCAAGCCTTATGGAATATTTTATGACAATGTGGACAAATACATTCACGAGTGGCGCGCCTTTTAACAGGCTGTTTCTGTTTGGATGGCCCGACACATTTTTCTTCTTCATCACATGATAGATTATTCACTTCGAGATCATCGCTGATATTCGTTTCTTTTAAATTAGTGTCTGTTACATGGGTTACATTCTCCAACAATATTTTACTGTCATTATCGTTAGATATAAGAAAAATTTCTTCTGTTCGATATTCTTCTTGTAATTGTTCATTGTTACCAGACCCATACTCTTCGGTAGGCGTGGATGGGTTATAATGATCACTTTGCAAATGTTTTAAGAATATATCCAATTCTATAAAAGTTTTCTGGCAAAAGGAACACTGAAAGCTAATGCTGATATTTTGGGCCGCCAACATGTCGTAAAAAATCTCGCCACATTTATATAAAGGCACTACATTGCTCTCTATTTCTACGCAATTTTCCATTTCTTATAAAGTAGTTAGCTTTCCTGAATTCTTCTTTGTTCGAAGTTAGAATTTGCAGCTCGCGAGTCGACTTGGTTAGCGAAAATAATTCCCTTTTTTCAAGAACAACAATCTTCTCATTTATTGTTTCCACTACATTTTGCAATCAACTAAATATCATCCAACAATTATAGTTTCTTATGGAGCAATAAGTTATCAACAAATTTTTCATAGTATAAACGCAACGAACACCCAACAATTAACAGCTGTTTTGTTTTCATTTAACACATTCTAGGAATTTCTGGATTTCCAGAATTGAAACAATTAGTGAGTAACTATTGTACCCTACGTAAGCTAAGCCAATTTTTTTCCACATATATGTCAATATATAATAGTTAAGTATAGCTTAAGTTACTTTTTGTATTGATAACTTCTCTCATGAATACCATTAAATAAGAACCATAGTCGTAGAACTGTATTTTTCGTGCTTACATTACGGGCCGGGATGGAATATGGGAAGGTTGTCGCATTCGAAGTAGATGAGTTGATATATTTAGTTAAGACTTTAGTCCATAGAGCAGCCGATTAGGTCTTGTTTCGCATAATGGGTTGTCCAAACCAACTGACGACGAAAGGCGATTGGACGAAATTCATTCAGTTAGGTTATTTTTCAAACCGTTGGATGAACCAATTAGCCATAGTGCTGTAGATTTTCGAGTTGTCGTCAAACTCAGACTCGCTGTAAATAAAATCTCCTTTTAAAATAAATATCAAATTTTTGGCCGATGTTAGACAGGTATATACTTATACTCTCACGCTGAAAACAATTTTGTGAAAAAGTCAATAGCGATATGTCAATCTCAGATCTTCGGCGTACTGTGAGAATTTTTAGAGGTATCACTAACTCTCGTTATTTCATACCCACACAGCCCTTTAACGAATTCTTTGACAAGGTTGCTGGACCCGTTGATCCTATAACCCCCTAAATATCACTTGATGCGAAACGTGATAATTTTTTCTGAAGTGACGTATCTATATCTGAATTCGATAAAGCCATTAATTTCTTAAAAGACTCATCTACGGGCTTAAATGGTATCCGCAACAATCACCTCAAAATTTTGAATATTGCAAACAGATTAATTTTACCAGAAGAATTTAATTACCGGTTATACCTCTGCCTCTTCCTGGTACGATTTCCAAATCTTCACTTTAAGAGAAAAGAATAACTCGCCAACTAATCTTAATTCCTACAGATGTAGTGCCGTAGTTTCCACCCTTAGAAAAATTTTGGAGAAAGTGTTGTACTCACATTTAGAATGGTTTTTCGAGTCTACATGTCTACTCAGCAATTTTCAATTTGGTTTTAGACTGTCAGTATTAACATCTTAAACTCTATTCTTCTCCCTTTGAATCTCCCTACCGAATTGTGTAACCTCAGGAATCTGCAACTGAGTCCTCTTCGTGTTTATTTATTTATTAGCAAAATTTTAAGTTTCCTTCCTGAGAACATCTCCAACTTTGATCCCGATCTGTGTAGACGTACTTTGCAATCTGCCCTCGTCATTATTTCTTCTCGGTTTGAGTCACTTCAACTCACACTTTCAGTCAATAAGATCAAATGCTTGGTCTTTTCAAAAAAAAAAACGGAGACACTCTACTGTTATCCCGCTTCTCATTTATGGGTCTTCTATTCCGTTTGTTAAAACGTTCGGCTTTTTAGGCTTTGTTCTACACTCGAAACTTTCTCCAGCTGCTCACATTAGCCAACTTGCCAAACAATATTTTCAACTTTCAACCATTTGTGGTATTTCTTGGGGCTCTGACCCTTGTTGTATGATTAAACTCGATCTTGGCTTAGTCAGACGAAAATGAGAGTATGTTTGCTCCCTCTTATTTGACATTTCAAGTAAGGATCTTCTGAAATTATGCAGAATCCAATGGAAATGCCTTCGTCTGGCTCTTGGTGGCATGAAATCTACGCATACATTAAGCTTAGAACAGATGGCAAATGTTATGCTTCTCCAAGAAAGATTTCGTTTACTCGCCAATTTTTCATTTAATAAAATTCTCTCTTTTAAGAAACATCTGGCCTTACATTTCATTTACAACTTTTTATTATTCAATTCCTCTCCTCCCTTCTTTAAAATTTTTGTTGACAAAATTAATAATTTCAACGTTCTAAGAACTGATGTACATGGCTTATTCAAAATTCCTTTTGGTTCTCAATATTTTCAATCAGTAATTAAGTTCTTATCAGTGAGAAAATCCACAGTTACTCCGGCAGAGGTACACCACGGCTACACGAACTTGGTCCATGCCAAATGAAAACTTTTTTGACTCATTTTTACTGATGGGTCTAAGACCGATGTTGTAGGCAACGGCGATTGCTTTCTGGAAACTGCTATAGAAGCTTGCTTCTCAAATCACCCATGTAACACTATATTTTCGGCTTAATGTCTTGCGATTCTGGAAGCCATTCGCTTAACGAGCACTCAGCGTTAAAAGAAAGTCCTTGTAGTGTCAGACAGTAAGTCTGTGTTATCCGCTTTACAATTATTTCCCTCAGGTGAAACTCACACTTACTTACTTACTATTAGAAATCAGATCCTTACTTTATAACCTCAAGTCTAATATATTTTGTTTTCACTTTCTCTCGATGCCCAGACACATGGGTATTTTTGACAACAACACTGCAGATAAAATTGCATCGTCCAGGCCATCTAATTTTAATGATCGTCTTCTGATTCCTGCAGGCAATCAATAAAAAACATTCAGTTTTTTCTTGGCAATAGCGATGAAATAATTCACATTATGGTCGTCGCTTATAGTCTTCATTTCCACAAATAAATAAAGCCCCATGGTTTATCAATTGCGGACTCAGACGTGAAAACTATCATTTATGTACATGTGGAGTTTTACAATCTCTTGATCATATCGTCTTTGTCTGTCCGAATGTTACCACTTCTATTCGCCATTCCACACTTCGCAAATTGACTATATGTGATCTTCGGGACTATAGCATCCTTGAGATTTTGCCTTCTTACAATTTCACAGCTTACTTCGCAATCTTTCCTTTTTTTAATTAATGTCATCAATGTATGTAAGCGTTTACAGTCAAACTATGAATCTACTCTCTTTTACACTTTTTTACTCTCCCATTCATCAATTCGTTCATGTGGCACTTTATACGCATGCACTACATTACTGCTTACACAACGGAATTGACTCGTCGCTGTTCCGTTCTACCCAAGCTGGCGGACGAGTAATATGCATATTTTAATAAAAATTAAAAAAACAAATAAATAAATCACGTGGCGGACGTATAACACTCAAAATTAAAAAAACTTTAATCAAATAAACACTAAAATAAATAATAAAATAAATAAAGAATAATATTATATATCATATTTAATCACAACAAAGAACTCTATGTTCACATTGCGCCTTTTTTACACATCTCTCGCGAATTTTGGTTTGTTGATTTGCTGAATAACAGAAGAAGAAGAAATAAACGACATATAAAATTTGAAAAAATATTTGATGAAAAAATTAAAATCTATTAAGCAAAAAATATCAATCTCACTCTTTTTAGTAAACAAAATATAAACTGGAGCAAGTAAATATATTTAACAGTTGAATTTCAATATAAGAAAAAAAAAAATTTAATTTTTCGCGACAAAAGCAATAAATGCCGTCACATTTCGAGAAAACTTGTCAAATGCTTTCTTGTAATCCTATATTTTCACCTTTCGTCCTGCCTAGAAATGTTTTTCGTTGATTCCATATTCATTTTATGACCAATTTAACCAATGTTTTTTCAAGCGAACGCATCGAAAATAATTAATTGATTTTATTTTTCCCATTTTCTAATTTCCTTACATATCTATTAATTAATTTTATGAAATGTATGCTCTTTCGACAATATTTTACTTTACTTCCAACATACATACATGCGCTAACGAGTGTCATCAATTCAATTGTCATTAACGGTTAACGATCGCTCTATAGAGCAGAGAATCTCCAATCCAAAATGCAAATTCGTCATCGAGTTAACTCGGTAATGAGAATTACAAACTGACCCCTTTTTGTTATTGTGATTTTGATATAAATGATTTGTTACTATTTATTACATGTGCACATCTAAGGACATACTGACATAATTAATATATATATACTTACATCTCATCCAAGTTTATATTTCGCGATTCAGCGCAGCCAAATTGAGATGATTTTCAACGTCTCTCTTGTGATTAAGTCTGTTTACTGTTTGACTTTTCTCCATTATCAGTGAACTTTAATATAGGTATGTACTCTTTTGTACAAAGGAAAGAAGATAAGAATAGTCTATAAATTCTGATTTAAAATTTGCAAACATCTCATTTATTAAGATCTTTTTAAATAATAAAAGTAACATAACGTGGATTTTTTTAGAAGAAGTGAGAAAACAAATGTCTTAAGAATTTTATATATTAATGTATATATATATTATTTTGCGGAAATCTAACTGAAGGTTAATTATGGAAATACCACCGCCTTTGGTGTTAAAACGACCTTTATTCGTTCCAATTAAAACGTTAATGGGTCCGGGACCTTCGAATTGTTCACAAAGAGTTTTGTCAGCACTCAGCAATCCGGTGATCGGTCATTTACATTCAGAGTGTTTGCAGGTAACGGTAATAATCGAAAACGAATCGATAACAATTTTTCTCTTACTCTTTTTCAGATAATGAACGAAATCAAAGAAGGAATAAAATATATATTTCAAACCTCAAACGATGCTACAATGTGTATTAGTGGCTCTGGTCATAGCGGCTTGGAATCGGCGCTATGTAATTTAATTGAAGAGGGTGATGTAGTTTTAGTGGCATGTATTGGGTTGTGGGGACACCGTGCAGCTGATATAGCAAAACGTTACGGCGGAGATGTACGTTTAGTGGAGACGACGCTTGGGCATTCGTTAACCATAAATGAAATCGAACTTGCATTTAAGTATAATCAACCAAAAATTTTCTTCACGGTTCAAGGTGATTCCTCTACAGGAGTTTTACAGTCGAATCTCAAAGATATCGGGAAAATTTGTCGTCGATATAATTGTCTTTTTATTGTCGATACAATTGCTTCGCTGGGAGGCACCGATTTTTTCATGGATGAGTGGTTCGTTGACGTAGCTTTTACTGGTTCTCAAAAAACATTAGGTGCTCCGCCTGGCCTAACACCGATTTCGTTAAATATGCGTGCTATTGATTGCATAAACGCTCGTAAGACAAAAGTAAAAGTTTATTATTTTGATATTCTGCTTATTGGGCAATATTGGAATTGTTTTAACATGCCTACTGTTTACCATCACACGATCTCTGCTACACTGCTATATGGTCTTAGGGAAGCTTTGGCACAAGTTTGTACTGAAGGCTTGAAAGCATTTATTCAGAGACATCAGCAATGCTCCTATCGGTTGCAACAAGGTGTAAAAGATCTGGGCTTAGAAATGTTCGTAAAAAATGCCAATGAAAGACTGCCAACTATAACCACCATTAAAGTGCCTTTTGGTATAGATTGGCGTAAAGTTATCGAATATGCTATGAGAAAGTACGTAATATTTCTATTAATTACTTATGTACATATATAAATTCATGCTTGTGAAATTTTTTTATAGGTACAGCATGGAAATTAGTGGCGGACTAGGACCTACTGTTGGCAATGTTTTCCGCATCGGTTTAATGGGCGAAAATGCCACTTTAGAAAGAGCCGATTTAATATTAAACATATTCCGCGAAGCTATAGAGAGTTCCAAATTGGACAATAATGAAAAATCCAAAATTTGAAATTTATATCATTCTTAAGCTATATGTATATAATTCAAAATAAACAAAAGAATTTGAAAAAAGGACATGACTTCATTATTCTTTCGATCAGGAAGCGTTCATTTCCTTTCCAGCAAATTTTCGAATCTCTTGTTCTGTGAGTTAGGTAAAAGCAGGTCAATATTTCATCAATAGTTGATTTATTTGTCAATTTATCAAAGAGTTACTTTTTGAATTTTGACAGCCACAAATAAGTGTAAGTAAAAATTTGCTTTTTTTATACTTTTTCATTTACTCATGAATGATAGCACGAAAAACACACGAATGCTTTATGTGATCGTGAGAAAAACGCTTATCAGCTATCGGCTTGGACGCAAAGGAAACTTAACTTTCAGATGCGTGATAACTCTGCTGTTTTCCTAACGTATATTCCTAAAAAATGTATCTTTCCATTTTTATTTAACATCGGAGGATGCAAGAAACAAATAAAGGACCAATTTTGCAATGCACGTCCAAAAAATTTTGCATTTTTGTTCCTCGCAGTAGTTTACGTTTGCATACAATCATGGGTATATTTCAAATGCATAAATTATTAATTTTGATTATTTTGCTTCTCAATTGAACGCCCAGTCCAGCTTCATTATGTCACCATCCTTGTGTCTTAGAACGCATTGTTTCAGGGCTCTAAGGGAGTAAATGTTCACGCTTATATACTAAAGCGTAGGACAGAAACTAATTTATTAATTTCATTAATTTTATGTATTTTATAGCTCCGTAAATTATATGTATATATAACTATAAATAATAGGTTGTAAATGTATAAATTAATTTCTCCACCTATCCTGGGAATTTAAGCGCTGCTTCATTGCGTGAAACTCCCAAGCCCCGAATTTGCTCGAATTTAAGATAATACAAAAGCAGGCTTGTTAATTTAGTTTGAAGATAATTCAGCAGCAGGGTTGTTAAATTGAACCTGAATAAATTTCTCAATTTCCCATGTACCCCATGTCCCAAATGTTGATCGATGGTTATCGCTGGTTGTACTTTTAACACGATCGATTTGCCCATGTTTATAGTAAATTTCTAACTATTGACAATAATGTTTAGTAATCGAATATAAATTCTCGTCGGGCATTTAGATTTTTATTTTTAGTTTAATATGTGCAATTTTACTTTGCTCAAGATTTTATATACTATTTTATATATAATATATAAAACAATAAATGAAAAATAATTTTACATATTGCTTTTCATAACTGTTTTCGCGCTGTATTTTATGATCGACATCTTCCAATTAGGTGAATTGATTGATTAAATGTAAAAAGAGAAGTGAAACCTATGGAAATAGGGCCTTTAAAATCATTGACAGTTTTTATATATCGTTTATATACGAATCATATATAACATGCAATAAAAGAAGGTTCCATGAGTCGCTGAAATAAAATGGCTCATGCTAGCAGTAGTAGTGGCAGTGCTAATAATTCAAGTAGTGGGATAACGGGGCTAAATTCAGCTAATGCTATTGTGCCAAATAACACGCATGCTGTGGTGGTATGGGAATATGAATCACGAGGAGGCAATTGGTTGCCTTACAGTCCTGCTGTTTCCCAGCACCTAGAACGAGCCCATGCCAAAAAGTTGACCCGCGTCTTACTTAGCGATGCCGATCCCAACTTAGAAAACTATTGTGTCAATGTTAGAACTATGACACAAGAGGCCGAAGAAGATACAGGGAGACTGACAGTAGGTGTTAGACGCATGCTTTATTTACCCAGCACTCCGGCTGGAAAGGGTACCAAATGGGAATGGGCGGGATCAATGGTTGATGATTGGCATTCTTATAATATGCATGTTCAATGCATTATAGAAGATTCCTGGACAAAAGTAAATATATATATATATATATATATTAAAAAATGAAGAAATTAACTTGCATATATCGATTAATTATAGGGGGAACAAACTTTAGATTTACTCAATATACTTGGTCTTCCATATACAATAAACTTTTGCAATCTCACCCAAAAGCGACAACCTAGTGGTCCAATTCGTAGCATTCGCCGAACTCAGCAAGCGCCTTATCCGTTGGTTAAATTAACGCCTCAACAAGCGGCTCAATTAACCGGTATATAATGAATTTAAAGTGACTGCATTAAATATAATTTGACAACGAAAAATATAAAAATTATACTTACAGCGAGAAATTCCTTCGAATATGGACTTAAACGCCATAACACCCTGCCAAAGCTAAGAGCAAAATCACAAGATAATAAACATTTACAACGAATTCCTGTTAATGGTGCAACAACGTTCAATGCATCGCATGGCAATCGTCAGCAGCATACATCGACAAGAACTGCGTTGTTGCAACCTACACAATCGCACGGCCATAGCCGGAAGGCAAATAAGCGTAGTGGTGATTTGTCTGCAACAAATTTGCGACAAATTTTTAATAATCTTAACATATTCGGCAGTAGCAATACAAAGCAAAATGCTGCTACAATAAATAATGCAGCACCAGTTATGAGTAATCATGTGCAGGCTTTTCCCCATTCCAAAAATATACTCAATGCCTCAATGAGCAGTCATCACAGTCGTTGCTCGGAAGGATCGTTGCAATCACAACGCAGTAAAAGGGTTGTTATGCATAGATCCCGTTCCCGTACTCGTGCATCTGATACAGATTCGAATAGCATTAAATCCCATCGGCGACCCAGTGTTGATACCGTCTCCACTTATCTTAGCCATGAAAGCAAAGACAGTTTGCGGAGTCGCACTTTTGCAATATCTGTAAACGACTTGTTAGATTGCTCTTTGGGCAGTGATGAAGTGTTTGTGCCTGCTTTATCTGCAACGCCTGTCATGAGTTCAACAGAAAGAGCACCAGCACCACCGCCCTTACCCAACAATGCAGCAATAACTTCGCAAGGTACTTCATCAGCGAAGGAATCAGTTAATGGATTGATTGTTGGCGTAGACCCGGCCAGTGACATGATCTCACGCTTTGTTAAAGTTGTCGAACCACCACAATGGCCGAATGCTCAGCCATGTCCAATGTGTATGGAAGAGCTAGTTCATAACGTACAAAATCCAGCGATTGCTTTGAGTCGATGTAAACACCTCATGCATTTACAGTGCCTTAATGGCATGATTATAGCCCAACAAAATGAATTAAATAAGGTAATCGGCTCGATAGTTGGCATTCTTTCTATTTTTTTTTTCTTTTTGATTTTTGATTTTTTTTTTGTTCTCCAGAATCTTTTTATTGAATGTCCCGTGTGTGGTATTGTTTATGGGGAAAAGATAGGCAATCAACCCAGTGGTACAATGTCTTGGAGTGTCATAAGTAAAAGTTTGCCCGGCCATGAAGGACAAAACACTATTCAAATTGTCTATGAGTAAGATATTGTCCGCTCGTTTGATAGTTCTTCACTACATTTTTTTTTCTTATTATAGCATTGTATCAGGTATACAAACGTCTGAACATCCGCATCCAGGTCGCGCCTTTTTTGCAGTTGGATTTCCACGTATTTGCTATTTACCTGATTGCCCATTGGGTAGGAAGGTGTTGCGTTTTCTAAAAATTGCTTTTGATCGTCGTTTATTGTTTTCCATTGGCCGTTCAGTGACAACTGGTCGAGAAGACGTTGTCATTTGGAACAGTGTTGATCATAAGACGCAATTCAATATGTTCCCAGACCCTACATATTTGCAACGTTGCATGCAACAACTAGTGCACTTGGGAGTAACAGATTGAAACGATTTTTAATGTGCCAATTAATCAATTAAAAAGCAAGATACACTTCCCAAGGGGCTACCTTTGTTTACCATAAAAGCATATTTAAGCCATTCATAAGCCCAGCATCGAAAATGCAGTCTTTTTGCCGCATATTCCATACAGTTTATTTTATTTTATTCTATTTTATATTTTTATTATTATTATTATTTTTATTTTCACAAAGCTTTATAAAGGTTCTTTTTTTTACGAATTTAAGGAGGTTGGGTGATGTTGCTTTTAAAATTCTTAATGACAATTTTTTTCAAAATTCCGACTCAATATTTTCATGCATATCCGCCAAGGGAAGAAAGGAGCAATGAGAACAGAAAGAGATTAGCAACAAAAAAGCAAAAATAAGAAAGATTTTTTTTTTAAGGGCATTAAGTTAGTTACTGAGCAAATAATACGCTTTTTATGCGGCATTTTGCGATATTTTGCAACGTTGTAATATTTATTTGCTTACCCATAGTTTGGGCTGAAATATAAGATATACATAGTATATATAATCGTTAATTATTAATAATTTTAATTTAACAATCTGAATAATGTTTTTGTATACGGGCTATGTATGCTCAAGCAATTGAAATACTTTTTCCGCGATGAGAAAGCAAGTGCATTTTTTCATGCATTAAGAAAAGAGTGCCACACACAACAGATTAACATTTCGATGTGTCTGTGGGTATAGATGATACTTTAATTAATAATGTACTAGAATGGTATTAAATTATCAATGCGCACGAAATCAGTATTTTTATAATAAACAACAATAAAGCGAATAGGCATACACATATATCTTTTAAATCTCGAAAATATTTGTCTTTTTATATGTTTTCATTCGAAAGATTATAATAGACAAGTGAAAAGGAATAGCGCCATACTAATATTACCTATAGAAAATAGTAAATGCCCTCCTTCATCGTAATTCTTGTGTAATATAAAAGCGATTTGATTTTAAAATTTAAACTTTCTCACTCTATTTTGACAAGGGTAAATCATCTATCTATTCTATGCATAGAACAAGCGAGACGATTATCAGCTGCAACTTTAAGTTAAAAATTTGAAAAAGCTTTTTCGCTATCAACCAATAGTTGGATTCAAAATTTACGAAGAATTTAATTTTTATATCATTATATCAAATTCAACTTGCAATTTTATATCAATTCAACAAAACTCTTTAGCAATGTGATTCTTAAATGGAGAGAATCTTCATTGCAAAAAAAAAAAAAAAAGGTAAGAGAAAACTTCCCGTCGATTTTGGTGGAGAAATTTTTCATACCTCACATCTCAAACAAATCTATTAGATTTCGAATATTTTATAAAATATGCGCGGACTGCTTAATCAAAATCATTTTGAGACTGACTGTTCAGTTGGCCGTTTTTTAGCTTTTAGACCAGTAACTCATATAGGCTGTAAATCATATCTTTATGATGAAGTTGAGTTATAATTTTGTATTTTGTTGTTGTTGTTTTTATAGGCCGGTCACTTGCATTTTTTTCGACTGAAACCTTTAGGTCTTCGTAAGAGCTTGGAGAGAGTGATTTAATTGCAAATTATAGTTTCGTTTATCTATTCGGAAAGTTTGAAGAGAACAAATTTCAATATAGAACTGATCCGGCCACAATTATTCTCATTTTTCAATACGATCCGTGGCTATCGTGGCTACATGTTAAACTTCAGCTTACTATTTTGTTAATAGATGATAGACATGCAGACAGGCAGGCTGGCTGGGTTAAGTTGACTTCGAATCTTATTGACGTACACAAACCTTGTGAAGTCACAAAGCGTTACAAACTTATGGAAAAATCGAATGTGCATGTATATTTTTGCTTTAGGATATAATTATCTGAAGATGAAGTGCGGTCACAATGGGTTTGTAATGCTTCCATCTACAGTCTTACTTCTTCATTCGCTATCGAAGGAGAAAATGCTATAATTATTTAGTTGTTCAGCAAAAAATCTTACAGATCATACAATTAGTATATAAATACTGATGAGCATAAAATTATGACTCGATGCTGATATGTTGGCCTATCTGTTAGTTGGCGAAGATTAGAATAAGAATAATATAAAGTTCCGCTTTACAGTTTATATATGGGATATGAGATGAAGCTTGACGACTCCTTCTGTTTTTGTTTACAATAAACAGTAGAATAAAATCATGATAGCTTTATAATAAGGCAAAGGGAAAAAGGAAAACATCAATTGATAATACATGCAGAAAAAAGTCTTAAGTTGGATTTTTCAAGATCCACGATTTATCTAATATGTGTAAATTATTTGATTAATCAAGATAAAATGAAGGCCAATTAGCTCGATGTAATCTTTGGAATCCATTATATTTATATAATACGTTTTGATTGAATTCAACATTGGTAGGCAAATAATGAATAATAAGATGGTTTGAGATTGAAATTTACCATTTAAACAAAATGTTTATATTATATAATCTAGGAAAGAAAAGAGAAATTAACAACATATAGTTAATGGGTCGACTGCTTGTTTAATAGCAACGATTAGAAAAAGTTCGTATTTTCCATCAACAGGAAAAACTGCTTCCAAGTTTTCATCTTTTTACAGCCTTATTTTGTGTATTTGTAAATAAATATTTCAAGGTATTCTGCAACAATTTTCCTTCTTTTTAGATCGCCCATTTAATGGCTTAATGAATAAAAAAAAAAAGCCACTTAAACACATTTCACATTTGATGGCTGCACAGCTGACCTGGTAGTGAAAGGCAGATACAATTTACTTGTAGCGTTACTATGTTGAAGTTGAATTATTTCAAATTTTGAAGCGACGTAATATCATCGCGGATCGTTGGTTTTCCATGCCTTTCCTAAATTGCGTCTTCAATTTATAATCATAATTTCAATGGGAGGACAGATAGACGGACATGATTAGTCCGCCTTTGTAGTCGTTGCGATTGTCGTATATTTACTTGAGGTGACGGATGGGTATCCAGGATTTGTCTTAAGGTGAATGTAATATTGCTACTTGTTTTTATTCAAAAATAGTGAATATTAAGAGGTTAAACTCAGTTTGTATGTTATGTCTTTCTTGTTTTTCTTTGCTGCGATTACGACATCACATGATTCGTCCAAAAATGTTAAGTGGAAAGATACAAGGACGCGTAAATAGCTTGGAATACTTGTAAGGAAATTAGAAGGTTATATGTTTTAGTTTATACAGGAAGTTGTTTTTGTTTTTTCAAGATTTCGGGTTAGGACATTGATGAGCATTAAAATTCTGCATATGTATTTATATTTTTTTTTGTGTATTGCGTACACATGTGTATTCCTGGTAATCAAACTTGTTATAGCTAAATTTGAATGCGGTCCGATGACCCTGTAGTGCATATATCAATAAAAACTCATATTCAATAAGGTTTTTTTTTTACACCCTACATAACTCGTACGATACAGCGTACATTAAGTTTGTGAGGACGTATGTAACACCCAAAAGGGATTAAGATAGATGTACTTTTTATTATATCGATCGATTTAGGAAATGATTTTAAGCTTGTCTGTCTGTCCGCCCGTCTAGCTATTTATTTTTGTGCTCAAACTACAGGTCGGAATTTTTGACATATTTTATGATGAAATACGCTACACTGACGTCCTTGCAATTTTCGAAATTATTTGACAAAAGTCACTGGGTAATAGCATTTCGACAATCTAAATTAGTACCAACAACTTGGTTCGGTTGGAGCAATTTTTTGAACTCCCTCTCGCATAATTGTTCCTATGAAACATGCATATTTGTTTTGCTAAAAAGATCTAACTTTTAATATGTTATGGTGAAAATTGGTTCATAAAAGTAAATTGACAAAAACGTTAAGGGGACAAATTCGAACCACATGGTACTATCTCTTGGACCCCACTTTATCTAAGATATCTCATGTCTAGTAAGCCCTTCAGAAGAACGTTTAATTTTTAATATGTTTTGATGAAAATTGGTCCTTGGTAGCAATTTAGCAAAAACATTAACGGCAAGGGATTTGGATCACTCAGATCTATTTTGTAGACCCTAACGTGTATAGGGGCTATCGTGAATATATAATGTGCAATTTTCGGTTTATTATTACCAAAACGAGTAAATAATTAACTTAGGCGTCACATTCGCAATCGCAGTAGTAGTAGAAATAGGAGTAGAAAGAGAAATAGAAATAGCAATAGAAGTAGAAATGGATATAGAAGTAATTGTCGGGACACCTGTTGCTCTATTACAATTTCTACTCCTATTTCTATTTCCATTTCTACTTCTACTGCGACCTTCGTTCATCTATTTCTACTTTTATAAATAGAAATAGGAGAACAGATAGATGTAGGAACGGCGATCGGCGTCGGCGTCTCGGTTGAGACATCTGTTGTTCTACTCTTATTTTTTAAATTGCAACGACGAAACTGCAAAACCACAACTACAAAACTGAAACTACAAAGTTGGTACCGCATGACCGCAACAGCAAAGCTACGTCTATAAAACTACAGCTACAAAGCAGCAAGCGCAAAACTACAATAGAAAAGGGACGTCTACAAAGCCACAACTACGAAACCATGCCCACGAAACCTCAACTACAAAATCATAGTTGTAAAGCTACAACTACAAACACAGAAGCACACGCCGCACCACGTTGATGTCGTCGTTGCCGCTGCCTCTACAGGCATCGCAGTCATGACGATGCGACGGTCGGACCGACCATAATGTCCGTACTTGTTTTTTTCTTCTTTTTTTTAAGCGAGTACCAACGTACAGCGCAATGCATTCGAAACAAAAAATTAAAAAAAACTTATATATACATATATGGCATATATAGAATAAATTGGTAGGCACCTTGTTTTGCGTGAAATTGATTTATTACAATTTTCGATAACAGCGAATAGTTGAAAAGTTTGTTTTTTTGTTTTTAATGTTTTGAGGTTATGTATGAAAATATACCTCGATGCTCTTTAGTCGACAGTCGAATACGTACTCGTTAGTCATATCGTCTTAATGTTCAAATTAACTAAAAGCGAATAGAGTCTAAATATTGCAGTTATTTCTAACTAAACTGTCTACCTTTTAACAGCGGCCGTCTTGTGCGGCCAGCTCTACTCCAATAAATAAATGGTGTAATTTTTCTCTCTTTTTCCCAATTAAACTGTTTAACTGCCAGTTAGCGCGCAAAAAAACTTTCTTGTTTCATAAATAGATTCATGTTGTGAATTGTTTTCATGATTATTATTATTATTATTATTATTATTATTTTTTTATTTATTTTTTTTATTATTTATTAGCCGTTATCATGAATCGCGTTATAATGAATAATCGAAATTAATATCGTTTTTAAATTAATTTGATAGTATTGTTATTTTGGATGCTGTATAGCCATATAGAATATGTCTAACCACACGTGCTTAACCAACCATCAATCAAAACAATTGAATGCGTTTTTTAATTGCAATCTAATTAGAAATAATTAAAAATAAATTGCGCATAACAATAGATTTACATAATAAGATCACAATGGATTAAGAAGTTCACTGTTTTTTTTCTTTTTGCATGCGAACATGCATGCTTTAGTGAAAGCTATATCAGCTATTAAGCAATTCAAGGTGCACTATTATTAAACCATGGCTTCAACAAGGTAAGGGTATATATATATATATATATATATATATATATATGTATTTCGTAAGCGATTGTGGAACGTTTAAACAAATTACTTTAAAGTTAAACGCGGCCCCATCATTATAAAACAGGTTAAAACATTGTCTTTTATCATCGAAGGAAAACTAATCGAATAATAATCATATGCGAGCATGTTATGTTAAGTATGCGTATATTTAAGTATTTGAAAAGAAAAAAAAAAAAAAAAAAAAAAAAAGGAAAGAATTACTTTTCAAAAATATTAAAAATAGCACCAGAGCCAATTATCGCGTCAAAAAGTATTGGTGTTGGAAATTTTTAATCCCAAAAATAAACAAAATTACTTCATCAGATCATAGCTAATAGAGTGCATAAAGGCTTTTAAAACAATTGAACTTGTTTTGCTATTGTGGTGTACGGCTAAACGTTAGAGCATCTACATACATTACCTCGCTTAATACAGTTACGTATTAAACGACTTTTTTAAATAAGGCTCTACATTTGGAGCGGACGGAAAAGTGGTCCGATTCTTAACATTTTCAATAGGTTTTGTCTTTGGGCCACAATATGTGAGTATACAAGATTTCATTAAAGCATAAGCAAATAAGACGAGTAAGTGGACAAACGGGCAGACAAGTTTAGATCGATTTAGAAAATGCTTCTGAACTAAAGTTGGATTTATCGATAGAACATAAAAAAACAAAACGGATAGCCAGACGGACGCTTATCCGTTTTAAAGGTGGATGCATCTCAAGTTCGCATTCAAGATGTCGCACACATCGGCATTATGTTAATGTATCCTTGTATCACAAGCGTTGCAGGATAGAAATATTGAGTATTTGAATTAAAAAGTTCGATTTTTGATTAAAAAAAAAGAAAAGAAAAACTAGGCTTTTGTTAATAAAAAACTGATTAAATGAACTTATCATCGATGAGCATGTTATTTGTTTTAAAGATATTCGTAAATTGTTCAAACGAAGGGAATGAAAATTTTTGGAACTATGTTGTTCATGCCGTTTTCAAAAAAAAATCGTTTAGAGTTCAAGTATCCGTAAATGAAATATGGACATTTGAGCTTAATTTTTATATATCCCCATCACCGAAGGATAAGCGGTATGTATATTCATTTTGTTAACATGTTTGTAAGCCTCAAAAACCCCACAAAGTATATACATTCGTGGTCAGCATCAAATTTTCAATCGATTTAAGCATGTTCGTCTATCCGTCTGTGTAATGTCTGTTGTAAACATTCTCCTGGCCGCAAAGATAAAGCTATTGACTTCAAATTCGGTAGAAACATTAGAAGTTCTTGCATGCGGGTTGGTATTGAAAATGGACTAAATCGGTCGGAGGACAGGCCTACAGTACCACGTAAACTGAGAACAGCCCCGGTTATCTAAGAAGAATAAAAAAATGGTTTTTTGCTCGTAAGCACGTAGAAGGCAAACGTACAATAGCGCAGAAGTAGGCTTCGAAAACTCCATAGAGTATAAAAATTCTTGACCAATTTCATATTCACAATGCATGTTCTTCTGTGCATCTGTCCGTCTGCCGAACTGCTTAGTATCTGCGGTGAATATGCTCTTGCTCGCAAAAATGAAGATAACGCCAATAAACTTGCAAAAGAATTTGAAAATTGCCCAAGCTTTTCAAAGAGCACGCCTACAACGTCCCAGACGTCCCTGTAACAAAAAGTAGAATATTAACTGGGCGTTGAAAAGACGAATTGAACACGTAAGGGTAAGCGGTAGTGTCGATGACTCTGACGATAAATCAGCAATAGAAACAGGGAGAAAAGACAAAAGGGCCAATGTTTGTTCAATAGACTGCCGATAATTTCACTTTGTTCACGTTTCTTATATGAGTTGTACAGTTTGCAAAAGATGTTATCGTGTTGAAACAAGTACACACACTATGGTGGGTCATTAAATACCCTACTCAAAATAAAATGTTATATTGAAAGTAGTTGAAAAAGTGCTTCGATCGGGAAGATTTCCATTAGTGTTCGTCCTTGAGCCAGAAACCGTCAGTGTATCAAATTTCATTAAATGGGCTCATAAATTTGTGGCCCGTAGATTGAATATAAGAACACAAGACGGAGAGATGGGCAGATGGACAGACAAGCTTAAATTCTCAGTCGATTGGTATAATGGAAGGTGTTACATACATTCGCACAAACTTTTACCACAAGTAGGGTAGGGTATGAGAAGTATCTTAACAAATCTTCTGCTACGTTCGACCCATTCGGTTATTAACAGACGGTTCTATTAGAACACTAGTTATTCGAAAGTAATTTCTCAATGATCTTTTCTCGCTGGATTATCGCTGAGTATCTATATTTTCCAACAGCCTATCTATATGCACCCTGCGTATCTATATATTCCCAGCAGCACTTTCTTATCGAATTATATAAGAAAACGGCCTACTGCATCTAGTCAAAGTCCAAAAATATTCCGGGAACGTTTTTTATCAAATTCACATTACGAATGCTACGCTAACGACGAGCGATTGATTCTAAGCTAGAGTTGATCTTTTTCTGATATTATTTTAAATATTGCGTCGAATATTTTATTTATTTATTTATTCATTTTTTTAACTTAAAATGTCGCAATTGTATATTAATAAGATAATTTTTAACAATATAATCAATGCATATGTTTTTTTTTGGCATAATATATGGACATAATAGATAAAGTTGGAGATAGTGTGAATCTAATATGTTAGCCGCAGAGAGAGAGAGAGAGAGAGAGAGAGAGAAAGAGAGAGAGAGTACAGCGTTAAAGTTAAGATTAGCTTAGGTGTTCTATTCTATGCATGTGTAGTGCATCCGTTGCTTTTTGCATATACGGCGAAAAGATTAGAAAAGCTTCGGGCACTGGTATGACAATATTTTTGCTAGCTACCGCTTCGAAGAATAGGGAAGCTAGAGAGTTACGTGTTTTCTTATATATATAGAATTTAGCGAATTGCTTGAAATGTTTTGTTAAATGTATGACTAATAATTGAAACAAAGTTAAACTGATAAAAAAATTGCTTGCAAAATATATCCAAAATAAAAAAAAAATAATTTCACAAATATACATACGATACTCATCAACATATATGTATATATACGTTTATGTATGTCGTGTCTAAAAAAAGTAAACAAATATTATTTCTGTTCAATTGAGGTTGTTTGTGGTAGACGTCTCCTTTTAAGGGTATTTTGAGAGAACCTGTTACACACAGACGTATATATATATATATACATGTTTGTATATGTATATCGTTAAATTGGTTTTATTACTTTATTATTATTTGATTTATATTAATATTACTTGAATTTATTTCTTTAAGTCAGACAGAGTAGAAGGAAATTCGTAATCATAAGCGACAGGCAATTACATCATCATGTCGCGTTTAAATAATATTAAAAAAGATCGAAGACCTGTATAGATGATCTTAAAATGAATGAATGAACGATCGAATATTTCAATATCGAAATCGCTGAAAGGCCTAAAAAGTGCTTATATCGATCTATCATCATCAGAAGACATCAGAAGATATTAACTAGCGAAATATTGCAAAATATATATATATTCATGATCGATATCTTTATCCTCCCACCCCTACGCTATTTGCTATTCGAAATTATAAAGTTGTAAAAATTGCAAAAAAAAAAAAAAAAATGTAGAATTTGGCCGAGCCATTCCTTAATCAGTTCCAATTGATCACAGCTTGATTGAAAAGTTTTCGATCAGTAAGTACGATCATGTTGGTATCTATTCACAAACGTTAAGGTTCATATATACATTTTTTTTTAATTATACGATCAATAATATATGGGGATGGCTCCTATTCGTGTAATACGGTGACGGTCGGAAAAAAGTGAGCAAAGACAAAGAGACAGGGAAGTGGCTGCAGTCTTTTGGGTATGTGCCCAGGGCTATGCATTTAGCGATTAAGTACTCGTACTATAGTCACGACCAAAGTAAATCTCGCATTGAGATTTGAACCCGCAACCAAAGACCTAGGTGGTAGTAGCGATTCTTACCTCTTCGGCTACTTAGCCGAATACATGGTTGGACATCGAAATTTCAGCTATCTGGGACGCGCAATTGTTGTTTGACAATCGTTGTTGTAGTAAGTGTGACGGTAACCATTGAAAACGGCCAAAAAGTGTAACTACTGAATATAATAGGGTCCAGGTTCTCTAAATGATGATGGACCGCGATTGAATTTAGGTTAGAAAGACAGCAGATATAGCGTCTGTCCAACACAATATCTTTGTCACATATTGGATCAAAATGTAAGCATGTAAGAAAGCACACTTGAACGTTCGCGTGCCACTTTCTCTCATAGTGCAACAAAAACGTCGAAAAAATAGCATGAATGGAAGTTCAATTTGCTGCTCCATACATTATATTCTTCGGATCAACGTAAAAACTGAAACCTATATTGAGCTATTTGACGCATAGATCTACAAAAAAAAAATATCGATTGTACTGTGCTCAAAGGAGCCTACGTTCGTGAATGACGTTGAATTGTTTTCCATTCGGGTTGGGAACTTTTCAGACAATTGTGATACGGCCAGCATGCTTGAAGACCTGAAAAAGCCTGAAATATAGATTTCGATTTTCCAATACGTTTTCATTAATACGCAAACTTACAGCGGCTATCGATAAGCTTCTGCAACATTTAATAATGCTTTCAATTCGTTTAGGGGAAATCAACAGGAAAGTATTTAAAGTGGTGCTTATGCAAGTTCCTCCTTTCCAGTCTTTTTTTTTTCAACTTTCGCTTTCGTGAGTTTTCTTCACACAAATTAGTGGACAAGAGCTTCGATATTAACAAGTAAAAATGCTATAATTGGGCAAGGTCGACCATTAGATACTCTATGTCAATTCGCTTAATTAATAATACATTAAAAATTGTACATTATTTTCATGGAAATGCACAACTTTCATGACAGCCGTCATATTGGAGGTTACTCCAACGGCGACGTAGTCCAAATTTACCAAAACTTAATTTACTTGTCAAAGATTTTATTCTTATTTCCCAGTTGTTGTCATCGTAAAAAAACACATATTAACCTTTGTCGCCATAGAAGGCGATTGTTTTCTTGAGAGTCCCGTTACATGGAGTGGTTTAAAAAATAGATCTATTTGATCCAAATTCTCCATTATTGATTTACTAAGGACAAATTTTCACTAAGAAATATTAAAAATTACATCTTTTTGTCATATGCAGGCTTTTTTCCCATTAGAACCCCTATAGGGACTAGGATCCAAAAAATAGATGTACATGGTCTAAAATTGCTATGATTAGTTTTTATGTCAAATTATTATTATGAAATGGCTTATCAAAATAAGGCTTTATGTGGGAAGCGGTTGAAAAATTGTCCTGATTCGAACCGTTTTCGTTGGTGTTCGTCGTTAAGCGAAAACACGTCAGTGAGTGTTGTAACCGTCTGCACAAACTTAGCATGTTCTGTACCGCAAGTGGTGTAGCGTATTAAAAGCAAGTATGTTTTTTCAAAATTTGTTCACACACACACACACACAGTTACGGAAATATGTCACATTTTTTGAGTCTCCGCCCTCCGTAAACAGATTGCATTGATATTTCGAATGATTTAATAAATAGACGAAATTCATATGAAAGAGTTTCTGTCCAGTGTTAATTCCCGATATCAGATGGGTGAAGGGTCGCAGGAAGGAAGAAGCATTAGATAAGAACTTTTCTCTTCTTAATGGCAGTTTTCAATTTTTCCCCTTTTTTCTTCTTCTTTGCATATGAAATGAAGTTTCGAAATTTTGTAGCTCTGTTAAGCATCACAGTAATATCTGGCGCAGAAGGATACAATCGCCTTGAAATTGCGGAATGAGTTTCGTTTATTTATCATCTTAATAATTGCGAGGTTGCATTAATAATGATTAAGATCCTTTTCGCATTTGACCTTTGCATGGCTATCAAATTATATATCTATCATAGATTTCAAATTATTGATCAAAATATTTTCAAATATTTATATTTTACTTATATTTAGTTTTTTAATTATTTTCAATTTTTATTTAATCTTTAATCTTAAGAATATACATGCAATAAAATGTTGCATTTTTTTTTTCACAACTTTTGCGACCTTGAGAGTTCCAAAACCAACGAGGAATGAACGAATTAGCAAAGATTTCCAAATCAACTCAAAATTTCATGTACTCGCATATATGTTATTGAAACGATGTTACAAACGATGCGGCAAGCATGACAAACTCTCAGGCTGTGATTGTATTAATAATAAATTAATCAATAATATATCATCTGGATCGAAAATATCACCGATTATCGAAGTTCTATTATGTATTTCTGTGTATTTCTCATATAAAAATATACAAATATTGAAGATCTTTACGATAAACAAATTTAATCTATATATATACATATATATATATGAGCTTATATTATCGGAAATTATATCTCCTAACGAATAATGTAGAGTGTATGTCAGGTATGTGTTTCCCATTATGAGACTTAGAAGGCGGCCTGACAGAGTAAAATTCTGAATCTAGTTTTCTATGCTTGCCTATCTATAAGTCCGTCCATCCATCCATCCGTCCGCCCGGTCTGTGCACTATTTATCGTTGGAATGCTCACAATCGTATATATATACATATATGCATGTAGGTACGCTCTTAGCGTAGATAAGCAAAAAACAAGTTTCAAGAATTGACGCAATTTGATCGCAACCAGTCAAAATTATAACGTAAAGAGTCCATGGCAGATGTTAATTTAAAACTTTGTATATATATATATATTACTCAATGAATAAAAAGCTCAAAATTAGCGAAAGAGTTTGCCGATACGATATTTCACACCTAAGGATCTAAGGCAGTAGTTATCAAAGATTTCCGATAACACGGTCGCATAATTTTCTTATTTATGTTAGTAAATGAAAAGTGAATGAGAAATGCGGTCTAAATTTATTTGTATATAAGTAAATTAAAGATAATGAAACAAATATTTTGTTTCAAATGATAAGGGATTCCAATGAATTTTTACCATACGCTGTAACGGGACTTGATCTATATATTATTTCATGTGTCCATTTGAAATGTTGTTTTTGTTCGATCTCTGGCTAATGGATAGATAAGCAAACGTAGACATATTGTTGCCTGTCATGTTTAGACATTAGCCGTTTTTGTTATATCATTTCAAAGGCATTATTTTCATAAGTCAAAGTTTAGATTAAATTCGTATTCTTTTTCGCGTATATATATCTTTTATATGCATATGTGAAAAACGTATTTTTAAAACGCATTTATACAGCTATAGCCTGGTATCGAAGTCGGCGTATGACATTCAATGTTCGACTTAAACTTTGTATAACTGTTTTTGTTTTTGTTCTACCAATGACACGTAGTTTACACAACGAAATGAGAATAAAAAGTGATTTTTCCTAAGTTAATAGCTTCAAAGTTAAAAAAAGGTCGTACGCATGTATATGTGTACATACATACATATGTAGGACACGGTACAAATTTGTCAATTTTCATTTTTATCCAAAAGCAAATAAAAAAAAAAAAAAAAAAAAAACATTTAGTTGTCAAATGTGTTTGAGATGTGTTTTCTTAGTTTTTTTTTCATATCTAAACTGAGGAGAAACAAGTTACCGTGTATGTATTGTTTTTCCAATACAACACCTTGCAATTAGAATCATTTATAGACAAATATATGCACATCTATACATGTGCATACACGTATGTATATATGGTTTATAGCTTGTGGGCTAAATAAAATATAATAATAATAATGATAGAAAAAAAAAAAAAAAAAAAAAAAAAAAAAAAAAAAAAAAAAAAAAAAAGTCCGAAACTAGCTTTTACCGAAACGTGTTCTCATCATACGTGTGTATCGCGTTCGTATTCGTATTCAGTCGCTTCGATAACCGATCTATAACACACCAACCAATTAGTTATTTTCTCCATAAATGAAATGTTCTGACTTCAGTTTAGTTTGAAATTTGAGTTCATTTGAAGTGTACGTGCAACGATCCATGAAAAACGAAAAGCATACAATTTTATGTATATCATAAGCTCTACTACGAAATCCTCCGTATTTATACAACGAATTTAGCAAACAAAAAAAAAAAAAAATCAATAAATAAAAAAAAAAATAAAGATATAAAAAAGAAGTAAACAGAGATATAAACTACTTTACTAGAGACCATTGAAGAATATTTTTAAATAAAACCAAAAAAAAAAAAAAAAAAAATTTAAGAGTTAAGAGTTTAGTATTTTTTTTTTTTTTTTTGCTCTTCTTTAGCATCATATAAATTTGAAAACAATTTATTATAATTAATTAATAATAAAGTAACTTAACACTCGGTTGGTGGAAAAACAGATAATATTGCGTGTGCGTGTGTGTGCGTGTGTGTTTGTTTCTCTATTTGTATGCGTGTGTGCAAATTATAAATATATTTAATAATTGTGCGATCGTTAAAGGTTAGTAAAATAATCGTAACGCAGCAAAGTGAAGAAAACGGCTTAAGCTGATTCACGTTAATGCTCCCACTATTTTTTAATCTCAATACATTATGAATATTTGTTTTTGTTTTTTTTTTGTTTTTTGCTTTATTCGTGTGTAGGATTCGCAGCGGACGTGCCGCGACACAATAGGCGTTTTAAATGTGATTCAATTAATGCCGTTTTAACATTTTTAGAAGAAAACATGAGATAACATTTTTTTTTTTTCTTACACCCACCCACCACCGTGCATTAGAGTGCATTAACTTTGTCATTAAGTTGTGCATATTTCTTCGATAATTATGTACCTAAAATGATGTGGATTTCGTGCTATCGAATAGCAATCTCTTAATAAACGTTATGCGTTATGAAATCAATCTTGATTCCCGATCAAAATTGATAGGGAAAAGGAACAAAAAAAAAATGCAATAGGGGATGACTTAAAAAAATTAAAGATGCAGTCAGTTTTTACTGATTTACGTTCAATCTATTAGATATTTATAGTGACTTTTCTCTCCGTTTTGTTGTATGTGTAGAATTGCAGTATGGATAACTTGCTTGTTCGAAAGTGGAAAGTTATTGTTTTCGTAGCATATTCAGGGTTACATAAAAGAGAATTTTTTATTGTTGCTTTTTTTTTTATGTAAACAATGATTTATTGATGTGTTTTATATCCGTCACCGAAGGATGGGGTCTATATTCATTTCGTCGAAACGTTTGCGACATCTAGAAGGATAGTTCAGAAACCCCTTAAACCGTATTTTAATTTGCAGGAAATTCTGCATCGATTTAAGCATATCTGTCCATCTGCACATTTGCCAACCTGTATATTACCTGCGTATTATCTAGAAGGATAGTTCAGAAACCCCTTAAACCGTATTTTAATTAGCAGAAAATTCTTCATCAATTTAAGTATATCTGTCCATCTGTACATTTGCCAACCTGTGTATTATCTGTGATGGACATTCTTCTCCTTTGCAAAAATGTAGATACCACTCACAAATTTGTCAAAGGATTTGACACGCCTACAATGCCCACACACGTCTATGCAACAAAAACTAAGGCAGTCTTTGTTTTGGGCGTTTCTTGCTCGTTATTCATAAACTACAATAACAACAGACACACGATAAAAATCAGCCATGCCCACTCAATATTATATAGAATGAAACTTTAATTTTTTTTCCTTTTTTCGTTAGTTTTTTGTTTTAATGATGTGTATATAGGAATCGATCGCAGCCGACTAGAGGTATTTTTGTTGTTGTTCATTTATGAAAACAATTTAAAAGCAATACATGTCGTCTTGTCGGTTTCATCAATAATAATGTTTTAATTAATTGATGTTTAATCTCTCGTTGTTGTAATGAGGCTGTATTTTTTTTTTTTTTTTCTTACAATGAAGTTATAAATCTGATTGCGGATAACATATTCGTCCAAGATGTATTATTCCGTTCCTTATATCAATAACAACTTTTTTACCACCACAATTTATTATATAATGGACTCGACTTCTGTCGACAATTCAAAGCCAACCATTACCTTTAGGAGAATTCCTAAAAACCCGTTATTTACAAAAATATTGTAGTGGGCCACCGCTCATCATTAAATATCTTACACCAAAATGCTTCGTCATGTTATTCATGACTTTGCAAAATAAGGCGTTTATAGGGGAAATGATTGAAAAACTATTTTCAATAGAGTCGTTCGTCTTGGAACTAAAACATATTTCAGCAAAATATCTCCAAAGATTTACGAGGTGTATATTGAATAAAAGAATACAAGACGGACAGACAGGTACATAAACAGACGAGGTTAGATTGATTCAAAAACTGATTCCGAATAATAAAATATGGGTTTATCTCAAAGTCTTCTAAATGTTGTGTCTGTATATATCCGCAAGAAATTAATATACTCTTGAGTCACAAGTGGTGTACGGTATAAAAATATTAAGCCTATCAATAGAATAGAATGAAAACTAATTATATCGTAACTCCAATTTACACTTGTATGTGTACATAAATTGAATAAATTACGCCAGCATATTGGGATTTTGATTTACTTCCGACTTAGTGCTTATTAGAATATCTTATGTTGACGCATAAAATATCGTCTAACTTCGATATGAATATTATTTCTACATCTTTCCTTTTTCTTGTCCCTGTCGACCTGACTCAGTGATTGGTGTTTTTATACATTTTTTTTAAGACTACTTTTCACGCGAATCTTCTCTAGCAGCAAAGAGCTTATAATAAATGTATATATTCCTAATCGATATCCACTTCTGAATCGATTTAAGCATGTCCGTTTGTCCATTTGTATAATGCCTAGGAACAATGCTCTCTGCAAAAATAAAGCTATCGGCTTGAAATGTGGCATAAGCACTGAAAGTTCTTCCATGCAGGTTGGGATTGAAAAAGAGCCAAACCAGTCATAGAGCGCGCTCACGGTAAAGCGTAAAGTGAGAACACATCTGTTTTCGAAAAGCAAATAAAAGCAGAAAATTTGGTTTTTTTTTTCATTACTCATGTACTCTACAATGTCTTACAAATAGTGATAAAAATTTACATTTGTTTTCTCCAGTATGTGTGCAAGAAAGAGTAAAGTCCAGGCCAAAGCCTGGCTGATCAAATATTAAAGAGTATCGAAATTAGTTTTTTTTTTTTGTGTTTCTTTCAAGACAAAAAGTGAGGTGAGTGGTGAGTATAACATATTCTTTTAAAACCGAGGCGTTTTCAATTCACGTGATAATGTCCTTCGAGCGGCTTGGCCCATTATCAATACTAACCCGCATGTTGGATCATCCAATGTTGCTGCCGAATTTGCATTCGATAGCTTCAGGAGAATATTTGCAACAGAAATTAAACACACGGACAGCCGGACATATGGACATGTTCAAATCGATTCTGCATTTTATAGTTATTGAGAATATACGTATTTTGTAGAAGTCTCTGAAGCTGCCATCCGAGCGTTGCAAACGTTTTCACAAAACGAATATACCTCACATCCTTTGGTGATGGGTATAATAATATCAATAGTCTGTAGGATATGGTTTTATCCTTTTTCATTCGCCCAAAATCCTCGAGAAGCGACTGTCTACACATTTAAATATTAAAACATTTCCAAAAATCAACGCACACCAATACAGTCATATATTCTATACTTATTAGTATGTGTGAAATGTTATTCATTCATAAAAACTGATAATCTTAATAGTTCAGCTATTAATTATATTTCAATAAGGATTATTTCTTGTTCTAACCGCATGAAAGAATGAAATGCAAGTTTTTCGGTCTACAACAACACTTTGAACTAAAAAGAGTGATGAAAAGTAGTTGACTTTATTTTTAAATCATGAACATGTGGTTTACTTAAATGCATGATTCTTTACCAGTTACGTATTTTTTCAATGTTTCAGGCAACTTGTGGATACTATATATATATCCATATATATATATACATATATAAATGAAGCTCGCTGCGAACCATTCATGTAGTTGTTCTTCTCACATCTTCTGAGCAAACCAAAATGTTGTCCTTTGTAGGCGCTTCACCCTTGATATAAAGAACCGGTAATCGTAAGGAGCCAACTCTAGTGAGTGAGATCGAATGGGGCTAACACTCCATTTGAGTGCTTCCAACGCGGCACGATGGATGGATATACAGCACACATCCTATAAAAAAAAGCATTGTTTTATTTTGTGTTGTCTCATCCTTGGGAGCCTAATTAATGCTATGCATAAACGATGTTTTTTCTATCGTTCAAGTAAAAATAATATTTAAATTAATATAACATACATGTGATATACATGTATAAATATATATATATATATATCTATATATATACATATATGATAATTTAGTACATTAAACGATTGATCGAATACGATTATAAGTCTCTTACAGTTCAGTTAGTTAACATAACTGTACGACAGATTAGAAAGGTATGTTAACAATGTCACTGATTACAAACACTCGTACAACTTGAAACTTATTCTAAACTATGAATATGCACAATAGCAATTACAAGTAATGAGGGAAAACCAGAAAAGAAAACATTCAATCATGTTGAGAATCAAAAGGCATAGTTATATCTTCCGCTTGAAAGAGGAAGCATTTACAAGCGATTTTAAATTACTAGACGGGCTATAGCATTACTAAAGAGAGACACTTGAGGATGTGGAGTAAATCTAATTGCAGTGAAAGACAGTGAGACATGCTGTCATATTTTATGTTCATATGTTTTCTAAAGTGTAATCAAGATTGCCGCACACCTTAGCGCTGTAATCTATGAAACGGACCGACTAGAAGGCATTTAATTAGTTTCAACTTAGTTCCATAGCAAAATGTTCACAGTTTGAAAGCAAAATTAAAAACAACACCAACAAACTCAACAACAGCATCCGCCATTACGACTCCAGGTAGAGAAGTAAAGTCCCGTACACTATAAGATATAGCGATAGCTTTGGTTTTAGTTGAATTCGCCCCGCAAATGGTTCTCATTCAACCAATGGATAAAATTGTTTAGGTGTTCATTAATTCAAAAGAAATGATTCTCTGCGAGCGCTCTTTGCTTGATACAAAATTTCGACACATTGAACCTAGTACAATAATACAAGCAATGCAAGCCCTTTCTCCACTTACTTGCTTATGGCGTATCGGACACTTGTTATTGAGGGCCCAACAAAATCCACGCCATTGGTTTTTCAAATCCTCACTACAAATTTGCACGCTAGTGTGTGTGTGTGTGTGTGTGTATTTGTGCGTGTATATATGTGACCTTGACGCGCGGTTTGAACTTGTGCAGTTAACTGTAAAAATACTTTGTTGAATGAAACGCGGTTAACGCGTAAAGAATACAATTAATATGGGACGTGATAGTGACGTGCAGCAAAAACATTAATTCTGATTTTTTTCCATTTTCACAATTACTTTCTATTAAGCTGGGTGAAATAAATACATTTCTCATATATGTATATACTTTAAAATCATGTTAAGTGCTTTTAGATAGTTTACATTTGTGGAAGAAAGAGAATGCCCTATGAAAATCTATACGAAAATCAGACTTCTTTCCATAAATTGTTCCTATAATGATCAGCTCGTCTGTCCGTCTGTCCGTCTGCTTAACTCGATAGTATTTACGGTAAATCTTGTTCCGTCTAATTTGAAGTGACTTCAACTCTTCCAAGGACACACTTACAACACCTAACCGCCTATGCGACAAAAGATTTTATTTTGAAAGAAAAGAAAAGGTCAGCCGCGCCCACTGCATATTATTGAGTTCTTTTACCTTTTTTGTCATTTGATATAAAAGATTCCAATACAATTTTCTTACTTGCCTTTTATTAACTTAGGAATCCCAACAAGCTTGCAAAACACTGGAGCCGGATTATGGTTCTCGAAATCGAGTAAACTCGATAGCTGCAGAAGATGGACTCGCGTAAAGAGCTTACAGTTGTCAATAAGATATAGATTTTTCTTACTATCGAATAAAACATTTTTCGATCCTAATATTGCTATCGAGTTATGAAGATTTTGTGTACGTGTTTCGACAAAAAGGTATCTTCTGACAATTTTGTTAGAAACAGTGTATGAGATGTAAAACTACTCATTAGTTTTATGTCTAAGAATTAAACTCACTGTGCCCCAGAGTCCCCATAAGAAATTCGTATTGCTTGGGACATTTCGATAAAAGGGAAGAGGTTCTTATTTACTTATTTCCATGGGGCTTAGAATTTATTGGGATTACGATTCGCTTCTCGGTTCAAATTTCCAGATATTTCGATTTGCTAAGACAAAATAACTTCATCACTGTTCATACGTGAGTTCTATTTACAGAATACGGTTCGATAGCAAAGATAGCGTAGACGTTTGATTTTGCTCGTTGCCTGTCCAAGGAGGGGGGAGAAATACCATACCCGTCGACTCGGGCCACATCGGAAGTCACTTGTTTCATACTTTCTGCAAAGTTGTCTACCGTATCCCAATTAGAGAACAGAAATCAGAATCAAAGAGAAATCTGTCGTCCATTATCTCAGATTAAAAATAAATCACTTCATTACTGCTATGATGTAAAACTAATTAATCTAAGATCCTCCATCGAGACGAATGTAAGACTAAAACAGGGGACGACTACGAGCCCTCACCAATGTTAAGCTTTTTCCTAATAAATTTCTTATATTAAGTTCAAAGTTCAGATTGACAACTGGTTTAACGAACTGTCCTTCATAGATTTCGTTTTATGTTTCCCTATATAATGGAGATTAAATGAAACGAGTAACGATTTTGCGGATCAAAAGTAACGTATAATGTATGTAATCGTTAGAATAGAGTTTGAAGAAACCTTAAAACATTAAAACATTTAAAAAACATATAGTAACATACATAACGTTTATCGGTCTTACTTGAAATCTTATAATTCATTATTAATCTTCATAGTGTAACGTCTCAAAGTAGTATAAATAGGGCTTTTGGGTGGCTTTCGCTTTCCATAATGAAGTTGTCGCAAAAATTATTTTTGAATTAATTTAGGTTTTAACGGCCAATGCATTTCTGGTGAAATTCTTCACCTACACACATACATGCGATAATCTTGTTAACGTTTGTTGTGTTGTTACTGTTTCGCTTATGTTCAAATCAAGCGATTTAGTGTGCGGGTGATTTAAATGTAAGAACTTTGACGCTAACTGAAAGTAACGGATTTTAGATATTTTACTGTGATTATGAAGAACAGGTTTGTTTTTAAATCTTACCATTTTTTAATTTTAATAAAAACTGTTTTTTCTTTTTTTTGCAAACAAAAAAAATAAAAAAAAATTTTAATGCAATAAATTTTTATTCATAATGACTGCAACGCCTCCGCATGACGTAGTTTGTATTTAATTAAATCAGTGTTAAAAACTGGTTGTAATGGTTTTTAACAATTAGGTCATTTTTTTGAAATAAGTATAAATTTGAAAAATTCGTATCGTTATTAAGCAAAACAAACAAAAACATATTGTCGCTATTGCCAATCTAATGGAGAAAACAAAGTCAAAAATGTATATCCATACAGTTCGAGTAATAAAGAGTGCAAATCATTTGAGTTTGTGACGTCATCTTTATAGTAGCACAGGCGGTTATCATATCTCTATGTGTATGACTTCATTATCTTTTCTTCTTTTTTTTTTTCTGTTTATATGTTTAACTTTATATATATATATATATATATATGCGCAAATAAAGTGTTTTTTAAAACATATTAAAGACTGTTACTGTTGCTGTTGCTGTTGTTGGTGCTGTTAAAATGCGCTAAATTGCGTTTTGACCTCGAAATGTCATGAAATCAATTGTGGACATATATGCATATGAATACAGATACCCAGATATTTGTTTGTGTGTGTGTGCAGAAAGACACTATTGAATACATAACGATCGAAAACGTCATTATACGCATTGGATTTATATTGAGACGGCACGTAGCGTTGCATTAAATATTATGTCAGGTTAAAGGTCAATTCAAGGCAATTATCAAATGAAATATACATGCGGAAATATTCGAATTCGATTTCTTAAATTTTTTCTTAACTACATCAAATGAACCTAAGAGTATTGTAAACGAAAAGTTAAAAATTTTTCCAAGAATTTATCAATAAAACGTTTAATAGGAATTTTGAACGCAACAAAAGCGTGATTGACTGCATTAGTACATCGTTCGTAGATCTATAGATTGTTAATACAAATGCATTTCTTTTCAATTTTTAGTGCCATTAAGAAACTTTGATAATGTCGGATCAGAGGCAACTTGATCTTGAAAGGGAGTTTTCAAGTCTTTGTCCTGAGGACGCTTTTAAGACGAAAGAAATAAGTCCTAGCGAGTTAAAATTTCATTCTATGGCTCTTAATCATCCAAACACTACTGGCTGGAACGTGCAATCATCATCCGAAGTTAGTCCGGATGGACGTGCTTTTCGTGCCGAGACTGTGGCGAAAACAGATGGTAAGTTTAGTAAACACTCACTTAGATGCAATTAGATCAGTGAAGCTTTTGATATTTGTTATGAACCAAAGATTCATTTATTTAGGTTCGTATCACTGAATTATCACACATATGCACGAAAACCTTTTGAAAAACAAATATATAGATCGTATATACTGTAAAATCTCAAGAATTTCGCGTCGAATTTATTCCTTTAAAATACATTTACCTCAAGGGATTATATATAAATTGGCCTACGCTCTCTTAATGCCTCATATTTTATATGATCTGGCGCAGTGGCTTATATTTCGTCTTGGCTTATTTTTCTTCTAAGCTAAATCGTATTGCTAACACTATTATGTGCTCTGCTTACAGCGTGCCCAGACGAATGCATCTTTCTGAACATGTAAAATATTTCCTTGGATGTACTTTTAAGCATGTCGTAACTTGGTACTTTTAAATACGCCCTGCCATCTCAGCATTGTTTGGTGTTTTGCTTTACTCATTCTAGAAGATTAGATCCGCAAATTTTTATTCCTAGCTCGAGTTGCTCGATGTTGGAATTACTTACCAACTTCATCTTCATATATTCACTCATTCCAATGACATATTTTGTGTGAAACTCTTTCCCCTCCTTCTTCAAATATGCCGTCGCAATATGTGGCGCCTTGAACAAAAGTGGCCAACGCGAGGCGGAATAGTTCTTCCTCAAGGGATTCCTTGATTCCGTTCAATTGACGTCTTTCGGCTGAAATATGCAGCGGTCTTTGAGCTTAAGTGTAGTCGTTCATAACGTGTTAACTTGTTAGTGTTAATCAATTCAGATCGAAATGCGTGTGTGTTAACACGTTTTCCTTTTCCTTTCTTATATTATCATCTTCGCTTGATAGAAGCTACTTTTCGGTTTATGATGTCATTAAGTATTGCATCACTGATGCCTGCTCTGTGAAGCATAGTCTCCTTCTTCTTCTCCTTCTTGTTCTTCGTCTAACGTTCATAGTGCAGGTTTACGTAATGAGATTACAATTTTGTAATAATATTTTCATTATGTTATTACATCATATCTGTAGATTAAGCCCCGATTATGTTTGGTTATCCATGATTATATCCATGCTTTCAAACATGTTGCAACAAAGCCCCTTGGCGATATATCGCAAACACTAAACCATTAAATTGATATTCTTGCACAGTGCAAGCAGCAAAAGCGACTTAATCAAATGTGTTTTTTCCCCTTCTCGCTCTGTTCAATGCATTAGAGTGACTTTCAATCTTATATAGAGAAACAAATGGCAAATTTTGGTCTACAGATTGAAAAAATTGATGGCGATGTTTTCGAACGCATTATACGATCGAATAGGCAGACACATCACGCTCGTCCATCAATGGATTAAACTTTATTTTTTTAAATCCATATAAAACGATATGCTATGCTAATGTTTACTTAGCAAGTGACGGTTAATTTCCTGGCCTAATTAAAAAACAAAAAGGTCAAACCCAAGATCCGAATAAATCCAAATAAAATTTCTCTCTTGCATCTTTATGGAAAAGTGTATTGAATTGTCTTTTGTTTCGCGAATGTGTCTTTCCGTTTGCAAACTCAAATTGTTATTTAAGAATCGTTTAATAATTGCTATATAAAACTGATATGTACGTTTGTGTGAATATGTTACAGGAATGGAAAAAATTGATGGCGGTAAAGTAGAATTCAAAGGTCATAACGAACAATGCTCGAGTGGTTCACATCAGGGAGATGATAAGAATTTCGTAAAAAAATCAGCAGAAAGTTCGAAAACCCATTTAGAAGAAAAAGTAGTTACAGGCGATGAAAATTCACGGCGCTCGGAAGTACGAATGAGTTCAACTACTTCTTCATCGTCTTCTAAAGTAGTTCAGTCGTCTTCTACAACGGACTACGATAATGAGAATTTTTCTGATAATTCAAAATACTTTGATGACTTAAAGCGTGATCAATCCCGAAAAGCGCAATCTTATCAACAAGAAATTAAACAAAATCAACAGAGCGATTTAAAACAAAATCACCAAGTTGTTGATCAACGTCGCAGGGAAACCGAACAGCATATCAACAATCGCGAAGAACGAAGTGTACATAATACCGTTCAAGCCCATGAAACACGCGAGGTTAGCAAGAATTATGTTGACATGGACAAAGCTTCACCTGAGTACCAGAGGCATGTTCAATATCTTATGTCGCAACCAGGTGAAGTAGTTTCAAATACTGTAGAATATATTAAGCCGAATGTGAAAATGATCACCACCGTAAAGCATTTGCCGGATGGAACTATTGTTCGCAGTAAAAGGTACGAAACCGAGGAAATAAATTCGGCAGGATCTAATCATGGCAACATTCAAACAGCCGCACGTACCGATAAAGTAGAAAAATCTGCAAATAGTACGCGCCGTCCTAGCGCAGATGTTGTTGACAACTTTTCAACCGCGCCTCGTTCAACTGATTTGCAATCGCAAGAAGCCAAATTTTCCACGGTAAAAAAATCGCATCAAAAATTCTCTACTGAAAGTAAATCTCAGACAATTCATGAAAGCAAGGAGCGCTCTGATGTACCGGAATCTTCTGTAAGGCACTTTCATCCAGATACCTTACATCAGCCATCAAATGATTCAAGCACTCCTCGAATGGAAGTGCCTCCTCATTCCAAAAATACTGTGGAGTATAATGAACCGATTTATCAAGAAAAGCAGCCTCTTAATTCTCAGGGTACTAAACAAAACCTAAAAGAACTCCACGTTCCTACCGAAGAGGGCGAAATGATTATAGTTACATCTGAAAAGCGAAGAGACGTTAAGCAACAATCAAAATCAGAGAGAATTGTTGAGACAGAAGTAATAATAGATGAGGCGCATCAACAAAATGAGCGTTATCGGCAAATCGCAAATAGATCGTCAGACCATCCTAATTCACCGCAATACACAATATCAAAAGCTCAGCCCAATATATCTCCCAGATCTCATAAAGTAAGAGAACAGCCAGAACCAATAATTCCACATTCTTCGGTACACGTTGATGATAATGTTTCAATTGCTAGTTCGGAGAAATCATACACAAACAAACGTAATTTTACTTCCGAATTCGAAATCACACCGTCCCGAACACCCAGTTCAGCAGAGCCAGTGGTTAATGATAATTGGAAAGTGCCTGTCACAAGTCAGGGCTCGCGAAATATTCCAGTTATTGAGAGGGATATTCCTAATGATGCTTCTCAGAAATATCCTAAAATGGGAGACGCAAAACCTACACCATCACCGTCGCCAGTAAAAAAGCCAGGTAGCACAACTGTTGAAGCAACACGAAATGTAATTCAAAAGGAGAAAGAACTAGATGCCGCCCATCGGGCTTTTGCCGCCTCTTTGCGTGGCCCATCCGCGGTCGATTCCAGGCGCGAGAGTTATTCTGATACACAAAAACATACGCCTCGTTCAAGTATCTCTTCGAATAAAACATTTCGACGCGATATGCGTGAGGGTTCAAATGATAGCACGGCGCCCTCGGATCATAGTCGCATTACAACAAATACTGTGACTAAACCAACATCCTCTCGGCATACACCTACCAAGCATACAGTACATACGACAAAGAAAGACCATAATTTAGACGATACAAATGACGTAACGTACTCGCCTCGTAATACCAAATCTCCGTCTCCTAGTAAAAGTGTTACATCGACGAGTAGTGCAACCAGGATGAGTAAAACTATACCAAGAGATGTGCCAAAACCAGGTACGAATTAAAAAATCTAGATTTTTCTTAAATATACCACAATGAATGTTCTTCAGATAACCAGAGTTCTAAGCCTGTCAACTCCATACCTCTTTCTATTAACGTTCCACTAACTTCTCTTTCAAAATCTGCAAACAAATCTGACAACTTTGCCATACATCCACGTCTCTCACAAAGTGATGCTATTGAGGAGCCATGTATTAAAAAATCGTATTATCTTCTTGGTCCGTCCGATTCATTGGCTACACAACAAACAGCGGGTAAGAGGATTTCCATCCTATACTTCATCGCACTCAGCCATTTTTCGTCAATAATTTTCATATCACCATTATTTTTGACATGAAGGACAAACTGTAGTAACATCTAAATAAATAACAAAAATAATTAGAAAATTGAAGAAAACACCTTTCTGTCTACATTTTCACATTTATGTGTTCGTAGATTTCTTAATAATAATTCACTAATCATTAACCCATAGAATAGAGATTAGAAAAAGCACTACTTACGTTTGACAAATGTCCCTACAATTTCCTACAGAGAAGCCATCAAGCACAACATCTGCACTAAATAGTAGAGTACGCACTAATTCGAAAACTAAGATTCCGTTTGACAATGATAACCCAGCAGAATTTCATAGTCAGCCATTATCTGAACCACCTCGTAAAACCACACCTAATGATAAGACTTTAAGCAAACATATTTTGAGCGCTGAACCTAAAACTCCTGTGAGCGACATTGAAACACTTTCAATTACTTCTACTGACTTTAAACATGATCGCAAGGTATCGCCACAAACATCCGAATACGGGGTTCCTGAATTCCAAATTATGAACGAAGATGTCGATTCATCTCCGCAAACGTATACGAAAATGCGTACCAGAAAATCGATGACACCTTCAGATAAGACTTCCGACAATTACATAGTAAACACTGTGGAATCATCTAAAGCAAGTCCTAACAAGCCACGTCAGACCTCAGGTAATATGACCTCAAGTAAACCTATAAACCAAAAACCATCTGTCGAAAATTGTCCCAAAACCGGTACCATTCGCAATCAAAGGAATGAGAAGTCGAACCCACAATCATCCCCAAAAAAGGTTGCACAAATTGCAAATAAGAAGACTTCCCCTAAGGAAAATTTACATTCCAGCAGTAGTAAATACATACGAAATGATAAGCAGGAGAAATTTACCAATCAAACCATCATTAAAAAACCCTTAAGAAAACCGGATTCGCACAATGCAGAAATCGGTATAATGTCAAATGAGACGCCTTCTAAAACGAAAGGATTACGGACTCCTGCAAATGAAAGAACTCCTCAACACCCCTTTCAAAATGGAATCAATCAGAAACCTTTATCGAATGGTAACGAAAAAATACCTAACGAAAAATATCCATCTGATCAATTTGAACAAATTGACCAGGAATCATTATCAGAGCAAACACTACTGGTTGATGACTACGAAGTAACTGGCAGGACACACGAAAGTCCTGAATTCCAAGATAATTACTACGATAGACAAGGTTTAAATAGAGAGTTCCAAGATATTGAAAAATATTCCGATTCAAATCTTTCAGATAGAGAAAAATCACCCAAACTTCTTGAGTCAACCAAAACGTTCAGATCTTCAAACATTTCGAAAAATATTGAAAATTCAAAATTTATAAATCAAGAACGATTTTTAACGGATGTAACGCATGACAACAATCAAACAATGAAATCAAAAAAATTTGATAATAAACTGTTATCTTACACTCAGCCCGAAATTGACTCATATCGTAGTAAAGAACCTTCGCCAAAAAAAGATACTGAAAATATACAAATAAGTTCTCATCAAATGAAACTAACTGGATCTACCGATCGTAATAAGAAACAAGATATTAGTGAAAAATCGGTTAAGACCGTCTTCAAGGACGATAAAGTACATGAACATAAATTTTCAGATATGAAGAAACCTGACAAGGCATATGAAAATTTGGATAATGAAAAGGAACCTTTTGATCTCCCTAAAACTCAAACACGGTCGCCAATCCCTCAAGAAAACCCGAAAATTTGCAAAGTGGACACAGAGTTGCCCGTAGAACCTTCAGGGCAGACGTCGGTGGAATATAAATTCCACTACGATTCGGATAACATCAAGAGGCCAACAACGAAACCAACAGAACAAGTTACAAACGAACAATACACAGATGATGAAGGTGGGAATAATTTAAAAGATAATTCCACTAAGTCGAACACTTTAAAAACAAATCTCACTACAACTGAAGAATTGCCTAAATATAAGAAACCAGACACAGTTTCCTCTTCAGTCACAAAAATGATAGAAACTTTTGAATCTTCTGCCCGATCAACGAAATATGACAATGACGTAAAAAATAATCATGAAAAGGTACAGAAGCAGCCATTTATTAATAATTTGGAAATAGAGGAAAATCCGAGCGAGCAGTTTCCTTTGGAAGAAGCGGCTGATGGTCTTCTTTTATCTAAAATTTCAGAACCCTCAAGTTCAATTCAGCAGACATCGAACTTTCGAAAGAAAGGTGTGAGTCACAGAGAAACTTTCGAAGAACGATGCCGTCAGATATTAGGTATGGAAGATTATGGCACCGTACACGGAACGTTTAAAAATCGTTCGCGACCCAATACTGAACCTGGAGATGATGTGGACGATAATAACGTGGAGTTGCAAATAAATCTTGTAGATAGTGCTAACGATGATGATAACCGAGAAAAGCATCCAAAGTCATCAGTTGAAAGGGATTTCAAAACAAATGAGGTGAATGCTGCTGATTACAAAACTGGAGCCCAAGTTCCCTTTGAAAGCGATAGGCTTAATAAAAGAAAGTCCCTTGACACAAAAGATCAAGAAACGGAATCTACGGATAATTCGTGTGAGAATACCGATGATAGCGAATATGGGGGACAAAAGAAAACAGTGAATTCCGAAAAAACACCTGAAGACTATAATTACTATAATAAAACTGAACAGGAGGCAGAGATATCCCCAAAACAAGTAAGTCGCAAGTCTCACATTATAACATCCCGGAAGAATAAAATCGATAAGCCTTCGAAAACTCCGGCTTCGTCTTCAAAGACATCTAAATCTACAAGAAATGTCTCGGTAGTGAAACCTGTTCGCAAGTCCTCAACAGAACAAGTTACACATAGCGATGTACCCGCAAAAACTGATGATGTAGATAATAATTTGCCAGATCCAGATTGTGAAAGTTATCTATCACGACGAAGATCAAGCAATATTTCGGTTAATACGGAAATAATCATAGATCATACTGCTCCAAATATCACTACTGACGGTGGCATAAAAGGACCTCAAATATTAAATAGACACGATTCTAAAAATACTAATTCATGCACTTTAAAAGAAAAAATCGCTCAAAGAAATCTCATAACTGAACGAAAAGATTCGGCCCCTGTAAATAGGGTAACACGTAGTTTAAAAGATTTAAAAGTGTCACGTTCGTCAAGTGAAAAAATAATTAAAATTACAGGAAAGCCATCGGAAAAGACTGCAGCTACAGTATCATCCGAGCGTAGGCCCAAAAAATGCTTCGCTACCAAAACTATTAATTTAGCAGCTGAGGATCGATTGTCGCTTAGCAGCAAGGACATGGAAAACGTTGTTATTGATATTCAACATGCGAAAAGTTCACGTGAAGCATCACCCGATAAAATTGTTCCTACTCCTGTTCCGATTGAATTAGATGTCGGCAAACCAAGATATCCTGATTTAGTTCAGGAACCTGAGGATGAACCGCGAAACAAATCTATTGAAAAGAATATTCCCATTTTTGAAGAAGAGACCAATGCATACGTGAGATGTCACGTATCTGAAGTAAATTTACAAAATCAAACTAACGTTACCGACAGCCATTTAGTGGATATACCACACGAACCGGACGATTCCCCATCTGTTGTTATGACAGATGACGATGAATGTTTACTGACTGTGCAAGAAAAAGTATCCAAATTTTCACAAGCTTCGGAGGAAATTCGGAAACCGAAATCGATATCAAAGCCATATAATAAAATCACTAATGCTTCAAAAGTAGACAAAACTGACGATAAGGAGCTTTTCGTGAGTCATGACAAAAGAAACCTAGACTCCGTACCTGTAACAGAGGGATCTACTTTTGAAACTTTGAACATAACCGCTAATATCTCTGACGGCGTATTACGCGAGCTAAGTACTACGGTAAAATTAGCTCCCTCCACTCCACAAAAATCTCCAGAACTTGTACGACACATTTCGAAACATATGACAACCTCTTATCAAGCAGAAGAAGATCTAGAAGAAATTGAAAGTAATTCAAAACAGTCGGTTAACATTACTAAAAATTCGGTTCCACAAAAATTGGAAAACTTTTCCGTTGATGATATTAAGGACAAAATGATACCTCATACTGCTACTCATACTAATGAGATTGAAATGCGTCGTCAGAATGATATATTAAGTAGGCCATCTGTTTTCCAAGCTAGATTGGCTCCTCGTCCAAATTCCATGCCAGCACCCACAGAAGCACGGAAATCACAAATTGCTCGACATGTTGTAGACGATATTGAAAGCGATTACAAACGACATATTGATGGCAAGCCGGTTCCTAAAGATGCGGAACTAAAAGAAAAATTTGGTCAAGTACATTTGACGCATAAGACGCCGAAGTCCCCGAGCCCAACGAAGCAGAATTTTCCAAGAGATGTTTCATTTAAGCATCAACAATCTATTGAAACGAGAGTCTCATCCAATAGCATTAACCAATCTTTGAAAAAATCCGAATTACCAGAGAACCAAGTAACCGATTATCCTAATGTTAATTCTACTCACCCTCAACATTCCGGTGGCGATATGTCGGCTAAAATGGTTTTAAATACTGCAAAACCAGTTTCTAAATATACTAACGGGTCTGTAACATCACGACGTAACATATTTGAAAACCATATAACAATGAGCAAGACTAACAAAAAACTAGATTCCTCTGCTCCTTTGTTTGCAGGAAAGCGCCCATCTTATATGGATCACACGAAAAGTTCCTTGGAACATACTCGTCGTGACTCTCTCGAAATTAATAAATCAAATTTTTTGAGAAAGCTTTCTCGTGACGACGAAACTCATACACAGAATGAACGTGCTACGGCAGTCAAGTTTGATATACCCCAAGCCATTGGCAAAGCTATCAATCTTACAGGTGACGTTGGCGAAGAAACAAATGTTGAAGAAATATTTGACATCACTGTACTTGAGCAAATGTTGGAGCAGACGACTTCATATGAGCTGAGGCGCCGAATTCGAGCTCAAATACGTTTACTTAGAAAAGACTCAACGAACGACGACAATTATAAAACGACCTCGCATATTGCAAACTTTGATCTGTCGGATAAAGAGGTCGGCGACAGCATAATCGAACCCGAACGCAGTAACAGCCCGAGGCATAAAACGATAAGAAGTGACCTGAAAAATGAAATACAACAGGAAACAAATTCCCAAAAAGTGGTTGGAAAAGTAAAGTCTATTACATCCGAGACAGTCGACTCAAATGATGTAGAAATATCGAAATCTTTAAAAAATCCCAAATATTCATCCCCCCATGTAAGTTCAAATGCTGGGAAACCTTATCCTAGCCAAAGTCCTGATAGCAATCCTGATCGTCGCAATTTGCGAAAGACGCACGAGGTATGCACAAGTTCACAAAGAAGATCACCATCACCAAAATCACCTGAAAGAAGTCTTGACGGCAAACATTCACGCGAATTTCAGCTAGAGTCACAAAGAATGAAAGAGAGCACCGTCAGTACACGTTCAAGGTCACAACATAATAAATCACCCGAAATTTATGCTGATCGCCATTCACGTGAAACTATATTAGGACATCAAAAAATGCAACAAGAAAACGTTAGTTCGCACACAGGAACTCAACGTAATAGATATTCCGAGAGAAAACCTGACGGTTGCAACTCAAATCATATTACTATAGAAGCACAGAAATTGAGTGAAAAAAATTTTACCTCAGAATCACGATCCCAATCGAAGAAGCAGTCTCAACATAGTCATAATGGTTATGATTCGTATGATTCTACTTCGGAAATGAAAGAAAGAAGCATTAGCCCAGAATCACGATCACTGTCCAGGAAATTATCTGAACGTAACTCTGAATACCTGCAGGCACATAGTTGCACTTTAGAATGTCAAAAAATTGCGCAGACCAATGTCTGTCCGCAATTGCCAATACAGTCTAAAAGATCACCTAAACAAAGTCCTGATCGCAGCAACGTACGACAGGCTACTGCAGACACACGCAAATTACACGATAGAAAGGTTGGCTCACAATCAGAAACGCAATTTAAAAAGTCACCTGAACGCGGTCCTTCCAGTAGTAAGCCACGAAAGATTTCACCATCAGCACCGCAATCTAAAAGATCGCCTGAACGTACTTCTGATTGCAATAAGCTTCAATATGGTTCGCCATCTAGATCGCAGCCTATAAAATCGCGTGAACGTAGTCCCGACGATAACGATAGCAAGGCTACCTTGTGGGAACAGAAGACCAACCGAAGAAATATTAGCCCACCTTCGCGGTCGCAGCACCATCCAAAAGAAAATCCTTCATTCGCGCCTAGTCATTCGTCCAAGGAGGTCAACGTTTCACGTACTGTTAGTCCAGATGCCAAAAGGGCTGTTACGATGCGAGAGCATACCATTAGTTCGCAACAAAAAATTCAGCGTGTAAGCAGTGGAAGCCCCGAAAACGTAAGTTCCACGCCAAAAAGCAACGTGCGCCAGGAGTACGGACTGAAAAAAACTGCTAAGCAAAAATATGAAACTGATTCAAAAATTGATGCTAAAGTGCCAATTTGGGTGAATAGGAGTAATGTGCTTAAGCCAAAAGCTTCCAGAAAATCAACACCAGCGAATGCTGAAGCTCCGACATTTTATAATAAAACTGCGAAAACAACATTTTCGCAGAAAGAAATTTCTACTAAACAGGAGCAGGACTCAGTAATATCAAGTTATGGCATTGGTCCGACCGACGAGAATGGTTTACCTCTCTTTGGTATAAAAGCATTAAAAAAGAAGCCCACTCTTAAACCCAGTGACATAACTGAAGGTATGTATATATATATATATATATATATATATATATATATATATATATATATAAAATGTTATTTAATAATGTTTACGTCTTTTCATATATTTATTTTTTTAGAAGTCACCGGGTATGTAATCGAAGAGAGAAGCTATTCGGATAACAAAACAGCACCGATTAAACAGCGTCAAGAATTTTATTATTCCACAAATCCAAATCAATTGAAGCAACTGACAAATCAAATAAGCGAAAAAAAGTCTACGTATCAAGATAATGTAAGAAAGTATTATTTATTATTAATTTTCGCTTCTATTTATCTTGTTTCTATATATCCGTCATCTTTATCCGTCAAATTTTATCTACTCAGAAGTAAAAAAAAAAAAAAAAAAAAAAATGAAAAAGAAAAAACAAATATTTTTTTTTTTATTTTTTATCGTAAAAGTGCCCGTGAGAAATTTACGCTATAGCACACTATAGTTTGTATTGCCACATAGAAGACATTTACAAATAGATCGATTTACCCTAAATATAATCGCTTGTCTTTAATCGATTAAAATAATAATTGCGAATGTTTGCTTACAGTATATACTCGATAGAAAGGATGACGAGAAATCAATGAACGAATTTTCAGGAACTGCAAATATTACCTATGTATCACATAGCATGGAAAATGAGAAAAATGATAAAAACTTATATAGAGAAACTTCTCCAAATCTTAAAAAAGATCGCTCAGATTTTTATCAGACATCGGCAGAAGACAATTACAAAATATCGACTATGGATGACGACGACTCAGATCCTTATCAATCATATCATATAATCGACGATAACGAAAGTGCACGGGAAACTGATGAAATTCAACAGGTCTTCACTACGACCACAAAATCCTTCTTGAATAGTGAGGAAAAAGTAATGCATAACGTTAGCGATGTTCTGGAACTTATGAAAAATGCCGATAATGGTAAGTGCGCGTAAAATAATGTTTTGTGCTTTCCATTTCAGTACAACGAAAGCGAAACATTTATCGTTAGAAATAGTTTTTCAATAATTCCGCTTAATCAATGTTGCCAAAAGTAATGAACGATGACGAGGTCAATGACTGATAGTTTGTTTAGACGATTTATGATATACTTTGAATGTATTTTTGTAAAAAAAAAAAAAAAAAATGGTCAAGAGATTTGTTATACCTCGATCGACCAAACTAATGGTTTTAGAAAAATCCCGATTCAAATTTGTGGAAAATAGTTTATGCTGTTATCTTGTCTCGCAAATCCGTTTATCGCACTTTGCTTAATGATTGGTTGCATTACATTTTGTTTTCCTTTGAAGAAAATCTATTTTCGCAAATTTTTCAAGTTTCTAATTAAAAACCAGGCTAATGCGATATTTTCTCCTGGCCGTCTATATCGATTCGTCAAAAGCGATTCAATTCGTTTGTTAATGTAAACAAGTAAGAAAATTATATTCGCTTGTGTTCCACCAATCACCGATATTTTAAAAAAGACTAAAACGTAAGGAAAAATTAAATTTTCATTCTCTATAATGTTGGGTGAGCATGGCTAGTTTTTGCCTATTTGTATACCCATCATCGAAGGATAAGGGGTATATTCATTTTGTCAAAATGTTTGCAACGCCCGGAAAGAAGCTTCCGAGGACCTACAAACTGTACATGTATATTATATTCTGAGTCGGCTTAAGCATGTCCGTCTGTCCCTCATTTTCGTGGACGGGACAATGTTTACCACAGATACTGCACATTTGGACACACGGACATGCTCCGATGCTTTCCAAATTTGACACTAATCAAGAATGTATATATTTTACGGGTTTTTTTTTAGGTCTACCGCCGGGCGTTATAAAGAGTTTGACAAAAAAATGAAATTTTCATGTACGTTGGGCAGGCGAGGCTGATTTTTTCCATTTTTGCTCGACAACTACAGCATCGCCCATAGACTATGGATGTAAATTTTTGTGGGTTTATTTGCCATAATTTGTGAGTAATAAGCAAGATCCTAACTGTTTTACTTCGTTTGAAAAACAGAGGTGCTCTCAGGTTACGTGGCACTGGGCATGTGTTCTTCTCATTTCCAATATTGGTCTACGTGTAAGAACTGCTAATGTTGTTTTTACCAAATTTAAAGTCGATTTTTCCATTTTTGTGACCAAAAGAATATTCACAACAAACATTACGCAAACGGACGGACGGACAATCGGTCAGATGTAAATGCTTAAATCGATGCAGAATTTGACGTTAATCAAGAACATACATATATATACTTTGAAAGTAAGTCCCTGAAGCTTTCGCGTTGCAAACGTTTTGATAAAATGAATATACCTTCACCCATCGGTAATGGATATAAAAATGAAGTATGTATAAAATTCCAACCCAAACTCTTTACAAATGTATCTATTTATCATACACATATATAGCCAGGAACACAAAAATAAAAAAAATTACAAATCTTTAACTATATAACTAACGGAATTTGTTCATAGTTGATAGCATTGTTTGTGCTTAATGTAAAGAAAATATTTCATTTGAAAAGTGTGCGTTTTTGCTCGCTTTGTCACTTTATGTGCACAGAGCGTTTTCTGAAAGAGATTATAAGAATAGTATAAGAATTTCTTTTCCTAATTTTTAAATACTCGTAAGATTCTCTTTACTTTTGATTGCTTTCATTTGTAGTGCTGTTGAAAGCTACCGTGATAGACGACTTCATTGCTCTGCTCAAGAACTCAAAAGTACTTTCCTTAATTTACATTCGGAAAGAAAAAAAGCGGCTGATTTGGAAAGTTAGGTTTGGAAAGTACCCCGGAAATATAGAATTAGCTATTAAACGAAAACCAAATCTTGCAAATGAAATGAAGAAATATTTGGGGTTTGGTTAGGCATATCCAACAATACTGTTTACATTCATACCACCGGATCGTCATTTTTAGGATAACGTGGGTTTTATTTACAATTTCAAAAAACCTCACATATTTACAAATGAGTTATTTACACTAACTAAAATTAAGAACGTCTTTTAATGCTCCTTCTAATCTTATCTTGCCTTCTACTTAGATATAATACGCTATCAAAAACAACTCAGTTATACCAAATTTCATTCCGATACTTTTTGTGTTCACCCCGATCGTGAATTGTGTGAATCGATCTAAGCTTGTCCGTCCGTCCGGCCGTCTTCACTTCTTGTGTTTAACCTAGAAGACACAATTCTCGAAATATTTCAATGCAATTTGGTACACGGACGTGGATGAGCACTATTGAAAATGGTTCGGATCGAATCATTTTTTCGACCACATCTCATGTAAGGCCTTATTTTGAAAGGTTGTCATATGAATAATAGTAGAATGGTGCAGGTTCTTTAAGGAAGGGCCGTGATCCACTTGTTATACATGATAACAACCTAAAGTATTCCAGATTCAGGATTAGAACTGATTGGTCCTCGCGAGAAAATATTCAAGTTTTGCAATACTCCTATTTTTCCCTATATTCCAGAAGGTTTAAAGCATTTGTTAAACCATTAAAAAAAAAAAAGAGTTGACTTCATGAAATAGTAACAGTGGTCTTATCTCTTAAACTGTTAACTATTTTAAAATACAATACAAATTTTTACATTTTTCTTTTCGCTTTTTGTTCTTATAAATCTCTTGATAAATACTTGCGTGAAATGCGTGCTATATATGTGTCAATGGCTGTGCAAACGAGCGCTCTTTATATACATCCTTTTATATCTTTCTGAAAGCAAATTTGTTTGCAAAAAGTGGACCATAAACTGAGATGGTCAAGTCTGTTGCACTTTTGAGATTTATTGGCGCGATAACTTTGTGGAATTGAATTCCTGACTTACCAGTAACGAGTGATAACGACAGTAGCTCTACTTAATTTCAAGTTTTAATAAAATTTTGCATATTTTCCGAATTGAAATGTGTTCCGTTTCACGATTGAAAGACAAATCTTGATAAATTGAAACGGCGAGGAAAGAGTAGAACAAATACAGCGATAAAATGTGGAAAGTAAAGAACAAAAATGTATGAAGAAATAAACCAAAAAAAAAATTTTGATTTTCACTTTTGAAGTCCATAAATAATTAACAAAAAAAAAAAAATAAATAAATAAGAAAGCTATAGTCGGGCAAGGCCAACCATTAGATACTCTACAGCACTTTGCTTAATTCATAATAATACAGCAAAAATTCTACGTTATTCTTCTGCCAATGCATAATTTTCATGAAAGTCCTCATATTCGAGAGTACTCTCCGTCAACTTGATCTAAATTTCGTAAACTTAATTTGTTTGTGAAAGATTTTATTATTTCCCTATTGCTTCCGTCATAACAAATTGCAAATGTGAGCTTTGTCGCCATAGAAAGGTTCGCTATTTATGGTGCGGTCTAAAAACAGATCTATGTGATCCAACTTGTCTATGACTGATTTACTAAGGTCAAATTTTCAACATAAAATATTAAAAATGAGATTGGTTTGGCATATAAAGCCTCAGTATTCTGTAGAAATCCCCAAAAAATAGACCTACGAGGTCCAAATTTGAAAAGGTTGATTTTTATGTCAAATTATTATTATGAAGAAGTATTGAAAGCTAACCCTTTTCGGTCGCGAAACTCTAAAAATAACAATTTTTTTTCTTAAAACGATTTATCAAAATAAAGGAAAAAAGTGGTCCAATTCGAACCATTGGGATTCGCCCTTGGGCTAAAACACATCAGTATACCAAATTTCATCAAAATATCTCGAAAATTGCGATTCATTAGATTGAAAACAAAAATTCATGGACCGACGGATAGATGGGCAGATAAGCTTAGACCGATTTAGAATCAATATCGGTATAATAAAAGATGCGTTTACCTCAAATTCTATTGCGTGTTACAATTATCCGTACAAATTTAACATACACATTACCACAAGTGATGTAGGACGTGGTGGACACACAATATGTAATAAAACATGTATTTGAATAAAATTAATAACGAAAAATGTAAAGAAACCATAAATAATAAAACAAAAATGCCACAACTTTGTTAAGAATCAGACAAAGAACTTCGTATTCCAACTGAACATTTCCCCTTTGGCTCGGCGAATCATCTGTAGTTGATTTGCTGAATTTTTAGGAGAAGAATTAAGACAAGAAGTAAAACAATTTTTTTTTGCATTTGTTTATGAAAGTAATAACAATTAAGTTTGCAATTGGCATAGTTGTAAATGATTGGATGTCCCATCTAAAATCCCTAATTTATCGGCGATATATTCAAATTTTCTTTTTCTTTTACGGTTTATTAAAGTGGTTGAAGAAGGCGATACTGCCAGTGATCAAGAGGCTCGAGCTTTACTTAATAAATTTTTGGGCGCCAGTATAATAATGAAAGGTGCGGAGGCCGCTACCTCGCAAATTTACCAGAAAAATAATACAACTGACGATAGCAATCGTTTGGAACGTCAAGAGGTGAGTAACCGAAATTTTGATAACATCATTCATGTACACCTATATACCTAAACTCGCCACATCAACTAATATATATATATATGCAGTCTGGCACACGTATGTCGAAGAAATAAGGCAGGAACTTTAGCACGAATTTTGGATACTCATCATCATCATCATTCTCGTTCACTGCGCTAAAATTGTAGCATATACGTATATGGTTAAAGTTGATCGACACGAGCTGTTTTACACGAGGCTTTCTACTTGACACTAGGAGATATGTGTGTCTACCTCAACTAGGGTGCAAGTGATATGTGTTTTTTTTTTGTTGTTGTTATGGGTGTGATTGTATGTGGGTCATAATCATATTTTCACTGAAGTTAGTAAATGTGCATATCGTGCACCAGTAGTGTCAGCAAGTTCACGATGCTTGTTTTACAACCCTTTTTACCTTCCCATATGCATATTCGCTTTAGGTGTGCATCGGCTTAAAATCTTACGCTAGTCAAGAATGTATATATATTTTGGGGAATGTATGTTGAATATCTCTCAAGTGTTACAAATGAAAGGACAAATCTAGAATACCCCCATCCTTCTGTGATGGATGTGAAAAAAGAAAAAAAACAAAAAAAAAAAAGAAAGAAAGAAGAATAAGAGAGGTGGATAAACGAGAGCACGTGAAAAAAACGGCTCTTTTCAGAGCCTTTCAGTTTTATGTTAAGATTTGGACTAAATTTATGTTCAAATATATTTTCAGTATATAGTAAGACTCCGAATCGAACACTTCCTTAAACCGCTTTAAATATTTGGCGATTTTCGTAAAAATTTTTAAAGTAGTTTCTCACATACATACAGGCATAGATAATATTTAAATTATTATTTTTATGTACGTGATTACAAGCAATCAGCAATTTTTTTTTTTTTTTGCTTTTATTTCAGTTAAAAAAAAAATTAATTAAATATGTGTAAAAAAAACGAAAAAAATGTGCTAAATATTAATTTCTTTTAAGTTTTATAAAAAACTAACCAAAAAAAAAAAAAAACAAAAACAACAATTTTTGTCCTAAAAAACAAATAAAAAAAAAAATTTTATCAAAAATTTTTCCACCGCAAAAAAAAAAAAATATCGTAAGATTAGAGAACGACAAAAATAGATAATTTTGTTCATAATTTTCTGTTTAATGTAAACACATACATACATACACGCATACACATAACATATAGGAAAAAATTTAAGCTTTTTTTTTTTTGTAGCGTATTTTGGAAAGAGAACAGAACAGCAGCAATATTTCCCGGTTATGAAATATTTTGTATAGAAAATGAATTTTTACTTATTACAAAGGAATTGTGTGAATAAAACAAAAAAAAAAAAAAAAGAATGGAAAATACACAAAGAAAGATCAGGAAATTTTAAATTAAACGAGAAATATGAATCTGCGCTATGGACTTGATCAACATTTTTTTTAAAGTACCTTATAAGCGATTTACACAGATTAATATGAATCTTAAAATAGCTTTAAAGGATATATATGTATGTATGCACATATTTATAGAAGGCGTGGCAGCAAGCCAAACACGCGAGTATTAAATTTTAGAAAGCCATCTTGTTTGGCTATGGTTGATAAAGGATTACAATAAACTCTTCTTTTTTTTTCTTTTCATTAAGATGTTTAGATCGGTGTTAAACCTGAGTTGTTGTGTTATTTACGAATATATACACGCCCATGTGTGTCTGTGTGTGTGTGTGTGTATGTGCGCCTTCCTCTTAAACTTTTTTAACATTTTAGCCTAAACCTCAGAAATTCGAAATAGGCGAGGATCATATATTTCAAGAATTTCAAGAACAATTCCTTATAATATCTCTAGTGCCTAAATCCCTACGTTTATTCCGTATATATATAATAACGATAATGATGTTGAGTAAATACAAAAACCAAAAAAAAAAAAAAAGAAAAGGAACACTTCAGATATATTTCTGGGCATATGTTTTGTATATGTTTATATTTTTGGTAGAGTACTTGTAACACAGTCAGCTCACTAGCTTATCGTTGATATGAAGAAGAAACAAACATTTTCGGTAACATTACACCTTTTATTAGAGGTAGAGAATTAGTTTAAAATTAATCAGCGAAATAATTTAAAATTTTTTACCTCTGATAAAATATATATACATATATATATATATATATATATATATATATATATATATATATATGCATGTATGTATATATATGTGGATATGTGTAAAGGAAGACATGAACAAAAGCGGAACTATAAATGAAGAAAAGAAAAGCTATTGTTTGCTTAGGTCGAATCTTATTAGGCCGTACAGCTTGCTTCTTATAGTTTGAGGAAAAATAAACATCATACTTACGATTAAAAAGACATGCGTCTCAAACATATGCACATAATAATAATAATAATAAACGTTTCTTACTTGAATGTAAAATATTACGTATGTTTTTATGTATATATAGGAGTATATATATACATGTATGTATATATAGAAGCAAATATATATATGTGTATATGTGTATTTATAGGTATATATATATATATATATATGAGATTTCGTGTTGAGAGCCTTTCTTATCGGGGATCGTCTTCAATCTCCTTCGTCACTTGTGTTATAAATTTATTCCGAAGTATGTGCAAATAGTCCCAGAGACGTTCGCGAGAATGACGTTTAATCTCGAGCGATAATCTGCATCGTTTTCGCGAATTATCTCAGCAAATTCACTTTACTTTTTACACTTCTACACATAAAGTTTACAAAATTGATTTCTATTTATAAGGATGACTATAACGATCGTAACTTAGGAACTGAGTCTTTAAAAAATTCTTAGCGACGGGAGTAATGTTTCATGATTAGATTAGAGAAAGAAAAAAATAAAAAGACTATGAAGAATGGGGGATTAAAGAAAGGCCCATTGCCTCTATGGAAAAACCCCTTGAATTGACGATTTGCCATTGGGTATTCCTGGTTTATTTTTATTTTCATTAAGAATTTTTAATTTACTATCTCTATAGTTACACAACTTATTAAATTGTTTTAATTTTATGACAGTTCCATGTTCCACGTTAGCCTGAATTTGAAATTCAAAAATCTATTCGAATATTAAGTGTTTTCTGTTTTCTGTTTTCTTTCGAAGATAAACTAACAAATTGTTCGTTCACTATTTATTGTTGATTTGAAATTTCAATTTTATCAGCATTTCATTTTAAAAGTCTTTCCTCCCATCTATCTATTAGAAAGCGATTACCTTACCTAATATAATGAATGACGATGAAGGTTTTTGGTTCCGTATGCAACGGTTATGTATAATAAGCTTTAGAGCATTACAATGTTGATAAGGTACTTTTAGCAAACACTTTTCAACAAATATCATAATTAATAATTTGATAGGTAAAAAAAAAAAAAGGAAAGAAAAAAAAAAAACAATTTTATTGAAAACGAAAGTGTTTTATACGCTACGATGCAATTAATAAATTATTTAAAATGAAATCTAAATGCAATTTATGGTCTGGGGAAGCGATCTAAATAGCTTTAGTTTAGCGCATTAAAAATATGCAAGAAAGAAAAAAAAAAAATAAAAAACTAAATAAATAAAAAGCTCCTAAATAAATACGCACCCAAATAGATGCGAGCGTAACAAAAAGACAAAGTATGTGAATGAATGCACATCATATAGGCAAGCAGGCAAGCAGGCAAGCAGGCAAGCAGGCAGGCAGACAGGCATACACGCACAAGTATGTACTAAATTAGTTCCACATATTTGTTTTTAGTAAAATCAGAGCGAAGGATTGTCACACGTAGATATACGTGAACAGAATGTAAAAAATACATATTTTTTTCTTTTTATTTTCTATATATATAAATATTCTAAATTTAGCAAAAAAAAAAATATAAAAAAAAAAAAAAATAACAAAATCAACTCTCTCTCTCGCATAGTGTAATGTCCGTGATTTTGACTTTGATATCTTACAAGCATAGAACAAAAAACTATTGAAAGTCGCAAAATTTATTATGGAGTGAGTATATTCTAGATTCTAATAAAAGATCACGCCAAAGGCAGGAATAAATTTGATCTTGTTATCTTTTTGTTAGCGCCTTCATTTACTTTGTTTAATTAAACGTTTGTATAACATTTGCGCATCTGCATGCATTAACAAAATCTATATATTTCCGTTAGTATCGCAAAAAAAAAAAATTTCAGCTACGTCATCTTAGAAAGAAAAGACAAAACAATTTTTACCTTTAATTCAATCTGTAATCAATTGTTGTCACTCACAGATTCACAATATAGATCTGTATGTATAAATGTGTAAGCGCTGCAGTGTTTACCCACCATTTCTGGTATGACTAAATGAATAATTAACAAATGTAATTTATTTATATATGCACAGTAGTGTGGGAAAAAGTCTACTCAAGGCAAACCCCACCAAAACACAAAAACAAAAAAAAAAAAAAAAAAAAAAAAAAAAAAAAAAAACATTTCGCTTACTTTTCTCAATTTACAGCATATTCTGGAAAATTCAAGGAAAATTGTAAAAAAAAAAACATTTTTGTTCAGATATTTTTCCCTTTCTTCAATAAATGAAATTTAGTCCATCGTCCGCGATCCAGTTGATTTGAAATCTAAAAAATTTCCTAATCGTTTTCGAAGCAACGAAAATCTTTGCATAATTGCATCAAAATGGAAGGAACCCTTTGTAATCACGAAGATTCTAAACTCAAAACGCGTCACTGCTCTCACTTTAATACGCTATATAGCATCGAGTGGACGCGGTTGGTTTTTTCCTACTTTCAGAATAAAAGTGGAACAATTTATTTGCTGTATGTGTTGTATTTTACGGAAAACAAATATGTTCGCAACTTTTGTTGCATAGGTGTGTGGGCGTTGTGGGCGGTTTGGATTATTTTTAAATTCTTCTCATACATTTGTAGGCGATATCTTCATATTTGCGAGCGGGAGAATGTTTACGACAGATACTACTCGGATGAACAGACGGACATGCTTAAATCGATTCAGAATTTAATATGTTTAAACATTTTGACAAAATGAGGAGTATATCCTCAGCCTTCGGTTGTGGGTATAATAAATCAAAAGGCTATAATGAGTAGCGACCCCCTCTGTATAGTTGCTCATATAACGATTATAACACGCGGGCTAATCCATTTCATCAATATATTTAAAAAATTGCTATCTGAAGATTGGAAATAAAACACACGTTAAACGGACAGAAGTATAGACAAGCTTAGAATCATTTTCTAAAGTGATCGGTATAATAAAAGTTGGGGGTAACTCAAGCCCTTCTGGTTGTTACGCTCGTCCGCAACAACTTAATATACCCTGTAGCACAAGTGCTGGTCTAGGGTATAAATATAAGAGTCCTTCCTGCCTACCACCGTCGGTCCAATATATCGAAACTGGAAAATATTTTCTAAAACATAAGCTTGTGTTTCAGTGGGTCGACCGAGACGACTTGTACGTGACTATACGAAATAGTTGTACCGAATTTATCTTAAAGGCTGTAAATGTGATGGTCGACATAAACATTTGTCCTGGCTTTTGCATCACAACTTGGTATGAATTATGAATTTCTGGGTTTTGCTCAATTGTCGGCGTCACTGTCAGCGGATTATGGCTACATTTTTATATCTAGCTTGCCTAGATGCTTTAATTAAACAAACTGGAAAACGTCAGCATCATCGTTATCGTTAGCTTAGAATTTCCAAACTTAACGTAGCACGATAGACGTCATAGGGAAACTGTTTTAATTAAACGTACCTTTACTGTCTGCCCTAAGCGAAACACGTGTGATTTCTGTTGAACTTTTTTCATAAGTAAAAATAATAAGCAAAGCAAACAAAATCGTGGATTTATTTTGAGATAAGTCTTTCGTTGATCGAAAGTTTTCCTTCTTTTTATTTTTAATTTTACAAAAATTTTATTTCGATAACACATTTTCGCATATATTTCGCAGTACATCGTAACTTATATTAGTGGATGCTACGGTCAAATATGATTTATATAACCATTCACGAATAGTATGAAATCAGTGCGTATTATAAATTTTTGACCAGAAACCTTTTCTCCTTTTGTGTCGAGGGTCAATAGCTTTTTCAGTTTCTTGTTCTAAAGTAGAACTCACGGATTGAATTTAAGGATGAATTATTTTATGTTATAGCGGGTAAGTCGTATTTTCAAGTACGAATCGAAAGATTCCAAAGTATTGCTTTGGATAACTTAGAAACCACGTCAAGTCCGCATGAGTAGCCGAATGGGTAAGAATTCCGAATACCAAAAGGAAGAAAAGGAAGAAAATTTATTCTCTCTTATTTTTACTCTTCAAAACGATATAAGATCGGCGTAAAGTCGATACAAGTCATAATCTTATCCGGGTGTTCATACATCTGGTAATCTGTTCTTTATTACTAGAGCACTGCTTAGGGAAAATCTGAAACTTGACATATACCCTTTTTATTGACAGCTAGAAATTAGATGTAAAAATATAGGCATAGCCTGTTGGCCATCATGCGGATAATACGGTAAAATCATTCATAGCAGCCAACGCAAATGTTTACAAGGACCATGAAAACTGTTAGTAAAAAAAAAAAAAAAAAAAAAAAAAAAATGGAAGCAATCCATCAATAACTACCCTCCCAAAACATATACCAACAATATATTCGCATTTATAACCTATAAGAAAAATTCGGTACAATTATTTCGTACAGCCGCGCCTACAAGTTGTCTCACGTTTTACATATTTTTTTACATTTTCGATATATTGGCCCCGTAGCCTCTTATACGGAAAACTGTTGTATTTTCATTTTCAAAAGAGCATGAATTTCCCACCCGTGTATCTTACCTTTAGGAACTGCATGACTACAGAAGACTCTTTCAATTGCGAGCAGCAAAGACACAATTTGGTGGAAAAATTTGCATGTTATACCAAAGATGGGGAAAATAGGGGATAAACGAAGGTTACAATTTAAACGATTAACTTATTATTTAAAAAAAACAAACTATAGTCGATCGAGTCTTTTGCACACATCACCACTGTCGTATGTATAGCTACTCTCCAAGTCCTTTTATTTGATACCCATATTAAATGAAATGTAAAAAAAAACATAATCCACCACAACGTAACGTAACGTCCGTGATATTTAATTAAGAGTTAGCACACTTGGCTTTTCGCTTACTGCTTTCCAGATCCTTTTGTGTGTGTACCCAATTGCTAACAAAAAACGAATTCGCCACGTTATAGGGTTCACTATATTTATTTTAGAATCGACCCATTTTTAGACAAATAACATATCTTCATAGGTCTTGTTTACCTTATGAGTAGTAAAGGGTGAATGCAAAAAAGTGAGTGATCACTTATCGCCATGGCCGATTTCTTCCATTTTGTTTTTTTTTTTTTGCATAAATAGTAGGGTCCTCGGGAGAATAAATACAGAAAATTTCAGTTTTCTATCTATCATCTTATAATTTATGAGTGATAAACAAAAAACCACAAATTTTTGTTTAGAGCAATAGATATATGTCCAGCTTAAGGTTTACTGTGGGCGTGTGCTTTGACTAATCTGTCCCATTTTCGATACGAATCCGCATGCAAGAACATCTAAGATTTTCGATAAATATGAAGTTGATAGTTTCACTTGTGCGACCACAGACATTACATAAACAGACAGACAGACTGACATGCTTAGAATATCATGCTGATTAAATATAAAAACACTTTATGGGGTCTCTCGAGTTTCCTTCTAGGTGTTGTAAACGTTGTTTTAACGACATGAATATACCCTTCAGCCATCGGTGATGTGCATTTTCTCGGAATAAGGTTTAAAAGAAATTTTAATAATAACTTTTTACAAAACAAAAAACTCTCAATTTTTATGAATAATTTTATATATATAAATTTAAGAGGTATATATATAAGTGAGAAGTTTTTTTTCGCATCACTGTTTTCGTATAATAGATGCATATATGTAGTTGTGCTTTGAGATCATCTCGGCCAATGTTCATATAGAATGTGTAACCAAAAATAGACACGTGTTTAGTTTGTTTAGTATGTATCCTATACGTCTAAAGAATAAATTTATTTTTCCACGCTAGATATTACCAAAAATGGAAAAAGAAAATTAATTCATTGAAAGTTCTATAAATATATATATATATAGATATATAGATATATATGCACATGTGAGCTGATAGATGATTTAAGACTATACGAGAATTATTAACAAAATTATTATTATTATTATCAATAGTGAGAAATTTATCAACAGCGACCGCTATGAGACACATGATTAGAATCGCGTACATTATTTGTTTATCCGTTTGTACGTTCTGTTTTTTAATGATACTCTCTCTCTCTCTCTCTCGAAAACCTTAAAAGAACGCCAAAGCGTAAATATATAGAAAGAGAATTTTGAATAACAAAAAAAAGAAGAAAATAAAAGTTGTAGGTAAAAAATTTTAAAAATCTCAAGTAGTTTATTTTAAACAAATGGAAACACTGTAGTGGTATGCGGCCCGCCATTAAATACTTTACACCATCGCTTCGCTTAATACGATTATTCATGTAACGACTTTTCAACATAAGATCTTATGCGGGGAAGTAGTCGAAAAATTTTCAATTGGACCCAAATACGCCGATATACCAAATTTCATAAGAACATATTTTAAAAGTTTCGACAGAAGGACAGACAGACAGACAAGCTTAGACCGATCTCAAATAGTGATCGTAAATCGACCGATATACTAAAAGATGCGTCTATCTCAAGTCCATCCGAATGCTGCATACATCCGCACAAACCACAAATAGTGTAGGGTATAAAAATATTTTCATTCTGATTTTCTACGCATGAAATTGAGTGAAAAGATTTATTATAGGCGAACAGCACTCAATTCTTTAATGTTTTTATTACGACTATTGTTGTTATTATTATTATTATTATTTTTTTTTTTTTGAATTTCCTTTCTTTCTAGGTTAAGATAATACGCAAAACGAAAACTAAAACTGGAAACTCTTCGTCATCAGTTTCTCGTACAACTTGTGATTTAGAGGAGATTTGGGACGAATACATATTAAAAGAATTGGCAAGTTTAAGATATTTTGCTTGTTTGTGCATTTTTAATATTTTTTTTTTTTTTGTTTTTTTTTTCTCAAATTTTCAGTTGGATCAAGCGAAAACCTATGAGGAACGTCGCAAGATACGTGCACGTCTAAGAGAACTTATGGCTGAACGTGAAGGTAATGTTATATGTATTCAATTTTAGAAAACAATTTTATCAGATAAAAAAAAAATCATGTATATATATGTTAGGTAGTCTGGCAATTTCTTGCGATTTTCCGCTATGAAATAAAATTTCCTTTTTTCTTTTTATATATATATATATATATATATATATATATATATAAGCAGTGGTGTTGTGCTAATTTTTTTTTTTACCGGAACGCGTATATATAATTATATAGACAGCGCCGATCCTGGGTAGGCGGCCGCTCTGTGCGTTCTCATGTCCCAAATTTGACGACGGGGGGAATTTTCGCCCGTCTTCTAACGTTTACTATAAATTCTCCTTATCAGAAATCATTTTTAGTTCCGGAACGCGTTCCTGTCCAAAAAGGAAGTACCGGAACTATGTTCCGGAGCGTTTCAGCTCGACAACACCACTGTATATAAGAAATAAACTTGTTGTTTTCGATGAATTAAGTTTTTCGAGAATCTCGTGAGTCGTGATGTGTCGGTTCAGCTTCAATCATAAACTTTAGTTGGTCGTCATCAATGGTATTTGATCTACAAGAACGCGGTAAAGCTTTCACTGAAAATTACCAATTTCGGCAGATGCGTTCGGCGACAGCATTAGTTCCACACATCCCACACACATATTTCTCTCTATACCTTATATGCTCACTTTGATCTTCCACGTGTTACTTACAAGTCGCACTTTTTGAAAGATTGCTTACGAAATAAACATGTACCTGCTCTACATAACTCTTTATATATATATGTAATCCTAATTATCTGTCTAGCTATCTGAAAAAAGTGATTTTAAGTGATTTGTTGGTGTCGGGAAAAACCGCAAGAAATTTCCGTATTACTTACCTAATATATAATGAACGCAAACTTTACCCAGTAAGAGGTAAGGTAAGGTAATTGTATATATATATATATTATTAGATAATTTCAATGCTATCCGTCATCCACAATACGAAATTTGAAAGTCATGAAAGAATTTCAATAATTTACAGAACAATTTGCTTCGAAATATTTAATGAATTCTTCTTTAAACATTTTTTTTTTTTGTTTTGTTTGTTATTTTATATTTTTATTGTAGATTCAAGTTAGAGTTGCATCAAGTAACTTGACCTTGAGAGAGATGTGAGGTTAAGTCATTATATTTTGTAAACGTTTCAATTGTACGCAAACAAATAAATAGGTATATAAACGATTAGATGTTGACATATATTTATAAATGTCTGTGTCGTTTAAAACAATTCTGTGAGTTTCTGTGAGTATATATATATATATATATATATGTATATATACTATATACTATAATATATATATATATATATATATATATATATATATATATTNTTCATACGATTAAAGAAGTGCTTTTTAAGTTTAGTAATATAAATGTATATATATATATATATACTATAATATATATATATATATATATATATATATATATTGTTTCTTCATATCTTTTATTTCTGTTCTTTCATTTTTTTTTTTTTTTTTTACTACAACTTTCTTTTAAACTCATTTATTTTCATTTCCCCTTTCGTCTCATTCAATTCGATGTCAATTGTCGGTCCGTTTTTTTTTTCCGCTCGAACGATTAAGCTCAAGATGCCCGTAACGGGACTTGTTTCTATTCTGTGAAAACAAAAATTCAAGTAATCGTCATTGTGTTGGTGTTATTTGTTAAAATTTTCATATTGAATTTTTTATTTCACATACATACTAACGCATACTATTTTTCATCTTTCTTCTAATTGGTTTTTGTTTTTGTTTTTGGTATATAGAAAGAAATTCTCAATCAGACAAATTGTCTGAAAGTGAAGTTGAAAAAAAGGTCGTCGTTCAAGAAGAAGAACAAGAAGAAGAACAAGAAGAAGAAGACGAAACGAGTGCCAGCGAATCGGAGGAAGTGATTGAAGAAAGCTCGCCTGATATTAAAGAAAAGGAAACTGCGACGATAGACTTGAAAAGTGAGCAACGTTCTGAACAAATACACGATAGAATTAATTTAGTTAAATTATTTAATGATAACGATGACCCAAAAGTAAATCATAAATATACTGTTAAGGAAGTAGAGATAAAAGCGGGAACTAAAGAACCAAAACAAAATACACTAGATATCAATAGTGCTGACTGTGCGTCCTCTTCCAGTATGAGTTATGCAAAAAATAAATTTTTTGCAGCGACTAACTGTAACGCAGCTTTTAGTAAGCCATTTTTAGGTAAGGACACGCAAAAATGTGACGATACAGTACTTTTGCATACATTAGGTGTACCGCAAAAAGAAGATTCGGGAACTGAAAGTGGCGAGGATTTACGTTTATTATGCAATCACTTGCAAATTACAAATAATTCCAATATCATTGATGATGTAACATCGGCTTTGAAGCGTCTTGAACGTTACCTTAATGACGGCAGCGATATAACAGCAGTCGACTCAGATAAGCGTAGAGTGTTATTGGCTTTAGTCTCGCGTCTACAGGCGGCGCTTAAATCGCCCGAGAAGTTAGCCGAAATCGCAGCGGCAATGTCAGAAATAGACGATGCTAACAAACTTGTATACGGCGAGACATCGTCACCAGAGGCTGACAGTCATCGATCAAACAACAAGCATCGTCTAGGTAAACGTCGTGGCCGTGCTAATCGTCATACAATTGATGTAACACGCGAAGAATTGGCCGATGCCAGACGTTATATGCTCGATATGGAAACAATGGAAAGTTTCTCACCTAGTATTGAAGTTAATACAGACGCGCAATATCAATGCTTCTCGGCTCCCAGAAAACTATCTTACGACGGTGCAATGAATGAGCAAAACTCAACAAATTATTCAATTTTATCTCAATGCAAAACGAATAGTGTTGAGAATGCTCCCAAACCGAATTGGATCAATCATAATAAATTATATACTTACCCGGTAGCGAATACATCTGAGACGTCGCAACCGATTTCGGGCAATTATTTACATAATATAAATAAAAATCTTTCAGAAAGAATTGTTAAACAGACATCGTGGCCTCCGGAGGATAGTCAAGAGACGAACTCTTATGAAAATTCACCTGTGAAATCTGTGCGCTTTTCAAACAAAAAATACTTGATGAAACGTGCAAATACAATCGACATACCAAAAGCGAAAAAACATTCAAACGGGGAATACTATGACTCCGAGGACGATGACAAAAGCAGATCTATTGGTCTTAAGCGTACTATACAGGTGGATATTAAGAAACCTGTAGGCAACGTCGTACCACCTTTTGAGCCAAAAACTGAAAATGATCGTAAGTTTCTATCATTTATTAATAAGCACAGCGATCGGCCAAGCTTAAGTTGGAATACCTCCCGTCCGGTGTCCAACTGGAGCAATAAATTTGGTTCGTTAAAGCACACTTTTGAAGCAGGCGCAACCGCTACCGCTACCGCTACTGCCAATAAACCCCCGCAAGCTCCTGGACATGTGTCTAATAAAAATCATTGGAATAAATATACCAGCAATCATGAGATTAACCAAGCTCAACCGATTTTTGCAGAAACTAGAAGAAGACTCGATCAAAAGCGATTGGAAATACAGAGTCGGGAAAGGGATGCTGTGCATCCCGTTCTCAAACCGATTGCGCTGATTAATCAATTTAAACATGCACCTAACTCTGGATTTAAGCATGTGGACAGCACAGAATGTAAAAAGATGTCTACTTACAAGCCGGAACCGCAGTTGGCTGCCAATAGTAATGTAAAAACATGGAAATCTCCACCACCGCGATCAGAGAATCATAGCACGTTCTCACCTCCGCTATCATTAGAATTTAACGCCCCCAAAATTGTCTACTCGAATCCAGATTTTTATGCGAAGCGAAACATGTTAGAGGAACGATCAATAAACGATGGCGTTTCCCAAGTACAAAGACACAATTCTTTGCGTTCATCGAATCTCAATAAATTGCAAATTGATGAAAAGAAGAAACGACCATCTTTGCCTAATACTGCTGATCCTTTTCTCGGTCAACATATACCATCGTTGCAAAATATACAGCAAAATGTATCCAATTTTTCTAGTATGCCAGCTATGAAGAGCATTTCTCTTCCTTATGGCACTCTTTCAACGAACACTTATGCTAGTCAACCATGTTTATCGGCCGCTGTAGAAAACGATATGAGTGACACTTTGAACCGAGCTCGTGAAGACTCCCTTACTAATCCGAAAGCTATTCCATTGATTTTAACCCTTGCCAATCCTTTATATTGTCCGGATATGGCTCCCGCAGACTTAACCGAGAATAGTTATGCGAGTAAGTCATTGCAAAACAATGAACTGACGCGCAACATTCAAACTTCAGATAACCCAAGGACAAGTAATCATTTGACCGAATATCATGCTATATCTAAAGTGATGGGGAAACCGCAATGTCAGACAGCTGTTACGATCGGGAAACGAACAGCTTATAGGAACGATGAAGAGATGTTTAATAAGAATTCTGCGTCTGCTAAAAACCTCCTAACTACTATGAAAAACATCGCCAAAAGCAACGGCGAGTCAAAGCAATTTAAAGGTATTGTATTTTCACCAAAAGTGGAAATTCCTCTGGAAGATGATTCTGCTTACTCGGAGACAAACGGTGTTTATTGCGAGGATAACAGAAAATCTTCGCTTCCCCACGATCAACATACATCTACATTAGCATCTACGTCTGGGCAGACTCTGGATTCGTTCGAACCACAGAGCATGGTTAGTCGGATGGGGCCAAGCATTTCTTATCGGTCTGAAGAAGGGAATCAAACGGAAAAACCTCGTTTAACGTCTGATGTGAATTGCGATCCGTCCTATGTAGTATACAATAATGTTTCTGTACCAAGTACCAGTTGGTTTTCTCAATCGTCCGTTATCGATGAGAATAAAACTTTTAGAGATAACGGTAATATGCTCAAGAATGTCAAAGAGAAAGACAAACAGCAAATCATTAATTATGAAAATTCTTTGAATACATCGCAAGCTCAATTAAAGAGAGGAACTCCACATTATACGGCCACATCAACAGTCAATCAATCGAAAACACCTTATCAATCGGTCCAACCAGTTCTCGCCAATCACTTATCTCACATAAATAAATCCAATATAACTGTTGACCTGCAAAAAGGGCAGGAACACAAGAGCACAAATATATATGATGATCGCATAATTATGACGCACTCGGAGCCGCAACCAGATCAGAGATCGGTATACATTTCCGCAACGGCTCCCGACACCCCTGATATCGTGAAGTCATCACTGCCTAAAGATGATAGTCAAGTAATCCTCAAGAAATTCGGTCCTCCACAAAGACACCACTATATTCCTAACGCATATCAAAATCCGTACAATAATAATATCAAATCGCAGAGCACGGCCACGAATACGTCATCGAGTAAATACATTTATAAAAAGCCACAAGAGCAACATAACAAAATTGAACAAAATGTCCCCTGTTCAGAAACTATGGCAGAAGATTTTATACCACGTAATATAGTTTACAATAATGTTTACAACTTTACTTTAATGTCAAAACGACAAGACAACGAAAACATTATACCGAACAATCATTTGAGATCGATTAAGTTAAGGAAGTGCGATTCATGGAATCAGATACCGGAATTATCAAATGCTCATTGTAAGGAGACGTCGGCTACATTTAAAAGCATCTCGACGATCGAATCGAGTGAACTGAAACGTAGCAAGTCGGGACACAATTTAGCGGCACCGAAAATGTTCGAAGCCGGTATTAATAAGGCTGAAATAAGGGAGAAACAGAAAACAGTTGCGGCCTATTTTTCAGGTCAAAAATCTCCCACCTATCAAATGGCTAACCAAGCTGAGACGCAGGCAGTGCAAATGAGAAAATCATCTGTGAATCGAAATAAAGCAAATGAAAAATTTACTGCTAATCGGAAATCATATGTAGCAAGTTCACCAACCGTTTTCCCTATTGGATGTAGTGGTGGCAATGCCCTATCCCGTAGCGCTACAATGCCGCATATCGCAAATCTTAATTTGCTGGATGAAAGCAATGTAGAGGATGCCTTTGAGCAGCTGATTATGGGCTCATGAGAAGCCGTTCAATTTCAGAACAATTAATAATAATAATGTAATGTCTGGACATTCCAACAAACAATAGAACAATAGAAGGATAAAAACTTATTATACGCACACATTTACATAAACATTTAGGACGTTTTTGTTTATTCATACAATTGCCCCTCGGACATCTGACAAATTTTTCAAGCCGAAAGAAAACTAGCCACACGGAATGACTGTCCACTTAACAGAGCATAAAAGTTCAACAATTACGATCGCAAATATTTTACAATACTATTGTCGCTGGCACTTTCAACGCTCGATTTTGGATTTAAAAAATGAACAAAAATTTTATGAAAAAACATCAACGTTTTTATTATACATACGTACATGCATATATCGTGAGTTGATGAAAAAACAAAAAAAAAAAAAAAATTTGATTTTACATTTTGATCATTCATTCATGCTTTTCAGTGCGTTCTTGTGCTTTCAAATTGAATGAAATTCAATATCCTTAGCCCCTGTGTCCAAAAGACTATAACCAATACTTAATTTTTTTTTTTTTTTTTTTTTGTTTTTTATTTGATATGCATTAATATAAAGCATTTACCGAATTTTAAATTGCCTGGCGTTAAACTGACACACATTGTATGCCTTTCTTTCACTTCCTCATTAATGTTATGTTTCGTCCTAATGATGTAATGTTGTAAGATCGCCTTCTAAATCTATTGAAAGTTACTTCAAGGTCAAAAAAAGACACACGTACGCAACGGATGAATTTACATTGAACAGCAGTGCCGTGAACATCTAAGTATTATTATGTAAAAAAATTTTGCATTTATAGAGATAGGCCAAGATTTGTTCAAAAACAAAAAAAAAACACAAAAGAGTGAATTTTTTTTGTGTTCACGAAAAATATTTGTTTATTCATCAATATCTACTTTGTTCACTTGTGCTAGCGCGTTTTCCACTTCTCAAACAACTTCTGATATGTGTTTTTTGTTATGGTCTTCAGCTCTTCCAGAGATGGGGTTTATCTCCTTAATCGTGATAAAACTCCGTCCTCTCATCAGTCTTTTCGGTTTTACGAACAGGAAAAAGTCGCAACGATCCAAGTCGTACATAGGAACAAAGTCTATGCCTTTCCCAAGTTTTCTCATGTGTAAAATTTACATTCAATTAGTACGAAATTGAAGGTCCATTAATCTCAGTCCATCTGTTTATCGGTCACATTCGAATTCTTAAAACGGTCCCCCACATGGACCAATTGAACCTAAAATCTCCGGTAAATCATCTTTAGTAGGTCGGAATATTTTACAATTTCACTTCCCAACCTGTCACATAACTTCTTGCAAGCACCGGATGCGTCATTTTTCGTTTGTATAACTCATACCACATGCAATGTCTTAAATGTGCTTTAGTCGTTCTACACACTTCGCGCAAGTAACTGGTGAAATGTATAAAAAATAGTCCTCTCGCATGCCAACCCCATGCCTTAATTTGACAAGTAAAGTTGCCTGCAAGCAGTTAACTATGATAGAACTTTTACGCCAATCTATTATATATATATATATAGCGGGTCATATCGAAGAGTCTCTTCGCTTTTTCTCATTGTTTCGAGATTCTTTTTGTAGCCTACTATTTTCAAGTGCTACCAAAATGTTAAGTGGTTGATCTTTAGTGCATTTCAGTGCACTTTGACATCGAAATTTCTAGAGCGAAATCAAGCAAACCATTCCTGGTTCCTTCGTCCACTCGCAGTATTATCATCGTCCATTTCAAATAAAATTTTTTTTTTTCCCTTTTTTATAGTAAAAAGGCATCACACAGCCCATTCGCCCATTTTCAAGTTAATATAACTTTTCACACGAGTAAAGAATTAGAAAATTATCTTCACAAAAAATGTAAGCTGAAATGTAAACATTTCACCTTCTAAGCACATGTTTGTGTGAGACAATCAGACGAGTGTTGCCCAATATATGCAGGCATCAACACCGTCTAGTGGCAAAAAACCCTGGAGAATTTTCAATATGGCCGATTATATTCTTTACATTTTATAGTTCTTGGTCATAAAATACCCAAAATTAAACCTTATTGCCGTAGATAGATTTAGTTTTTGTGAAAACGTTTACAGGGGGGAATAGATACAAAAAATGGTCGCATCCCATCTGAAATGTTTACATCCATTTTTTATGTTAAAATATTATTTTTCACCAAATTTGAGAAATTATTTTTAATATAACAGCTTTATTAATATAGGGCATTCTAAGCGGAGTTGCGTATAGATTTGCGCGATCAAGTCCATTTTCGATGGCGTTTACCCTTGAGGGAAAACATGGCAAAGTACCAAGTTTCATGAACATATTTTAAAACTTGATATCTGTAGCTTGAGCAAAGAAAATGATGTGGATAGATAGATAGACACCCGGACGGATATGCTTGAACCAATCTTTTATGCGCATCACTGAATAAAGGAAAATAACTAAATTTTCGTGACGTGATTGATTTTTCGTATTTTCAGAATAAAAGTAGAAATTTATATGATGTTTGCATTGTATTTTATGAGTAACAAGCGAAAAACACGGATATCAAAGGTGTTCGCAGTTTTTGATGTATAGGCCTATCCTTTGACCGATTCGGATCATTTTCAAACCCTTTCGCAAATTTGTACGCAATATCTTCATGCTTGCGAACGGGAGAATATGTACCATAGACACTACACATTGTCTTCATGCAAAAGCATACTTTTCATTATATGCGGTGGTAATCAAAAAGTAGACTTACGTGATCCGAATTCAGTAAGCGCGATTTCTATGTCAATTTATTATTATGAGCTAATTTTCACCGTAAAATATTGAAAATTATACCTTTTTATTATATAAAGATTTAGTTTTCGTAGGACCGTTTATAGCAGAGGTGGTTGAGACAATTGCCTAACCGATCCAAAGTTTTCATGCCAATTTAGAAGGGCGTCATACTATTACTTATCCACTTTTGTCGAAGAATTTTCAAAATTGCAAACATTCCTATATACAATGACTTTTCAAAATAGGGCGTTAGGTATGAAGTGATTGAAAAAGTGAATCGGTCCAAGCCATTTTCGATAGTGTTTGTCGTTTAAGCAAAGCACGTCAGCCTATCGAATTTCATTAAAATATCTCCAAAATTACGACCTGTAGCTTGAACATAAGTTTACATGTACAGTCATCAGACGGACGGACAGACACATGAATAGACAAGCTTAGATCAATTCAGAATCATTTTCGGTATAATAAAAGTCAGATCTATCTTAAGCCCTTCTACGTCTCCCCAAAAACTCAATACACTTTGTACCGTAAGTGGTGTATGGTATAATTGTGGTAAAGACATTCTGGACGTTTCAATATATTTATTAAGCAAAAGGAAAAAAAAAGTTTATTTTGAAAACTTTACAGTGCGCTCTAAATCCCTTAATGAAATGCATGAAGTGCATCGATTATTTTAATTTGCGCAGGCCAATGTTGAGAAAATTTTAATTAACTAAGTCTCGCATAAGCATTTAGTTTGACTCCATTGATTTAAATCCGTTCACCCTCTCCCACACACTGTATAAAAATTTGTTTATGTATTATGCAGTTAACTCTGCAAATATTCATAATATGACAGAATAACGTTTTGTTACTTTTCTCCTATTAAGTTATGCAATGGAACACAAGTCTACTCTACTCTCCCTAGCATGTGAAACAAAACCATAATCACACTATATATGTGAATTTGGTGTGACTTTGTAAATATTCGATTTCATTTATTTCAAATAAAATTTTATTTTTATATTTATGCATATATATATATATGTATATATACAAACATTTGCATGAAAATATACGAATCAAACGTTTCGTACTTACACTTAATTTATTAAGAAAACTACAATTTTTATCTAAATCGATCTCGTATTAATAAAAGACTTTTTAAATATACTTAAAAAATAAAAACAAATAAAAACGCTATAGTGGGCCACAGGCCACCATTAAATACCCTACACCATTTCGCGTAACACAGTTATGTATATAAAGATTTTTCAAAATAAAGTTTTGTAAAGAGAAATGATCGAAAAAGTGATCCAATCCGAATCAATTCCAATAGTTGTCATCATAGTTGGGCCAAAGCATGTCGCTATGCCAAATTTCATCAAAACATCTCGAACAGTGCTGCAGGTTGAACACAACAAAACAGGATGGATAAACAGGCGGACACGGCGATGTACCAAAATTTCGTCAAACTATCGCAGAAGTTGCGTGGATTGAACACAAGAAAACAAGAAGGACAGACGGACAGACAAATTCAAACCGGTTTAGAAATTAATTCTGAATCGATCGGCATAATAAAAGATGGGTCTATTTCAAGTCCGCAAAAACTCAATATACCGTTGTACCAAAAGTGGTGTAGTGTATAATGAAAGCATAAACAAAATGTATATTTTTTGTCAGAAGAACAGACTTTATTGTTGTGAGCGGACAAAAATATGGTACATGCCGATGTAGCATATTCCATTAAAAACGCATAAGCACATTTTACGATTATCGCCAGACAAACAATTACGACATCTTCTGATATGCAAAGAAATCAAAAATTTTCTATAAAATTTAAATTATTTTCGCATAAGCAGAACAGAACGCATTTACGTACTGCCTTCAGAGCAATTATGAAGCATTCTTTTGTTTTTTCTTTGGAGAGAATTTAAAATCAATTCAAATACGCAATACAATGCAATTGGTATTTGGTTTAAGTTGCAAATTCATATGGGAGGAGGAGCAGAACGTTTTTTGTTTTGATGGCAACAAGCAACAAAGACACGATCTTTTATTCATGCAATGCTTTTTCAGTGAGTAAATGGTTGGTTATATCATCTGTTGTGTAGAATAAATTATTTTTGACGCCTATGACGTACTTTGGTCCGCATTTCTGCTCATAAATTTGTTTTGGGGATATAAGAAGTAACATCGTTCGTTATTCTCCTTTTGTTCTTTTTAAATATGTTTTCATAAAATTTTTTGTTGAAGGCTTTTCGTGCTTATGTGACACAATAAATAAGTTGTATTGACTGTCTGCAATTTCGCACCTATTGTCGTTCCATCGGCGCACACACTTAACGAAGCTTTTTCGAAACACCCCTTTTCGCCCCCTTTGTTCATTATTATTTTTCCCCCTTTTTTTTTTTTATTCACAATCTTCACACCTTTGGCATACTTGTCAATAATGCCAATAATTGAGCATTTTTTCGTTACATTTTTCTGCGGTGGAAATTTGCTAGCATCTATCCATTCGATCGATCGATCGGTGATCTTTGTGAGTCAAGTGAAAAAAGTCACTTTGTAAGAGATTCGGCAAGTTTTTGCAAAAATTTTTCCAAGAGACGATGTTTTGGTTTCTTTGAGAACGGAAAAAATTTTGCACAAAACAAAAGCGATCTATGTTGTTAGTGAACGAAATAGGTTTGGCATGTAGTCTGTTTTAGTGTGGAGTAATTAGAAAGATAGACGAGATATCAGTGATAATAATCTAATAACTGTGCAATACCGTGAACTTTTCATCCTGTCCTTGTACATATCATTAATATATTGTGTGTGTATGTGTATGCGCGCGTTTATCCGTGCGCATATTTGTACGTGCGCGTGTGCGTGTGCGTGTGCGTGTGTCTGTGTGTTCATATTTTAAATAAATTAAATATTAAACTCTATGAAATGGTAGCGTTTTGTTCTAAGAATAAAATTATTTTTGTAAATATATTTGTAGTCTTTGTTCATTCCTTTTATTGTATTATGCGCATATAATGAAACGATTTGAAGAACGTAAAACCCAGTAAGAAAAATATTATTTTTATTTCCTGTAAATACATATTATTTTCATAAAATTTATGCATGACCCGTATGTTTCCTTCCGTATTGTCTGCTTCCTTCATTTATTGTCATTTAAAAAGATCAGACAAACAATTTAAACACATTTATTCTATTTAATATATAGAAGAAAAGCAGCAACAACAGGCAACTACATCTACAACTGCTGAGACAGTAACAGGCACAACAGACGATGGTACGGTTGTAACAAGTACAACAAAAGGTAAATAAATTAGAAAACAAAAAAAAAAAAGCAAAACAATTTATTCTCATCAGTTAGTAAGTATTCTCATCAGAGAAAGAAAACAAGAGGGACAGACATGGCGGTCTAGCAAATTTCATCAAATTATCTCAAATGTCGCGACCTTTAGGTTGAACGTAAGAAAGCGAGACGGACAGACGGACAGAGACAACGTTCTACCGAATTTCATCAAGATATCTTAAAAATTCCGATCGATAGGTTGAACATAAGGACAAAAACGGATCGCCACGACGACATACCAGCTTCCCTCCAAATATCTCAAAAAAATTGTGGCCCTTAGGTTGAACCTAAGAATACGAGACGGATAGACAAGTTTAGATTAATTGAAAAAGTGATCTTGAATCCGATCGATATAATAACAAGTGAGTCTACTCCAAGTCCTTCATCCACCCAAACTTAATATGCTCATGTAGCACAAGTGCTGTAGGATATAACAGCCCGTCACATGGCAACAAAGTTCAATTGCTAATATTTTATGATGAAAATAGTTGCAAAATAGTCACTTATCATATAAATTGTCCGTGCTCGACGGGGAACACACAAGTTGATTTTTCGGACCTCTTCTCCTATAAGAGTTGTCTGATTTAGTATGCTGCAAAAATAATATAATTTTCGAGATAAAAATTTAACTTTGGCAAAGTTTGTATATCGGTTCATGTCACGGTCACATTCACCTTCTTTTTTTTATTTTGTTTTTCGTTCCCCTCCATCCCTGAGGGGGACTCTTGAGACATAAGCGACAATACAGCAATAAAACGTATCATTTTCGATATTTTATGATGAGGGGCAAGTTGATGTAGGGTGTTTCATCAAAAGTTAAGTTAAGTTTGCGCGACTATAACATATATTAATGAATTTTATATAATTTTTAGTTACAACACGTACTGTTGCCGGCACCGCAGTTAAGCCTTTGTCACCATTTGCTAAATTCAAACAACTCGATACACAAAACTCACAGCAACAAACTGTAAAGTAAGAATACTTTTTTAATTCACTTATTCGCATACACATGTATATATGAAATTATTGTAGATATAAATATTGTATATTATATACATATGTGGTATAAAAGAAGAACCATACACTTGGTAGCGCTAATGGTATATAAAAAAAAAAAAAAAAAAAACATTGAAAATTTGAAAAAAATATAATTTCTTCACAACACTTATTGCACCAGGAACAAGAAACGCTTAAGAAAAACGATTGTAGATAAGAAGATGGTTGGTGTTGGTTTTTTCTTGTTCTTTTTGTTTTTTGTTTTTTTTTTTAACTTTTATTATATTACGTATTTTATTATATAACTACAACTAATTTGCAATGATGTAAAGATAACTCAGATTTAAAGAGTAAATATAAAAAATTAAATTTCAAACTACGCTTTTTAGGGTTAGGTGCCTTTTCTAAGAGATGATAAATGCTTTCTAATGTGCAATATTTAATATACTAAAAATATTGTAGTACTCTTACAGCATAACAATTACATTTTTGTTTGAAACAGAGGACACAAATTTCTTTTCCTTTCCAAAAATATAGGTAAGAGTTGTACGTGTACTTTCACATCGATTGTAGTTGTACTTTTATCATATCACGTTACGTTTTCCCGTCAAACGGATGTCTATCTTAAGCCTATGCGTTCCTCAAACCAAGCGAACATTTTCGTGATCCACGAAAAACTTTTGGTTTTGTTGTGCTACTTTAATTCGCCAATATGAGAAAAATTGTATTACAAACACTGCACTGGAGTTCCCCATCGCAAAAGAGACTATACTTTCCGGTATAACAGAAAGCATGCTGCCATGCTCCCAAACGTAGGCTTTATTCTTTTCGAATCCGACAACTTCTCTTGCAATAGTATTACTATGGCATTTTTATGTCAATCTTATAGCCAGCAATTATACCTTCCAGGTGTATTTAGTCAAGAACGCATGACCTGTTGCAAAGCGCATTAAGCGGCTCTTCATAGAAATCCCCATAGTTTTAAGGGATCCGTATTCTTTGCTTTTTGCTTTTTCACACCCATCACCGAAGGATGAGGGGTGTATTTATTTTGTCAAAACATTCGCATCGCCCGGAAGGAAGCTTCAGAGGCAACACAGCATCAAATTCTGAACCGACTTAAGCATATCCATCTGTCGGTCTATATAATATCTTTTATAAACACTCAAAGTGAAGCTATCGACTTCAAATTTGTCAAAAAAAGAACGGACAAAATCGGCACGAAGGACACGCCTGCAGTACCACATACACCAAGAACACCTCTGTTTTTCAAAAGGAGTAAAAATTGGGTTTTGCTCATTATTCATAACCTACAGCAAACAAAGCCACACAAATTTAAGTGTTTATCCTATGGACGATGCTGCAATAGTTGTGCAAAAATTGGAAAAATTGACGGCGCCGACCCAACGTATTATAGTGTATCAAAATTGCATTTTTTTTTTCAATTTATAACGCGTAGAAGCAAGTTTCGAAAACCTCATAAAGTATATAAATTTTTAGGCCAGTTTTAAATTCGGAATGAATCTAAGCTTGTCCATCTGTCCGTCTGCCCAACTATGTAGTATCGGTGGTAAGCGTTCTCCCCTTCGCAAATAAGAAGATATTGCCTATAAATTTGCAAAAGAGTTTGAAAAGGACCCAAACAGTTCAAAGAACACACCTACAACGCCTACACGTCTGTAACCGAAAGCGAAACTGAGAACAAGTTTATTTTCCGTGGCTACAACAGATGCGGGATATGAATTCCCACTTTTATCCTGAAAATACAAAAAATTAGCCCCGCCTACCCAATTTATAGAGGAGGAAAGTGTAGTTATTTTCCTTTATTTTAGTCAGTAAAGTTTTGGATATAAAAGTTTCGGACCGAATACAATTTTTTCACATGTCATTGAATGCGACTAATTGCACAAGACCTGAATGTACAAAAAAACCACATTCACACAGAAATTTGCTCTTGCTTCTTGCAAAGGAAAATATAATTTTTCATTAGAACAGCTTCGGCAAGCGAAAATTCACAGACACAAGGCAAGAATTGATGGCACTCGATGCACTCGGTTCGCTATATTTGACGCGATCTAACTCTTATGCTCCTCCTGCAAACTTAAACCAACTATGATGAGATATTTTGTAGACTCTGTAACGCCGTACTTCAGGGCGAAGCAAGTCGAATTCACTCACTAAAAAAACCATCGTCAAAGAGTATTTCATTGGAAATTTTAAATAGATATTTCTGGATTACACCAGAACGAAATAGAAATATTTGCGAAAAATTAAGTTCCAAGATTCCATTCGATTCACTAAAACCATACGAAAGTATGATGAAACCTGCAGCCTTTTTGTTTGTTAACCGTTTTTATATGCAATTCAAAGTCAGAATTAATTTACTATAGACGTTACAATAAAACACAGAAGGAAGTTGTTCAGACTCTGAAATCACTTTACATTAGCAATGATCCTAATCAAGTAATTAATTCAATTTTCTATAGATACAGTGCTCCATAGACACACACGCAGACAATGGCCAAAGTAATATGAACACTCTGCAATGTAGTATTCGCTATGTTGCGTGTTGGCAACACTGCTTTCAGGTAAATGACGCGAGTCGTATGTATTGTGCAATTTATGTGCCAAGTTTTGTAGATTATATTTCTCTGGTATTATACGCTTTATTCTACGCCGACTCGATCGTAATCTTGTTTAAAACAAGCGATCGATGAAATGTGTAATCGCTCAGATTTCGAAAGAGGGCCAATGAATATGTCGACATCGGTAATGATAAAGCTCCTCTTATAATTAGGATATTGCTGCTAAACAGTGCCACATTCGAAGATAATAATGCGTCCATATAGACAAAAACCAAAAAGATTTAATTCTGATTGAAGAAGAATCAGAATATCATTAAACATATTCCCTGGCCAGTACGATCGGTAGACCTTAACATAATTACACCATTCTGGGGAGTTTTAGAGTAGAGAGTTTTAGGAGCACATTTTCCTCTCGCAATTGGCGGATACGATAACATTCCTTTTGAAATTACTGAGCACTCTACGAATCTATTATGTGAACAATTGCACCTGCTCTACGGACAAATGCTGGTTGAACGAACATCTTATGTTAATAAATAAATAAATATTGCGTACACGTAGCGTGTTCATATTATTTTATCCGTTCCCTGAATATATGGAAATCGCGCTTTCATTTCAGAAATCATCATCTATGACAAATCTATATATCAACTTTAAACAGGACTTCCTTTTTATGACTATTCAAATAAGTAGAGCAATAAAAGAGACGGACGAATTGCAAATGTATTGTTATGATGCGCGAAGTACAACATGAAAGTCATGATTTATTGTCGGTACAATCTCTCTTAAATACTGATTTTCCTTAATATATACAAATATATGTTAGTGATTTTTCCAAACAAAGTGTAGTTAAAAATATTGTACATATACATATATATATGTATATATATATATATATATATATATATATATACAAGAAATTAAATAAATGTTTAACAAAAACCCATAGTAGAGACTTAACCACAAAATCTTTAACTAAGTGATGATGATAACGTTTGAAAGAGTGTTCAAAATTGTCAATGAACGTTTGTGTTGTTCAGATATTCAACAATAAACAACAAAAACAACAGCAAACAACAACAACAACGGGGTGAAAGTACAGTCTCGCCTACAACAACGGTTGGTAATAATGCGCCGATATTTCAATTTACCGATCCAGCTCTAAATGCAAGGGCTGCTACTGTTAAGGAACAACTTTTGCAGTGGTGTCAGTCAAAAACAATGGAATATGAGGTATCCTAAAATAAAAGTAATGAAAAATCAAACAAAATCATGCTGTTTGCTATTCTTATAAACATTATAATAATGATGATAATATGATAAAAACGATCTGTTCTTGATGTTTAAAAAAAAAAAAAAAGTATAAATAAATAAATAAATAAATTAATTTAATTTAATGAAAATAATAAAATATCAAATTACTAAAAACTATTTATTTATTTAATGCATTTATACTAAAATACAAAACAATTTTATTTATTTTATCTATAAATAATCGTAAAAAGCATATATATATAAATATATATACATATATATATGTATATATGTATGTATATAAATGGCTAAAGGCTTTTTTATTTATTTATTTATTTTTTTTTTATGTAATATTTTCTAATGTTTACAAATTTTATTATCTGCTGTACATATTGTTGTTGTGTATAATTTAAAAAGCTTAAGCTTTGTTCGGTGTTTATTTTTAATTATTAATTTTTTTTTTTTTTTTTTATTGTACATTACGATCGGAGTTGAGATTTTACCTATTTAAAAAAAAAAAAAAGCTCACTTCAATCTCTACTTAAATGCTTATAAAGACTTTATTTTTATTGCATGATATAATTTATAGACTTATGTATATAGGAAATTCCATTCGATCGATTCGTATAGAATGAAATTCATAATTAATGTTATTTTCTATATATGTAATGTTTTCAGAACGTTCAAATAACTAACTTTAGCACGAGCTGGTCCGACGGTTTAGCATTTTGTGCCCTTATACATCATTTTCTGCCAGGCGCCTTTGACTATAACCAACTAACACCACAAAATAGGAGAAAGAATTTCGAACTAGCTTTCACCGTTGCCGAGTAAGTATATATATATACATTTACATATATGTAATAAAAGATGTTGCAAAAAATACATTTATTCGTTGATAGTTCCTGTGTTCATTCGAATGTTTTTTCGATGGTTTAACTTGCCACAATCTACTGTTTAATTGTAACGCACTGAAAGTTTCTCTAATAGCAATTTCAGGACTTTCATCGAAAGTCTATGATTGACGCAGTAAACAAACGAAACCTCAAAAGTCTTATTAAGTGAGTAAAATCACAATAGTGGAATACGGTCCATCATTTAATATCCTACACCAGCTCGGTGATATAACGATTTTTCAAAATAAGACGTTATAAGGAATGTGATCGAAAAAGTGGTTCGATCTGAACCATTTCCAAACGCATTCGTCCTTAGGCTAAGATATGTCGGTGTACCAAACTTCACCAAAATATCCAGACCGAACTTCAGAAAACCAGAACAACACAGACGGACAGACATGACGGTATGCAAAATTTCATCAAAATATCCCAATAATTATGAGCCATAGGTTGAACGTAAGAAAACAACATTGACAGACGGACAGAAAGGAGTTCTGAATTGATCAGTATAATAAAGGGTGGGTCTATCTTATTAAGTCGATCTGCGTATTGCATACATCCGGTTTACAGGAGCTTTGGCGAAAGCAAAACCTCATGTGACGACGAAGCTTAATTTGAAGTTTGTTACAACGGAAGCAACTGAAAAATAATAAAATCTTTCAAAAGCCAATTAAGTTTGCTACATTTAGATCAAGTTGATGCTTGAGTAAGTGTCCTCCAATCCTCCTAAGGAGATTTCATGAAAATTATACATTTACATGGAAATAGCGTATAATCAATCTTTGATTTATGTATGATTAATTAAATGAAGTGGCGTAGGACATCTATTGTCCGCTTATAGCGTTCTGAGTTGTTCCTTCTGAAGTTAATTTTGAAAAGAAAAAAATTCAAGAAATTATATCACTGTTACATGTTGCCATCTATTGTTACGGTTCATGCCCCTTAAAGAGCAATATGTTCTTAATTTAAATGCCAATGAAAAGCATGTCACTGCCTTAAGACGATCATGACGTGATCAGTTGAGTTTGATCACTTTATCTTACTTATTTCTATTTCGAATTTTCTATTTACAAATTTTTATTATTTTTATTTTATAGCGAGAAGGCCGGCATTGCACCACTACTGGATGTAGAAGATATGGTTGCAATGAAACGTCCCGATTGGAAATGTGTCTTTGTTTACGTGCAAAGCGTTTATCGTCGTTTTCGTAATTGTCAATAGAAATAATTCGAAAAAAACTAAACTCCAAACTGCAAAAAAAGAAAAGGAAAAGGAAAACAAAAACATTCAACCAAGATATCTGTCATCTACGAGTTAACAGCAATGGTGAACAGTGTCGCCGAGTCGGTGTAAATCACTTACAACAACATATTTGAGAATACATAATTTTCCCCATTTTTGTGCTTAATACACACATACTTAACAAAGATACATACTGCTATTACTAACTAAAAATGCGTTTTGTTTAAAATAATTCATTTATCTCTTTTCTTTTCTTTTTTACGTTTTTACTCTTTCTAATTTAACATATGTGAGCGTAGGAGTTTGAAATATTTTTGTTATTATATCTATCATTATATATGCATCTATATCTGAATATTGTTTAAAGATCATATTGAAAACTATATATTGATATGCATAAATATTAAATAATCTTTAATACTTTTTTTAAAACTAATTTCTCGGTTTTCTTGTTATTTTATTATATAATACATAAATAAATAAATAAACTCTAACTTCAAAGGCAAAACTCTTGCAAAAAGTCTTTCATCAATTTATTCCAATGCGAAATTATCGAATATAACCTGTGATTAGATAACATTTTTAGAGAAAAAATAAATCTTTGAGAAATAATCACCCAGCAGGAGTCAATTTATCGCTATCCACGTTGAATAAACTCGTCGCTAATTACACCCTACGCCACTTATGCTAGAAAGGTACTTTCAGTTTATGCGAATGTACGTAACAGCCAGAAGGGTTTATATTACCTTCAATTTTTATTGTACTTTAAGCTTGCCTGCCCGTCTGTCTGTCTGTGATCTGTGCATGTATGTTTGTGTTCAATTTATAAATCGCAATTTCTGTTGAAAATTGTTTGGATCGCTCCACTGTTTCAATCACTCCACGTAGAACGCCTTATTTCGAAACGCCCTTATATCGAAATATTTTGACAATTTTCAAAATTTTTCGGAAAAAACGCTGTATCGCATATCTCTTCCTTCTAAATAGGTATGAAAAATTTCGATCGGCTAAGGAAACTTGGACACTGAAAAACAATAAATTTCTTAGTTGTTCCAATTAAGTGAATTAAATTTGCTAAACTTGGACCACGTCATTTAATGTTTTGATAACAAGCAGGCTTTTACGGAAAATAATGCGTAATTTTTGAGGTATTAACACAAAATCGGCAGAATGAAAGTATTAGGGGAAGTGGTGTAGAGTAGAGTATCGAATGCTCGGTCTTGGACGAATATAACATTCTTCGATGTTTGTATGTTTGGATTTATGATTGTCGACGATGAATGTGGAATGTGTCGAGTAGTGAGTTTACAGGAGCGTAATCATATAAGCAGGCGACAATGAAGTAGGCGATCATCGCCAAGAGAATCCAATCACGTTATCAAATTTGCTGGCGATTACCGCCAAATGCGCCCTCTCAACCTTCGTTGCGTCAAATCTGGTGACTATAAAAATGCTCACAATGAAAACAAATTTGCATTAGTGTTGAGTATAAATAAAGCAAAGTTACCGTAAATCTCACTTTTAGAGTTGCATTTGTAGAAAAACAGCTGTAAAAGAAATGTGTATACAGCTGTTAGAAAATGAATTATTAATCCAAAAATTTAAAAACAAAGTGTGTCGGAAATTATATTTGTGAATTGTGAAGAAAAAGAAAATAATTTGATAAAAAAAGTACAATTTTTTTTTAAATATCGGGGCTAAATTAAGCAGTGTTAATCAATATGTACATTTCCGGCACATTGTATCGTAACTTCCTTTTATGCTCGTTAATGAAAAAGGGAAAAAATGAAAAAACCGACGCAGAAGAAAGGATCACCATGAGACGAGCGAGAAGGCTATGCGCGATGCTTCCCAGCGTCACCTCAAAGCCGGTAACATATAAATATATATTATCTTGTCGTATATAGATTTACGTAGAAATTCCGCGTTTCCAAATTAGCTTTTCATTATGTCCTGGGAAAAATTGGTATGAATGATGGTGTAAACGATACATATATGCCACCAGTATTGGGCTTAGCCATGATATTAGAGTTCTTAGCTTCAGGAGGTTACTAATGGCTGGCCTACAAACTGTAAGTGCTGCAGAAAGCACGTTATCAACCGTTGTATCAGAGGAAAAAAACTTCTACATCTACTTCCTCCACTTTTGCATCTTTCTAATTTTTTTTAGGTGATAGTGCATACTCCCTACAGCTTTGGCTGATGACAGCTTACCGAAGCTTGGCGGATCCCTTAAAAAAATACGACGAAATCCATTGCAATGCGAGCAACATTGTGGAAAGATGTATTGGGGTCTATAAAGGTTTGTATTATAGTATTTAATATTTCCAAAATCTAACTACACTTTTTGAACATATTTCAAGTTCGTTGGCGTATTTCACAGGAAGGGCGAAATAGCTGCTAAAGTCCAAAAAAGCTGGGCGGAACCGCAAACTTTTGTGCGGCGCTGCACAAGAAACAAATATATTGGTACATATAAGGATATAGGAATTAAACTTTTATGTATATTGCATGTATAACGGGTCAACAGTTGTTTTTCATCAGCTAAAAAAAGTCAAGTCTCATTTGAATAAATAATGTAAAATGTTCATGTAAATATATTGACTTTTAAGGCCGTTAATTAGGCGTTATTAAGTGGACTGAATGAAATAAAATTCAACTTTATTTGTAAAGTAAGAAGCCAAACGAAAAAACCTAAGAAATGGCAATCACTTTTGATCGATAACTTTGTAATCGAACGTTGCATTAAATAATCAATAAATAAAGCCTGGCAACACTAAAGCAAAGCGTACATAAAAAATTTTCATGCAGAAAATTCTTTTCTTCAAGCTCAAAGTTAAAACAAATTAAACGTTAACGGTGTAAAATTGTCAAATTAACAATGCTTAATTAAAGAAGGATTTAAATTAAAATAAAAGAAGAACAAATGATTATCATTTATGTAAATGTGTAAATTGTCTAACAGACTCAAAAGCGTTCGAAAATTGGGACAGAATTAGCATTAGAAAAACAAGAAAAAAAAGGGAAAGAAAAGCAAATGCATTAAATTGGATTAAGAAACAAATTGCAAATTGCAATTGTTTGCTAAATTGCTTTCATCATAGTTTTCTATTGTTATTTTGTAAATAGCATTAGGAACACCCAATAATGGCAGCACCACAACAGTATTCATTGCGTTGGAACAACTATTTTCGGCATCTGACTTATGCTTTAGACAATCATCGGAACAATGATGATTTTGTCGATGTGAGTTTGTTGTGTGATGGGCGTAAGATTAAGGCACACAAAGTGGTGTTATCGGCGTGCAGTTCATATTTTAAGGAGATATTTACAGAAAATCCACACCCGCATCCGGTGATAATATTTAAATTTATTAAATTTGAGGATCTCAATTCAATCATAGAATTTATGTATCAGGTAGAAGAATGGAAAAAATCTCTGATTTTGACTCGTATTTAGGTTAAACTGTTTAAAATTTTTTAAGGGCGAAGTTAATGTTCAGCAGGAAGCTTTGCAGTCTTTCTTACAAACAGCTGAACTGCTGGCAGTTCAAGGTTTGACGTCTGAGGAAAAAGAAAAACCTAAACCACCGGCACCCATTATTGAAGATAATAAACTAATAAAAACCATACCGAGCACTATTCGAGCTGTAAATGATAATGCAACAGCTACACAGGCAGCCACACAAACTACTCTTGAAATACCAACGGCCAATTTACTGCAAGCTACCGCTCAACAATTACAAGTCTCCCAGCAACTCCATCAACATCAGCAACAGCCGCAATCTCAATCTCAATCCCAACATCAACATCATGTACAAACACAAATACAGCATATACAAGTTCAGCAGCAGCATCAGCAACCGCAACATAATCCCACAACCGGCCAACAGGTTCATCATCAAGTAACCACAGTGCAACAGGGACAACATCAGACTCTGCAATTACAGCAAGTTACTCACCATTCCACCCAGCAACCTACGCAACAAGTGCAAGTCAATACTCAACCTCAATTAAGTACTGCGGGTATTGTAACACTACCCGCTACTCATCAAAATACCCTCAAGAAACGTAAAATTACCTTTTCGGATGATGATGATAATATATATACAGCAGAGACGGTAGATTATGGTGTTAAGGATGAACAAACAATTGTAAAAAGTAAGCGAACTCCCTTACTGATCATGTTACGTTTGTCAATTCGTATAAATATTTCTACAAAAGGAATCAATCATTAATTAGAGGCGATTCTACTTGTTAGAGTTTATAATTATGGCTGACATCCCTTGTGATTCAAAGGTGTATTAAGTTTCTGCGGATGTACACAACACTTAGAAGTATTTGAGATAGGCCCAACGTTTATTATATCAATGGATTCAGATAGTGATGTTAATCTTGTCTGTCCGTCTTGTATTCTCTTGCTCAACCTTCAGTTCACAATTTTTAAGATAATTTGATGAAATTTGGTACACACATACGTGGAACCAAGAACGAACACCATTGAAAATGGTTCGGATCAGGCCATTTTTTCGGTCACTTCCCATAAAGAGCCCTATTATGAAAAGTCGTTATATGAAAGATCATATTAAGCGAAGTGGTGATATAGGGTATTTAGTGGTAGGCCGTCTTCCACTATCACTTTTCTACTTGTTTTCTTCTGCTAGCTTAAAAATTGACTTCATTAATACACAATAATCCTACGAAAAATTTTTATTTGTTCAGCTGCTGATGTCACTTTATTGCGTGGTACCATTAAAATGGACATCCCTGAGTATATAGTCAGTGACCGTCTGTCAGACGGTGGTGGCTTATCGGATGGTGGCGGTACTCAGAACGCTAATCAAGACACATCGAACAGTGGTCAGAATGTTACACAATACACATCTGAATACGAAATTTTAACAGAATCCGAAATAGAGGAAAAATTTCATCAAGCTGAAGCTGATAACGCGGAAATAACTATAGAAATGGGTATAAAAGCAAAATATAGGAAAATATTAAATATAAAAAAATGTAAAACCTTACGTTTTTATGGTGAATTTCAGGACGATTGTTAAGTACCACGGCCACCACTACAGCAGCGACTCAAAATACATTAGACGATACCGCAACAAATGCGGGAAATGTAGTGACAACCATTAAAACTGATAATAAAGGCAGTTCCACAACAGGTAAGTAATAAAAAATATCTATCGCCCTTAGAAAACATATTGAAAACATTTTAGAATGATAAAAAATTTTTATTTCATTTTACGTTTTCTTAGTTGCGAAGTTTTTTTTTTTTTGTAATTTTATTTCTTACATTTAGCAACGAATATGTCTCCAAGGTTTCAACTTCTCATTTATTATTTACTAAGTTCTTAAATTCATATTTCTTTTAATGAAAATCTAAACCATATCTAAACATATAGTTTCATGCACTACACACACTTTACTAAGTCAAAGAATCTTCAAAGAAATATAATACTTTTTAATATCAGCACTTAAGTCAAAAGTTTTTGTTGGGTAATATAACATTTAATGTTAGTGTTTTCCAACATTTTACGTTTAGTTAAAGATTGTCGTCTACCGTCAAGCCTCGATATACTTAGTCAATCAATTTTCCTATTGTACAAATAAGTTTCATTCTGGCATATGGAAAAAAAAGTTTTGTTTTACATTACTTTATATGAGCTCCCTATAGAGTTTTGCAGCATTTTTATTCAAACCCATAGTTCGATTTGAATAACTCGCTTCTTTCGCTGGATAGAACAAATTAAGCTAATTCATTAAAAGTGCGTGGCAGAGGCATCGAATGCTATAGATTTATACAGAGTGAAGGCGTAAAAGAGGAGATCCTTAATTATCTGGTATTGAAAAAGAAAAAGCAGAGTGTAATTAAGACGCAGTCGAAAAAAGTCAGTACATTTGCTTAAAATTTCATTTCAAGCAAAACTATTAAAAAATAATTGAGCTACAGAGAGCAATGGTGTGACTATGGACGTTATCAGTTCCCTTAGATCATCCAATTATAAATCGGGGCGACGTTTTAAGCATACAGTTTCAAGTTGCTCTAAAAAAAATGCAGGTAATAATAAACTCAAATGCAGAGATTTCAAGTTAATGGAAAAATAACATAATCGATGACCTTGAATCATTTGCCAAATCTTTGTGTCTATGTATTTAGTATTTTATTTTATTCTTTTTTACGCCTTAAGAATATCATAAATGCCGATTACCATTTTTTTTTTTTTTAGAATACGTCTGATTGTTCGCTTGTCCGCACGATCATGATAATTTCCAAAGTACAATTAGATCGTTACAATGGTATGTCGAAAGAAAATAAAAGAAATGTTATGGCATAACTTAAAAAAGAAAAAGGGAAAGAAAATTTGTTTGCCACAATGAAAACACTCTATAACACACACTACATGATTTCTCGCCATGAATTACAAATTGTTAATATGGAATAAAGAGCGAGTGCATAGAATTGTTTTTTTTTTTTTCTTTTTTTTTTGAAAGTTTAATAATTATAAAGTTTCTAATAACTGGAAATATAGTTACAATAGTTTTATTCCTCTATTATTAATTAAAATTTTCCTTTTCATTTCCTAGCAATGCTATCACTAGAATATTTCATTTCTGTCTTTTCTTTTTCGTTTAACTTTCTTAATATTTCAAATTTAAGAATTAAATAATATTCGTTTGTTGACGAATTTTTTTAAAATACCCATCACCTTACATAAATTTTTTTTGTTAATAATTCACATGTCGTTTGGTGAATGAGTGTGAATAAAATCTCGGACGATATATTTATCTAAATTTTGTTAAGTAATTAATTTTTAAGTAGGTGCTGTGTATAGTGTTAATTGCCGGAGCTATAAATGATACAAAGCGTTCAGAGAGGGTTCTGAATGAGGAGTTGTTTAGCTCTGGCCAGACATCAACAAAATAAAAGCAATTGTGAAAATCTTAAAGAATATGTATTTCAGGGTGGAAACATTCTGGATAAATCCAGTCGTTACTTTTTAGTTGATGCTGTGGCCATAAAAAGCATTGACAGTGTCTTTCTTAAAAAAAATTCACTTGTGAAGCACTGTATGTGAATTACTTTATGCGGTGTTTTCCTTAACACAAAACTCGCGCTATCATAAAAATCGATTGGTGTCGATCGATGTCATAAAAATCGATTTGGAATACAATCCCAATATGAAAACAAAAAAAGTGTATATATATGTCTATCCCCCGATAAATTTTTCACCAAATTCATAATTCATGTAGCAGATTGATTGATTCATATCTCCTAATAGGTCATAAATTATAAATGAGAATGCGTTCCGAAACTTTTTCACAGTCTACCACAACTGTCATCTGGTCGAACATTAATTTGATCCCTATAATTGACGGAGTAGTATCGCAGTGATTTTCCGGCTTTCTTTTTTCAATTTTTATGACTTTACGTTTAGCAACAATAAGACAGATTTGCATTAATCAATGCATAATCTAACACTGTTTGAGCATAAGTAATTTTAATTTATAGCACCTCTTAATCGTATTTCTAAAATTTTGCAGAATGTAACGAATGTAATTACAAACATAGGTGCGGGTGGTGGGTTTAAGTTACAAAAATCTTAGAATCTGTCGTTTATATTGAATTTTTTGTATATTTTTAGATTTACCCAATAATAAATGGACAGAATGTCAATTTTGCAAAATGGTTATAACTACGGTTAATCTTTGGAGACATATTCGTACGCAGCATACACCACAACCGCCGCGTAAATGTGAATTATGTAATAAGAATTTTAAAAACAAATACAGTCTGCGTGAACATATACGCATTTCGCATGAACAAAAGGTCGCCGTTAAAACGGAAAACTGATTGACCGTATATCGTATAGTGAGCAGCTAGTCGTGTGGTAATGAAGCCATACTAAACATGTAATCAAATAATGTCCAAATAATATTAAAAATCGATAGATAATGATAGGTGATGATGAACGAAAAAAAAAGAAATAAAAAAAAGAAGAAAAATGACGTATTATTTAGATACTAGAATAAAGAAGAAAAAAATTTTTGTAAATATTTCAAAAGAAAAAAAAACTCCAATTATCGATGTATTGTTATTATTATGTATGAATTTAGCTTTTTTATTTTTAAAATTATACACGTTGAATACACGTTTAGTCGCAAAATTCGAAATCAAATTCACTTAGAATTCTTTTTCTTTTTGCTTTATTTAGAAATAATTTTTTATAATGTTATTGCCATTTTGTACAAATCATATATAAGTATTTTTAAGAATGTTTTATTATTATTATTATTTTCTTTTTTTCTTATGTATTTTTTTTGGTTATCCTTATAAAGAACGATGTTGTCAGAAGAGAAACAGTTACGTTTATTTTACTACAGCAAGAAGAAGAAGAAAAAATAAACAAAGCCGTTTGTTAATAAGCGGCGTAAATATGTTATTGCGATGAGATTTTCTGTTTATTTCTTACAACGAAGTAAATGCAATTTAATAAATATGGCTTCAACTTCTTTTTAGCACTTGTTTTATTATCTCACATGCTACACAAGATAAATCCAGTGTATATATGCATGTGTGTATTTACGTGCGTTCGTGTGTGTGTGTGTGCGTGTATGTAATTTTGAAAATCAACCTGTTAAAATTTGTTTTAGTGCTCTTGCTGGCATATTTAATATCTCATGGGATAAATATCAATAATACATTAGTCTCTGATATAAATTTATCATTTACATAAAAAGGAAATATATGTATTAAATATTGTTCACCAAATAATAATTTTCATAAATGTAAACTAAAAAAGGAAAAAGCACATATACATACGTAAAATAAGTGCACACATCTAGTGTAATAAAATAAAAGAAAAATGAATAAATTTATTTAAAAAAAAAAAATTTATACTTATATCGCCGAAAGAGGAAGGTAAACTCGTTCTGTTATTCTGCCTATAACACTAAAAATACACGTCACCGACTTAATATTGAAGACGTGCACTTGATTAGCATAAGATTTTACTGTATTTTACCTCTATCTGTCTCCTCTTTTTCATTGCCAGACTTTTCTCGGCCATTAAGGAAGAAATTCAAACTTTACCCGATGTCTGCAAATCGTTGTTAAAAATGGGCTTATACGCCTTGTTAATTACTCAGCAAAGAAAAAATTTTCCGAAACTTCAAGTAACTTGCAATCATAATAGCAAACATCGATACATAATTTATCATCAGTGCTATCAAACATAATAATTTATTTTTATAAAAAGAAAGCTCCACACTTTTTTTATATATGTGATTAAGACATTCGGTGTAGAAGTTTTGCTCGAAAGCGAATATAATTTTTTTTATTTTCTTTCCTTCCGTTCCCGTCTCCCTAAGGATTGTACAAATAAATTATAATATATATTGAAAAAAAAAAACATCTCATCTATTAAGCATTCATAGTAAACAGAAATCATTTATAAAAATAAATATGAATAATAAATATTCAAATGCAAAGTCATTTCTTGAGCTTTAGTGTATAAATAGAAGGAAATAAAACTCCATAAATTAATAAAATATAAATAAATGTTATTAGAGAAGCGTGTATGTGTGTGCATAGAAGAAGATGATAAATAAACATTTGTAATTTTTAATAAACAAATTCCTTAAACTTTAATATTTCTAAAAAAAAAAGTGTTTTTTTATTTATATTTCTGTTTACTTTCTTTGATTTCAGCCAAATTTCTAACCTGTAAAATATGTAAACGTAAACTGAACTGCATGAATGCATTACGTCGCCACGTTGCGTCCAAGCATACTAAAATCTCAAGCAAAGAATTCACTTGCGCTTTATGCAATAAAAGCTTTAAAACTAAATGGTCTCTGTCCACACACAATTCACGTTTTCATCGTGATATGCGTCCTCTAAAAGAGTGCATTAAAATGGATTCTTGGATACACAATTAGATTGATGGACATGCGCGTATTATTTAAAAATCGTGTAAGCATATTGTTAATATTATTTTTTCCTTGTTTGTTTTTCTTTTCATTTATTTTGTACAAAAAAGTGTTTACTTTATTTTCTATTAAAAAAAAAAAAAAAACAACAACAACAACATTTTAATTTACCAAAAATTGAAAATTTGGTATGAAAACCACCGGACATATGTATATGTGGTTTTTATATTTCCTCAAAACCGGGTAGTGGAAATTTCTCACTAAATTTTTCCACTTCGTTACGTAAAGCTTGGATTTTCCTTGAAATGTCTTGGTTTTGGTGAATAGTTTGCTGAAAATCTGCTAATTTCGGACCTGACACCTTGACAGCTTCGGCACATATTTTTAGGGCGGCATCTATATATTCTACGACCCTATCAATATCAGTTTCTACTAAACCCCGTGTAGTCAAGGCTGGTGTACCCAAACGTATGCCAGAGGGGTTCATGGCAGATTTGTCGCCAGGCACAGTATTTTTATTGCAAGCAATACTAACTTCTTCCAAAACATATTCGGCGCGAGATCCCGTTAAGCCTTTGTTACGTAAATCGACCAAAACCAAATGCACGTCAGTGCCACCGGTAGCGATATCATAACCAAGTTTCATTAAACCTTCACATAAACGTCGTGAATTCGCTATCACTTGAGTTTGATATTCAACAAATTCGGGCGTTTTAGCCTGTCTGAAAGCAGTGGCAATACCAGCGATGGTATTATTATGAGGACCACCTGTAACCCAAAATATTAATATGTTTGTACAGTTTTTGTCTGATGAAATATATATACATTGTATTAAAAAAGTACCAAGAAAATATATAGCATGTTTTTAATGAATCTAGATTTTCAAAAAAAAAAACTATATTTGAATCAATAAGTCCGTGGATATTATTAATCTCCTTGCCGGATTTTTTGTATCGCTTTTCGGATTGTCTGAATTTCCACTTTTAATTTCCTTTCGTAACCCTCAAATCACGCAAACCCCTTTTATTCAAGGAGGCCATGTGCTTGGCCTAGAAACCATTGTATACCAAATTGAGTCTTTTTTTTTTTTGTGTTACTATATGACAAGTTGCATCGCCTCTTACGTCCAAAATATATAGTGAAATACTGAAGGCGAACGCATGTCGAGTTTGATGATGGATCACAGTTATTGTGTGAAACCTAATTTCATCATTCGTCCATGCTTTTATACAATTTCATTATTTTGAATAATTTTTAAAATTTTTAACATAAAATTCTCTTGAGAAACCTAAACTTCAGAAATTTCTCTCTTCGGTGCTTTTAGCTATAGGAATATATAAAGCACGAACATAATCGCCGCTAGCATAAATACGTGTTGTACTCGAACTAATTCATAAAAGGTACTGGAAATTGGAATCATATCGTCCGAAATGAATTACTTTAGTTTATAAAAATTAATCGGAGTTATTATATGAACGATTTGTGGTACTTTTTTCACAAAATGTAAAAAATACCATGGAAGCTAAAATCTTACCTTGTAGACCAGGAAATACCGCGGCGTTAATGCGTTCCTCCAAGTCGTACATCACTTTATCGCCGTTAGGTTTCACTTTTCGTACACCTTTACGGAAGAAAATTACACCAGCACGAGGTCCACGCAGCGTTTTATGTGTTGTTGTATTTACTACATCAGCATATTGAAAAGGTGAAGGTATAAGACCAGCTGCTACAAGACCAGCGACATGAGCCATATCAGCAAACAAGTAAGAGTCATTTTCATTGCAAACTTTCCGGAAACGGGCATAATCTAAGCAACGCGAGTAACAAGATATACCAGCAATTATAACTTTGGGTTTAAAGAGTTTAGCACTAGCTTCCAAAGCGTCGTAGTCAATAAGACCGGTTTTTGGGTTGACTTTGTAAGGCATACTCTCAAAAAAAATGGAAGTAGCTGAGATACGTTTAGTGGGTGTCATAAAACCATGAGTCAAATGGCCACCATCGGGCAAATCCAAACCCATTATACGATCATGTGGTTGCAATAAACCTGTGTATACCGCAAAATTTGCAGGTGATCCTGAATAAGGTTGTACATTAACGCCCCATTCCTCGGGATTTAGATTAAAAGCTTCTAAAGCACGTTTCTGCGCCAAAATTTCCACTTTATCAATGAACTCGTTGCCACCGTAATAGCTAATTAAAAAAAAAAGGAACGTTGATAAAAATCATTACGTAACAACGCTTTTTTTTTAAATGTAAATGCTAACCGCTTTCCAGGTAAACCTTCGGAATATTTATTATGTAAACACGAGCTTAAACATTCTAATACAGCTAATGACGTGAAATTCTCACTGGCTATCATTTCTAAGCCTCTAAGTTGACGTTTTTTCTCACGCTTGATCAAATCTAGTAGCTCCGTGTCGATTTCTTTCAAAGATGAATTTAATAGCTTCGAATTGCCGGACATTCTCTGCAAAATATCGGGAGAAAAAGTAAATAAATAAAAATAATTTTTGAAGTGTTTATCGGGTATTTATTTCACACTATATTTAAATGTACTTTTGAAGCCATGCTGTTGTTTTGGAAAAAAATTTCTATCCCAAAAGTAAAGATCTGTACACGTTGACTATCACTTTAACAATGTGCTTTGCATATTTAGAATAATGAAAATAACTTTTTAATTCGTTTCTAATAAAATCGGAAAATAACTAGTTAATTATCATTTCAAGATCATCAAGTTCAAATCTTCTAGCTGATAAGTTTCTTCCCTTTTATTTATTAGTCTTTTTCAAATGCGTAACCAAGTGCATATACATATAGATTGTGTTTGTGCAAATTTTGACAAAAAAAAAAAAAAAAAAAAAAAAATTCATTGCGATTGGAGTATAGCGTAGCGGCATTTTGACATTGCGGTTTCGTTTGTAGCGTGCAGAAATAGGGAAGCGAGCCTCATGCATTCAGCAATCAACACATACACATTTCATTATGTTGGTTTCCATCCGCACACCCTAACAATTAGATGCGAATTTTCGATACCCATCATCTCAAGGCGTAAATATTAAAAGAATGTTCATAATTCAAAACATTTCAAAGTGAACTGGCGGGGGTATTACTCTAACTTCAACTTTGTGCTTCTTAGCTGATCAAATTCATTTGCCTATTGTAGATTTGAAAGAAACTTTGCGGATAAGGAATGTAAGGCACAGTCTTTCGCCACTTGTGAACATAACAAGCTATTTTTCAAACTTGACTTGTGCTCATCAGTTACACACATGCATACGCCAAGTCCCCTCTTTGGCCCAAATTCTTAATTTTTAACTTTTTTAAGGCTTGTCAGAATAAACGCTAAAAAAAGATGAATGCACATAGATAAATCAGTTCCGCATCTTACACTGATCAAAAATATATACGCGTTATGCAGTTTTACAAAAGGAACGACAAAGTTAGTATATTTCAATTCTCTCTTGACAACCATAAAGTTGGCGCTATCCGCGCCAAAATACATTCACAATACAATTAAAAAATTGAAATCAAAATTATCAACGACGTCTCTTAGCAAAACCCATATCCAATAATTTAATTCCAAGAACAGTTCGCCGTAATGACGAGATAGTGGGCTTCTTTCAACTGTTACGATCCGACATCGGTTTGTTGGAAAAACATGCAAATCAATAAGGGCATGAACTATCCAACAAGCCACCAAAATGTATGATTAAAACCACATTTTGTCCTTCGTTGCGATAAAAAGGGGCCTTTTTCTTAATATCGTTTAGGTCACAAAGCAGTTGTTAAACCGATTCAATCTTGTAGGTGCTCAAGTTTAAAACATTCCAAATTCGCAAAAGGAGAAGCGGATATTTGCTAGGAACTTCACCGGCCACATTGAGGAACAGAATGGAAGAAGGCCTACGGTCAACGAGAAGCTAAATCTACTCCCAACGAAAAATGCTAAATGCTATAATAATGTGTGAATTTTTGACTGTCGCATTAAAGTCAATTCATATATCCGTCAGTGAATAACACAAAAAGTGAAAATGCACGAACCTTTCCCAAAGCACTCACTACTATACAATATTTCCTCTCAAGTACATACTAAACTGTAACCAGATCGTAAGAAGATCAATATATTCAAATTTATAATTGAAACTGCATAAGTGATAATTCGTGGAATTTGGAATATCCATAAACTGTTCATTGTTCAATTTTCTGATAAATAATGGAAAATTAAGCTACTAAACAACTTCATCCATGATTAGATTTCCAAACATGTGGGTAGCATTTCTTAAGAAATATACAACAAAATTTTATACTGACACTACAATATATATGCACATGTGTATGCGTATAACATATCTTAAACCATGTCTACTAAACGCAATTAATGTGAAGCAAAGTGTTAATTTAGTTTTAATTTAGTTAATGAAAAATACTCACTGCTAAACTATGATTAGTTACTTCTTTAGCTTTAGTTGTTATTAAACGCTTCCTTGCCAGTTCGTTAGTAATACCGGTTGTTTTAAATAATACTTTATGCGTAAACGATCGCGAACAATTAGATTTAGACCACGCAGCAAGTGAATTTCTTTTGACAGCTATATGCCTTAATTCTTTATCTTCAATTTTGCTGAATATGTTATTTACGTTATTAACATTACCAGCACTGTTAATAAAACGAGAGGGGCGTAGAGTGAACGCTGCCAATTTACCCCTTCCAGCCATTACAACATAAGTTAAACGTTGAGGTGTTTGTTGCATTTTATTAAATGTAGCGACGACCGCTTTCGTCAGTAGTGTACTTTAACTGATACGTTTGAAATTCGAATAAATATGACAAATATCTCATTCAACTCACGACAACATGCCGCGTACAAAGAAATTCTGAAATGAAATTATTGATAATCTGTTGTTATTTTATCATTATGATCATTATTCGATGTGTGGCTATGTGAGCAAATCTCTTTGATAACGACATCATGAGATTCTATTTGCTGGTGATCATTTATTTATTTTCTTATGATAATCTTTTGACATTAAACTAGCTATGCTTGAGTAATCCTGTAAACATATATTCCTATGATCGTAGTTTCCAATTCAAAACCGTATGTAAACATTTATATACATTTGTATACACTGTCCCCCTTATAGTGCTTTCAACTGTTTTCGTATTCACATTTTTACTGACTAATATGAAAAAAACACAATATAAATCCATGGTTCTATTAAGTATTGAATGTCTTCTGTGAGGTAAGGCTATTCAAGTTCGATGCATACCCAAATCTTAAGTGTAACGCATAATATAATTTCGACTTAGAGTACTTGCAACATGTAAATATCTAGAAGAGAAAAAGAAATGTTTTCCTACCAAAGAAGTAAGCCTGCCACTAATATCGATAATCTTTAAAGAATATCTTGAAGTAAATTCAATAAATTATCTTAATCACTATAAATGTACATAGTACTTTTTTTTAGAATAAGATGTCACCTTAATACAATTCTAACTAAAATCGCTTGTTACGCATATGTGATTAATTTGATCAGCTGTATACGTTTCAAGATTGACTAAATATGTAAAATTTCGATTTATCTCATAGAGTTGCCAAGGTTTACCTTTAATAATTATTAAGCACGTCAATTATTTAACTATTTTTACATATACATGCATAGGAAAAAGGAGCAATTTGTGTTTATTTTCATTACTTGTTGGAGATAAAAGTGTCATTTAAAAGAAGTCTTATTTTTTTAATAATATATTTATATTTTCCCACATGATTTTTTAAAAGGTATTTATTTACACTGTTTTAAGATTAAGTGGACTGACACAATGATGCGTTATTCCTATTTTCGGCATGTGATTGTAGCTTTGACAGCTTTTTTTCTTTATGTTCTTCGATTTGGAATTTTGGTTTACAATCGGTATGATTTTATAAGATATGAAAAACAAACAACAAGTGCAATATATTTTCAACTTAAAAATAAACTTTTCAAATCAAAACATTTAAGGTTTTGTTTCTTATTTAACTACATCATTGAAATCCATCTCTGTGCTCTTCTGTGAAATTTCCTTTCATCGTTTTCTACGTTAAGATTTAATTAAAAATTCAATTTGCTTTTACGTTAATTTGTTGTATCATTGTTTTTCATATATTTGTTTTTAACATTTATATTGGTTTCTTTATATTTGATTCTAAAACCTTGTTTTTGTTTCCCTTTTTTTGAATCTATACTTATGGCTTTTTAATCCAAAAATAAGAATAACGCATAATTGTGTCGTCTCCTAAGCAGAGTAATGCTTTATATTTTGTACTTAATTTGCAAGTTAAACAACTCTGTTGTTGCTTTTTTTTGTTATCCGCAACGTCTTAATGAATTTATTTTTCAATTAAAAAATATAATTTGATCAAAGGCTGAATCTATAAGAAAACATGAGTGATCATTTAGAAACTGCTAATAAAAGCGACACTGAATTGAAGAATCAAAGTGATGGTATGCATTTAATAGTCGAATCAACTTATCAATTGTCCACGCTGAAGCAGCATATAGAGCAATCATGTTTGGCGGAAAAGTGCAAATTTTTGGAAGACTGTGATAAGATTGATGAAGTATCTAAATAATACGCCTCATTGCTATTGCAAATAAATTAAAACTATCTATCTATCTTTTTTTTTAGATATGTCAAAGATTTTTAAATTTATTAAAAGAAGAAGAATTAAATTTGGATGAAATTACCAATATATTCGTGGCTGCTTGTATGTGCTATTACATCCAAGCAACGGCAGAGAATATTGATTGGCGTTCTCAGTTTCTTCAAAAAGCCTTTCAATATGTGGATACATTGAGTCCTATGCACGTTAGTATAATGAAGTTATTTAGAAAAATGTAAAGAAATTAGAAAATATTTGCTTATTAGCTACATGTAGCATCTAAACGTTTGTGGGAGGCTTTAAAAACAGATGGAATCGAGTTTGTTTTTAATTTACTCTGTTTAAGTCATCGCATATCCATTGCTAGCGAAACTGGTCGGGCTATAGCTATTTGTTTGATCTGGGCCATTTTGTGTGAGATTACGGAAAATACCATTGAAATGTATTGTTTTCATGAATTTCATGATCTTGTTAAAATGCTCAATGAGATTGACGAGTCAATGCTGCAAATGGAGGATAATTTACGCATTGTTTATATTTTAATACAATGTATTGGATTCCTGATTAACACTATCGTATTTGGTGATAATGAGAGTTTCAAGAAAGCCGGTTATCGCAATTATTTCTCGTATACAAAACGCGACTTAGATAAATTAAAACATTATTTGGAACGTTTGAACTCTCAATTAAGCATCAGGGTCGGTCAAGGAGATAATCATTATGATTTACGAATGACGGTAGGTTCTCATTTTCAAAACAAGAAAATCATTGTTTAACTTCCTTTTTAATTGTACCGATTTTTAAAATTTTTAGATCACAGAGTATCTTAAACTGAATATTACCAGCGTGCTGGAATGGAAAATAAGTGAAATGCAATCTAAATAAAGTTGGCTTTATGTTGTACGATAGGTAGGCAGTTTATTATTATTATTATTATTATTATAAATTTAGCCAGAGGATAAAGCCGAGACTCTTGCCTACTCGGCCACTCAGGCGGATAGATAGATAGATAATAATATTGGCTAGAGTGTACAGATGTTATTGATGCAAGTTGTTCAAATAAATCGAAAAAATATTCTACGGTAAAAAACCATACATTTTTAAACATGTGAAGTGACAACATTCGTCTTGAACGATATCTTATATAAAGTCACACTCTTGAAAGTACCTTGCAATTAAGTTTTTATGTCAGAGATTGCATCCCACCTCACGACCACAAGAATGTCGTGACTTGAATGCAAAACAGACAGCGACATCACGCTGCATGTTAGAAGGAACGCTTCATTTGATAATAGCCACTAGTAATGGTATATTTTTCGCGACAATCAATAACTCAAATGATATTCGCAAAATGATGTTTGTCGCTCAAGTGGCTCAAACGATGAAATAGTAAATTTGGCATGTGAATAGTATCATACAATGTCCTTACGTAAATTAGGAAAGGTCTGCACTTGTGGTTGAGATTCGCACGTTTAAACTAGCTACAGTCACCATAATGTGTCCGTTAAAATATAAAGAAGAAATTTTTAAGTTGGTTTGTCCTTTCGACCCTGTTTTAGCTTCAAATGTTCGAAATAAAGTCTTTTTAAGCTTGAGTATCTTGTAGTAATAACCTGTATTCTAACGAGCTAAAAATATATTTTCATATTAATGAAAGGTGGAAATTTTCATTATGAAATACCCTTATTGCTTTCAATAAATTTAGTCCATTATAGTGGGAAGTTTCCCTGCAATTGGAATAAATCTAACCGTTACATTGTAAACACAACTTCTTAATGGTAAAACTTATTAATCTCTTTCTATCTTCTATTTAAAATGCGGCTTCGTTTCCAATACGTTTAGCTAGTGTACATTTTCAATATTCTGAGAGACTTGGCAGCAATAGGGGATTGCTGGATATTGTTATTGTAATTTTCTTTACTCTAAGAGAAGGTTTTTTAAATATTATTTGCTTGCCATCATGCAATAATTTATAAAGGTACTGTTGTCATTTGGCATTGTTTTTGTAAAATTTTGGTTACACTGAAAAAGAGAGAAGGCAATAAAGAGAGAATCACTTTTTAACAATTACTTATGCAAATATAAATCTAAACTTTTTCTGGATTTTTAGTTTATATTCTTAGTATTTCTTGAAGGCATGCGTAAGAAATGTACAGCAAAGTAAACTTTTTGCTCAGAAATTGAATGTTATATTTTCAGCATTTTTGTCTCTTAATTTTGCGTGCGGGTGTGTGGCACCCGCTACTACCGTGTGTATTTTGTTGTTGCATTATTAATTTATTTTCAGAAATAATAAATAAAGTTAATAATTTAAAGTTTTAATAATACTATTATAGAACTAAGAAAAATTATTCAAGCAACTTTCTAATCAAAGGTTCGCCTTAATCGTTTTGATGTTGATGGAATATTCTGGTCGTCCTGTTTCATTTCTTCCACTTGTTTGATGGACTACTCCTTTTATAAGTGCCAAAATGTTGCGATGGCATCTGTAGCCAATACAATATTGCGACCGGTATATTTTATACATTGTTGTAAAAAGTGCTTATCGCAAATATAATAGTTTTTTTTTATCAATTGAAATATTTAATATGGTTGGTCAATTTTGCAATTTATTTGCTGCAATTTTAAACACAGTTCTTTTTTCAAAAAGATTTACTTCTATTATATTTGCAATTCTGCACTGTACAGTCTCTTACATGCACCATTATGAATATAATAATACTAAAAATATAAGAATAAAAATGTTAATAAAGATATAACACAAAACAATTATAAAAATTTCTAAAACGAAAAAAATGAAAGGTTTTAATTTTCACTCTTTCCCAAAAGAAATAATAAAAATTATTTTTCACTTTTTTTAAAGCCGAAAGCCTTAGATGCTAGTGTTTTAAGACTTTAGCCTTAGAATTTATTCTCTGGCTAAATTTATATAATAATAATAATAATAATAATAAAATTTTTCACTTTGAAGAAATGAAATTCACTTATTGAAAATCACTCTTATTGAAAAATAATAAAAGGAAGAAAAGAAGCATATGTTTAAGAATCAGGTGTTCAAGTTCTATAATTACAGATGTGTTTTCTATCTTCTTCTTCTTGTGCTATTGAACTAATCAAAAACCGAAAATTTTATTACCATCTCTGTGTTTTATGTGTTTTATATTAAATAAAAAGAAATGAACGAAAAAAATTATTGTGAACAACAGACGGCGTTAACGTTATTGTATAAGTACGCATTTTATAAAACAGTTCAGTTTAGTTCAGTTGTTGTCTTGAATTGAAATCGGTAAATCGGCAGAAGCGGAGCGTGGTTTTTCTTTTTTCAACGATGAAGATATAGAATTATGCGGATGTTTGACTTACTATTAACACTATTGTAAACAAAAACACTTGTACGTTATAAGAAATGGAAAAAAAATCATTTTGAATGTGTATGAGTGCGGGCACTTTTTCTATATAATTTGTTTTTTTTTTTTACGTAAAACGGAAATTATACTTTTTGCAAGTGACAAAACATTTTTTTTGTTTTTACTATTTATCGCTTATACAAACGTACGCACATGCATACACAATGTAAACTGAAAACATATATGAGTTAAAGGGAGAGGTATTAAGGTTTAAAAACAAAAGAAAAAATTTTAAAAAAATAATAAAATTATTTAAAAAATATTTCCATCAAAAAGCTATTTTTAGAAAAAAAATGAAAAAAAAATTGTTAAAATTTAAAAAGAATCATATTTATCGTCTTTATGTCGGTTATGACGGTTAAAAGAAAAGCAAATTTAAATAAAGCAAAAAGTGCGCAAAACCCCCACTTCCGGGTTTAATGACTCTGGCGATTTTTGTTTTTGTAAAGGTACGCTTCAATTTTTTTTTTATTGTTTTTCGCTTTTTGGCAGCAACAACCACAACAATGAAATAAATTTAAAATTATATCAAATTTGCATTTATTATAAAGAAAGCTTAAACAAAATCATTTCGTTATAAATAACAAAAAGAACTTGAAAAGGCGTAAGTGCTGAGATGTTGACGTAAATTTCGATTTCGGTTTTAATTAGAAAAAAACAAAAAAAAAAAAAAAGAACACACGTCTGCAACCGCTCTTAGATTTTTTTCTTTATTTATTTATAAATAAGTCATTTAAAAATATCAGCGTAAAACGTGTATACAAATTAAAAACAAATTATTATTAAACCATTCAAGGCAGGTGAGTAATAAAATATGTAAACTAAAGTAAAAAAAAAATGAAAAGGAAAAAGTTTATAAAATAATATTACAAACAAGAAAAATTGTGAAATATATAAATTTCATGCAAATAACTTCCTTGTTATTAATTTAGTTTTTTCTTTACAAATCTTTTTTTTCAATTATTTTATTGTTTTCTCTTTACGTATTTATAGGAATTATTTATTAATTTTTTTTTTTTAAATACCGTTTCTTGTTAGGAATTATTTGTTTTCGAAATGAAAAATATTTATTAAATTTAATTAATAAATGAAAAACCGTTACATTCAATAAATATATAAACACTAATCATTCGCACCGTCAATAACGTTATATGTATGTAGATATAACAAATGCATGCCTCATTCACTATCGCACACTTAATAATTGTTGGTTTTGTTTTTGTTTGCATTTTTCTTGAGATGTTTGTTTTTATAGCTTGATTCGTTTTGGATGTTGTTGTTATTGCCCGTTGTTATACCACATATTTCACTACATTTTTGCCGGTTAAATAAAAATGCGGCTAAATAGTGTATAGTGCTTCATACATACATGTTTATATACACAGATATATATGTGCATACAAAGGGTGTGACAAAATGATTATAAGATTTGAGTACTCTTTTGATTTAATTTTGAATTATACTCAGCTTATGGCTCTATGCGTGTGTGTGTATGTCCCTTATTAGTTCTAACTTATTATATATAGAAGATATTGATATAAAACTTAATACATATAAGAGTTTTTTTTCGAAATGGTCATCATTAACGCACAGGTGCAAGTAAATCTGAAAGACAAAAACAACAAAACCCATTAACAATCTGCAGACTTGAAATTAATATTTCCCAGAGCCATCCCTAAGTTCTGTGAAAAAAAAAACAATTATTTTAATTGATCAATTAACAACAGATCAAGAGTTTACAATTTTTTTATGTAACAATTTGTAGACGATTGATATTGAAGATTGAAGATTCATCCAAGATGGAAATGTTAATAATTTAATGTCGAGCATTTGATAATCGATATCTCAGTCGTCATTTGTAATAGTTATACAATCAATAATTACAAGTTATTGTAAAAGCGTCGTAAGTTTGCTTCATTAACATTTATTTATTGAAATGATTCTATAAACAATCGATTTTCGTGAAACAATAGAGTTACAAAACTGCTGAGACATGTTCCTTACGCAAATAAAGACTTATTTCTTTCTTTACTGATGCACACACTTTAATCTGGAGAAACAATTTTTGTTGGCCCACCCAGCGTATACGTATGAATACTCATGCTTGAATAAAACTTGATTACGCTACGCTACGCATATGATTAGCGCCACGCGCGCATACATGCATACCATTCAAACGCCGACTAATTCATTCAATTCTCATAGATACATTATTACAAGCATAGATGCATATATATATATATATATATATATAAATATAACCATACGTACACATAAAATGTTTACCTGCAAATAAATATAGCATGTGTATTTCTATGTTTGTTGCGCACATACAGCCGTATAGATACGTATATAGATACGTATATATTTATATACATATACATATATGTTGCTGTTAAATCTGTAACAATAATAATAAAAAAAAGTGTCAAGTTCATTGTCCAAAAAAAGTGGAAAAAAAAACAATAAAAGCATAAACAAAACACCCTCGCGCCGCAATCTAATCAACCACTACCACTACATAAGCCTAACACAGCAACAAAAACAACAACAACAATAGCAGAAAGCAAATATCTCTCCATCATATATATATATATCTCCTGACTTCCGAAAATACAAATGAGTACAACAAGTGTTTTTGTCGATTTAAGTGTGCTATTACTCTTCGGTTGTTTCCCTCACTTCGTTTCATAAACATACATGTGCTGCTATTCTCACTTTCTCTCTCCCTCTCTTCTTCTCTCTTGTTTTTCTAACTGTAACCTTTTTGCTCAGTTGTGTTTGCGCTAATTCTATACATTTCTATGATTCCTATTATATATGAACGCGCTTGCACATGCATGCGCGCGAGGGTATGTTCTATTCTGTATTATATGATTTTATGCATTAATCTTTATTTACCGTTAGTTTGTTATTTTAAATTTGAAAAAAAAGGTTGCTATGTTCATATGCATTAATTGCATTTCATGTGAAGTTTTCCGTTATGTTCGTAAATTAGTTAAATTTCTATAGATTCAATAATATATATATATATATATTTTTTTTTGTAAAATGAGAGTTTAAGTTATATAATCATATTCTACATTATTTAGATGCATAACAGTCAAAAGAAAAATGAATAAAAAAAGTTTGTACAAATATAATGCCGAACCGATTGCACTATAACCTTATATGCTTAAGTTATTTTCGGAAAACTAATGCAAGCTTAAAAGAGAAATGAAAAAAGAAGGAGAGTAAGTTATATCTAAAAAAAAATTACTTATTAATTCTTACTGCCCTAAGCGTGCACCCGAGTATCTATATGTTGCAATGTATTTATGTCTATTTTATTCATAAGTGGTCGTGTCAATCAATGGTTAATAGTCTGATGAATTTCGATTACAATCTTTACTAAAGTCACGGAAAGTAATTTCCGAGAGTATGTACGATCGTTACTATTTAATCTATGCAAGAAAAAAACGATTGTTGAGATGATTCTGTAGAGATGATGCAAAGTATGGACGGATATATATATCTGTGGATAAACATCCTTAATCTCTTCACCCCTTTGGCGACATTCGTCATCATTTGGTTTTTTATAATTATAATTACTCTCAATAATATAAAAAAAAGAAGAATTTTGTGGATAACGGTATTTTCGATATATAGTTCGAAACATAAAAAAAGAGTAGTGAAGTAAATTCTCTCTCGACAGTCCACATATTGTTGATAATATTTGAGATAAAAATAAAAATACATTTTTAAAATATTATAATAATATATTTAATTATTATTATTATTATTATTATTATTGTAAATTTAGCTAGAGAATAAATTCTAAGACTAATGTCTTAAAGCACTAGCATGTAAGGCTTTCGGCTTTTTTTTTATTGATATTTTTATTGTTATTATTGTTATTATTATTATTATTATTATTATTATTATAAAACCTCTACCGCACTTGAGATTTGAACCCACGACCATTGAATTGCTAGTCGAAACTCTTGCCTACTCGGCCACTCAGGCGGACTAATTATTATTAATTCTGGAAATTTTAAAGAAAGAATCGCAATTGCTTTTCATTTTATAAGGAATCTGGAAACTTAGATATATGTTTACGTCTACCGTTGGATACCATGTTTCATGCAGCCGGGATATGCTATCAGAAAACTTTACTAATGACTCGCTGTCTAATACTTTCCAAAATGGACAAGTGTCGATAGATGAGATGTGTGTGAAAAATTTTCAATTGTTAGCATACGATTGCGGATGCAGTGCTGCGATAGGGATGTAGATATGGGTGATCGTATGATGGCATACTATCCTCAATTTATAAAAAAAAGTCGAAAATTTTTTCATAGAATTGCTTTTCAATTTTTAAACGCATCTACTGTTAAACATTAAAATCTTTCTTCCGAAGTTTCCGGTATGCCCGGAATGTAGGAAATCATTTCATTCATAACTTAGCACAAACGCTCAATGGCCACAAGAGCGGATGTTATCATTTTTAGTGAATGTTTGTTCTTTTCCTTATTTTTTTTGTTTGATTTTTAAATTCACTTTAACATAAAATGAGTAAATCGTACAAAAAAAAAAAGATAAATTCTTGCTTGCCATGAAGACGTTAAGCAGGGATAACTGAAAAGAAGTAAAGATAACTAAAAATGGTTCTGTTTAAGCCGTGAATACTTTGAATTCCTTTTTCGGGATATCTAGTCCTTTTGTATGAGCTAAAGAAAGTGAAGAAGAAGGGCCTATAACCAGAAAAAAGGAAAAGAGAAAACAATAGCATTACATTTTTAGTGTCGGCCAAAAAATTCTGCTTACCTCATAGAAGCGGTCCTTAAAGAAACAAACATTCTGGGTTAAAATAATCTGGCTAGAAATATTTGGTGAGCGAGTAAGCGTTGAATTGGCTTCGGACTATGCTTAAAACTGTTTCCCTTTTTTCAAACAGTTCCTTTATGTATACTGACTTTTATCAGCAACAAAAAAAAAAAATGTTTGTAGGAGTGGGCTTAAAGGAGGAGTGCGCAAGTTCTTAAAGAACTAAAATCCATCGTCTTAATATACAACTCAGCTATAAAAAAGGCAATACAAAAGGTAAAGAAATAAATGAAATAAAGTAAATCAACAGCTTAAACGTCAAAAGTATGCTCTCTCTTAAAGCTTAAAGCTACACTTATCTCTTTGCCATTTCCAACTTAATACTTGTGTATCTTTACTTCTAGAAGAAAAAAAAAAAAAAAGCGGGAATTCACTCTTCGTCGAGAAGAGTGAAGATTGTATGCGATGACAGATTGTATAACTTCCGTTGATCTTGGTTACATGTATCCGCGAGTGGGCGAGATCTGCCTATCGACCAACTCAGTTGAATACATAAAAGTCTGCTGATTTCGTCGATTAGAACTAATTTTGCCTCCAATTTTTAGCTGGGTTTGATAAACATTTAGGTACAAGTTTAGTTCAATGTCTGTTAGGAGCATTAGGTTATTAAGAACAAATTTTGCCATATCTTTCCATTCGAAATTCTTTTCGTCCAATTTTTAGGTTTTTTAGATATTGTAGCGGTGTTCAAGCTCGCATAATATTTGTTTGCAAATTTAGCTCTCTTTGACAAGAAGATAAGAAAATTTGTGCAAATCTTACTTCCCCCATCTTTGTAAATTATCTAACAATACGCAGATAGGCTGGGCAGAGGGACACGATTTAATCGACTCAATATGTATTTCCGATGTACTTACTTGTCTTATAGCAATCTTTCTGACCAATCAATCACTCAGGAAGTGCACCCTACTCGTATAATGTGGTGAAGGATTAAAGGGAAAGATCTAGGGACGTAGTGGCCTCCGTTTAGTGGGTGTCCAATGGGTAAGAGGTATGCCGTGTAGTGAAAGTTCGTCAGTTACTGTCAGAATTCTTAAATCTAAACGTTTAGTTTCTTCTTTAAAAGTAGCCATCTTCTCACTATTGGACAATTGTATATAAATCCATAAGACAAATAGAAATGTTGGTTGGGAAGTATTTGTTATGACACTGACCGATTTAAATCTATATTTGGAATCAATCAGTAAACTACTCTGTCTAAGTGTCTGTCGACATACTTTGCAATTCTCTTTAAAATGGATTAGATGGAGAAAGTTTCACGACCGTCCTGTAGATAAGATTTTAACCTTAAGAATCATTACGTCATCAAAAAAGTGCTTAATTGGAATAGTAACAGCATTTTGGCAAAGTAAATTGACATGAAACGGACGTGATTACGAAAAGTAAGCCTTTAGATGGCCAACAAGTTTCAATTTTAATAGTTCATCATGAATGTTACCCTATAATAGAAATTTGATTGATAAAAATTATTTTTACCGTATTTGGACTACAGCTCTTATAAGGGCTCCGATGAAAAGTGTGCCGTATTTGTATGTCCTTGTTAGGTACATTATCACGAAAATGCATAAAGAATTGTCTTAGAGGAAAGCGTGTATTATATTTTATAGTCGGCCTTGGTCGATCATAATGCTCTTGTTCCGGTTGTTTACGATTAAAGAGGTACGTGCGTGGAGAACGTGGAAGTTGGTTTGAAACTCAACGTTGAACATAATAAATGTGAATAATGAATGTTGGTATCTTTACTTCCACGTCCTTAAGTTTTGTCAAAATTGTTAAAAGTTTTTCCGTTTCACATTTAGGTAGGGTGATCGATCAAATATTCCTGGTTGTTTTTTAACCTATAGTATCGGTTTATTTCGTTCAAGCTGTCGCATCGTAAAAATACAGTTAATGATCGAAAAAAGAAAAGAAATTTGTCGTTGGCATGTCAAACCTCTCCGGTTAGATGTATAGAGAGTGACGATTTCAAAAAAAAAAAAAAACAAAAGAAAAGAAAAATAAAGAGAATTTTAGAATTTTCTCCGGCCGGAACAGTTACTCACGTAAAAGAAGGAGAATGGTATGGAGTCCGTACCTTTTTTTTTTTTTATCAATAAGTCATAGGTAATTCTGTAGCATAGGAAAAATCTAGGTACCATAAATACCATAGCAATAGTAAAACCTTGTTAGGCCTTTAATGGTTTTGTATAGTTTGTATAAAGAAGGAAATTTTTTATAAATTTCCGAAAACACGAGTTCTGCCGAAACCTTAAAATGTAATTAAAACTATAACCTAATAATAAAGGAAAAGAAGCTTTTCTTTTGCAGTAAAATTTCTATATACTAAGATTTAACCGATATCTGCAATCTGGATTGCAGTTTACACCATCTTGTACTTGCATATTTTCTGTAGGTTTTTCGGTTACAATTGTTTTTTTTGTTTTTTTTGCTGAAAATCTTAATCTTACTCAAGTGTATAAGTAAAAATAAAGAAGAAGAAATGACTCAACGATTCACTTTTCTAACTTTTCTGAAGCGTATTCACACCTTTCCCGCCTATAAAAATATTGATTAAGTTAGATTTAGTCATATTTTAAATTGCTCCGTTTTTTTTCGAAAATATATTTTGTACTATTTTCGAGAATGGACCTTCAGGTAGTCAAAAGTGTGAGTAGATTTTACTTCGAGTTAACTTATAACTCTTACTAAAATTTGCAACGTGTAACGCGATAAATTAAAAAAAAAAAAAAAAAAAACTATTGATTCAACAACTGAACCGTAAAAAATGAGAGAAAAATAATTGCTTGATATTACTGCCAAATAAGACTTTTCATCGAAACAAAAAGTCTCTCTTCTGCCCCCTCTGCCGTGTCTACCTGGTGCCAGGAACTGTCATCTACAACTGTAGTTTTTAAATTTAATGTTTCATATATACATTGTATTATTTATTTATATCTATATGTTTTTTATTTCTTCTTTGCTCATAAATAAATAAAAAAGTCAATTACGGATTAATTGGAAATGTGTTTAAAACACAAAAAAAAAAAACAAAAAGGAAAAAAAAGGAAAAAAAGATAAAAAACAAAAATGCTTCGATTCGTAAACAGAGTTAAAGAACGAATTTCGCTGAGTAACGCGTGAACGTAACATTGGGTACCGTAAAAATATTATTTATTTACATATCGTGTGGTTACTTGTCACCCAAAAAGTCAAATGTGGTTCTCGTTCTTTCATAAACGAGCAGATAGTTCGCTAACGGTTTATTTGTTATTGTAAGTATAAGGCATTATTCGTTCTTCTTCTTCTTCGATAATCGTACCGAAAGAGTTTTCAATGATCTTTACAGCAAAGCTAACAAAGGCTTTTTCATCCTTGCCAAATTGTTGTCTATATCCTAATGAATCTGTAATGCGTTGGCAAACCCTATTATTCCATTTGGCATTTTTGCATTTAATCTGTAATTCGGTTTTTTCTCACGCCACCCCGGGAAACGCGACTGTAATTGAAGGTCTTACCAAAAGGTCTGTTCTTCGAAAAATAATTTTTGATCTAGAAAAAAAAAAAAAACAAAAAAAAAAAGGAGAAAAAAATAATTAAATCGTTTCAATTAAATAAAATTATAAATTATAATTACATTAAAGGCAGGAAATATTTTATTTCAACTGAAATGCAAAACAAAAAAAAAAGTACATTTGAAGTCGACAGCAACAGCTATAACAAAAACAAAAAAAAAAATAAAAAAAAAATAATACAAATTTTCCTTGAAAATAACGCTGCAATCATAGGCAACAAAAACAATAACAAGAGTGTAAAAAAAAGGTAATAATAATGAATATAAAGTTTTATCACATCTCTACAGAAATTGCAAAGGTTTTTTTTTGCTTTTTTTTTTATTTTTAATTAAAAAATGCACAATAACAACGAATAAGAGAAATCACCTCAATTTTATTGAAAAATATTAAAAAAACAAAGAAAAAAAAAACATTGAAGACAAAAAAAAAAGGAAATATAAACGACAAGACAAAAAACATAAATCGCCTTAGACCGAATCGTTTCTCACCCACCACCGATTGTTTCTTGTATCTAGTGCGAAGAAGAAGAATTTCATATGCTTTTAAATCTTTATTCTATAATGCATGAAAAGCATATCGCAGATATAGATATAGGTTATAGCATCATATCGGCGCCTTGGCAATACGAATATATGGATTATTTTTCTTTTCTTTCTTGGTTCGCTTTAAAAAATCGATGGGAAAAAAATTTAAAAAATTTAAAAAATTCTTTTATATTTTTTTATTCTTACATTATGATATTAAGATATTCTTGAACTTTAGTTTTCATTTCTATATCCTTCAAAAAGTAGCACAAATTAGTTCCATAAGTATCGATAAGTTCCCCTACAATTAAATAGAAATCATTGGGAAAAAAATTTAAAAAATTTTTTGTATATTTTTTTATTCTTACATTATGTTATTAAGATATTCTTGAATTTTAGTTTTAATTTCTATATCCTTTAAAAAGTTGTTGTTGTTTATTTCTATGCTTAGAGAATATGTTACAAAAGCTAGATATACCTTCTATGGTGAATAGAAGAACGTAATTAAATCATTTGCATGATCTTGATAAAAAATTTTGAACTGAATTTCACTCAGTCACCTCTTGGATGCAAAAGCCTTGTAACAAGTTTTGTTTTATAGCATGTTGTATAGAGTGGAACAAACGTATATATGTAAACTAATCATAGACGTGACAAAGGGTCACCTGGTGATTCGATTTTAAGAAAAATTTTAGTTAACTGACAACTATTTTTTCATATACACGCACACACACACACACAATTTCCAATAGCTTTCATGTCATTATTTATCTGCTTAGACATGTCACATGATTCATATATGCTATTAATAAACCATCAAGGATCCATGTCCAATGAGAGATGGAGAAAGGGTCGCCTTTTAAGAATATGTATACTTCCGAAATGTATATATTTTTGGAACGGAAGTTGAAGCGTCTTTTCATGGTGGCTATAATAAAAATTCAATCTTGCATATCCATCATTTAAGTAGTGATATCAACTCATTTTAATGTAATGTGTTATAACATACCAACATACCATTCAATAAGTTCGTAGGGTCAGGATAATGTTTTTGCAATTTCGTGCAGTGTTATGTAATATTCACTTTTATTGATCTTATGTTCCTTTTCAAGATAGTTGGCCGATGAATATTATACCATGCGCATCCAAATATAGATACCGTAAGCCTTTCAGCTGATTTTTGGCGTTTTTGGTCTTTGATTTTGGATGGCTTTCGCTGGTTGGAGTGTCGTGATGAATCCATGTTTCATATCTTGTCACATATCGCACTAAATGTTGCCTAAGCAAATCTAAACAATGCCCTGAACCATCAACTCGTTGTTGTTTCTGGTCAAGAGCAAGCGAACGTCGTCGTATCCACTTCGAACAGAGTTTTCTTCCTTTTCACATCTATTGAGTGTCAGTTATATCATGCAATTTCACTTTTCGATCTTTTAAAAGGAACAGTATTTGCACGGATGCGTTTAAAATCACCACACACACACAACACTTCTTTACAATTTGTCTCGGTGGCACAGAGACCGAATAGCACTTGTCAAGGCATTTTTTGTTGCTTGAACGATATTTTTTCCCATTAAAAAGCAAGGCTTTTATCAAAGTAAAATAATAAGATTTTTCCATTGCTTCGAAAGTTACAAAAGTAGCGTAACTAAAATAACTGTAACTTGTAAACTAATGCGAGAAATTTCGAAAGATATAGTTTGAAGGGTTGATATCATCTAAAAATCACATGGATGCGTTCAGCGTGCCGGCGATATCTATATAGTGTCATCCTACGAGCTTGTTGAGCAATATGTTGTTTCGCTAGAATTTTCCTAAACAAATTTCAAGTCAAAATAGTCCTTTTGAACTGCATAGGTTAAGTGTTCTTGTCATTCTTGTCGATTTTTAATTCAAGCTGGAATGCGTGAGAGGGCGATGCGATCTACAGTACGCTCAGACTGAAAATCTCTTAAAAACAAGTAAAACGATTATTCATATAACGAGGGTTTAAGATAAGATTTTGAAGAGAAAGTGATCGAAGAAGCGGCCCGATTTGAAGCATAGTCGTCGCTGCAGTCAAAACATCTAGGTATACCAAATTTTGTTAAAATATCTCGAAAATTTCGAATTATTGGTTAAATTAAAGAAAACAAGACGGACGGACAAGCTTAGATTGATTCGGATGATATATAATATTTTCACGCCTACCCAATTTCGACAGTAATCGAAGGGCCATGATGTGTGGCCTAAGTGCTGGGTTTTTCAAAAATTGCTGAAAACATCTAAAAAACTATAATTGATTTAATGCACCGACTGTTTGCTTTTACCTGCATCGATTGTTATCAATCGATAACGTAGTCTTGGTGTTTCCATGCATAAGAAATATTCACATGCCATAATTAAAGAAAATTGCATTCGTCATACCATGACTGAAGACTTCTTTCTAAAATTCTTAGCTTGAATCTTAAAAGAATTCATTTAAAAATCAATTCAAAGGAATACATTCCTCACATCTTGATAAATATAATTAATAATGGAACTAGTGTTCGTAGAGCCTAAATATTTTAAACGAAAAATTGATCTAATACAGGAATAGTCTATACGTGATTACTAAGGAGAAATGAATATATATATAAAAAAAAATAAAAATAAAAATAATAAAAAAAAAGAATGATTCTACAGATTGCTTTAATCAATCTTGAACTTGTAAACCAGAAAACAAAAAAAAAAAAAACACATGAAATGAAATTTGAAGGTTTAGAAAAAGTTTCGAGTTTACGATTGCAAATGTGAACAGTGGGCGCCCAGCCTACATTGCTATTGAATTAATTTATCGTGTATAAATAATATTGAGCTACTGAGCTAAAACTTGTTGCATTGAACCTTCGGAACTTGATATGCGGAATTGGTACATTTCGGTATTTGTCGACGTTCGATGATGGTTTGCCTATCTATTGTCTAAAGATCGTAGCACGATAACTAGCATATATGTGGCTTTTGCCGAGCACCTCTAAGACGCTGTCGTTTTGCAAGTTCTATCAATTAATTCTCGACGCAACCGTTAGAGATGTGTGCCATCAGTCTGGCGCCGATTTCGCTTAAATACACTGGCTTCGATCATTTCTTTAAGTTATTGTAAAGCCTGCGGCAGCATAGAAGCAATTCCCTCAGACATTGCTTTTGGCTTTTCTCGACCTTATGCTCATTGGTTATTAACTTTAAAAAATTGAAAAGAATTATTAAGAATATTGGGGAGGAACGTGATTACTTTACTGCAGCTCTTCAGTCCCTATACTTATGTTCTAACCTTTCTTGTATATGATCATTACATTTCTTGGAGCTAAGCACATTCGCCTATCTACGGCTTTGAAGTCACAATAATAATAAATAAATCTAAAAAAAAAAGAAAAAGTTGCTTGCGAAGAAAGAAAAACTTGCTCAACTAATTCGACGAGACAACTTAGCTATATTTGTCGCAATCTTGAAGCGAGTTTCCCTTCGCTTCGATTCTTTTTCGCAATCTTTCGTCGTACGTTCGTCCCTTCCATTGATGCGGTATGAATTGTTTCAGGAATTACTTGCGGTTTCCAATGCGCTACCAATTCCTCCAGACAGTATGGTATAACTTTTTCACTAATCTCCTAATTATGATCATACCAATGAACTTTAGCGTTATTCATTTTCAATCGCATTGCGAAGTGGCCGAGTTAGTGACCTCAGCGGGGATTTTCCGAGAAGAGTTCTCGATTGTGATTACACTTTTCCGAGAGACGATCATGTCAGACTTATTTTTATAGAAAATTTCACGAACACTTAGAGAGCAGTTATTATTATTGCTTTCTGTCGAGTATCACTTCATTTTTGATGCTCGCTGACTGTAAACAATGCCTTCATACTGATGAAGTTTCCAAAGATAAATTAAGTACACCATTTTTTAGCTGTAGGTCTCGCTAACAGCGAAATCAAATGTTTTACGAAAAATTTGCTTATCTATCTTAGCTTCAGGCATAAGAGTTTTTTTAAAACTTTTCACGCCTGTCTATAGGGATATCTTTGGTTCGCTGGGCACTTTTCCTTATGCTATAGCAAGACGAATGGTTTGATGCGTATTTCTAAGCGCCATAAACTTTTTTCAATTATGAATGAGAATACAGAAGATGTTCATGTATATACATTTATAAAAAAGTATTTCAATATCGCGCTTCAAACACTACCTTCTATTTACAATGCTTTATCAAAATATTCTATACTATTACAGATAAATATTGTTTTTGTCTTCGCTTTTTTTTTTTTTTTTTTTTTTTTGTAATAAAAGGCAAAGTACGGAATAAATTAAAAGAGGAAAAAAAAAAAAGATTATATGGAAAAAAGTAAAACCCCTTGAGTGTGTCATAGAAATACTATTTAGCTTTTTTCTTTTGAATTAATAATAGAAGCAAAAAAAAAAACACTAATAAATAAAACAATTATTTTAATACTTCGCACCCCTAACAACACTGTCGACGGACGACCAACTGTCATTGCTTTGCTAGCAAACAAGCATTTAGTTTGAAATGAATAAAAACAACACTTTAATTGAGAGTTTTTTTTTATTTTTATATTTTGTTTTTATAGATTTTTAATTATTACTGCGAATTATAGCTTAAGTAAAACATAAAAGAATAACAAAAAACAAAAAAAAAAAAAAAAGAAATACATTTCAAAATCATTTTGCAAAAAAGAAAGAAAAAAAATAATATGACATTAATTAAATTTTATGACAATTTTTGATAAACGCTTTTCATAACGTTTCAAAACTTTTTCATATGTCTCTAAGGGGACAGGGTGACGAAAGAGTTATTCTTTTCAATGATTATAATTATTATTTACTACTGATGCTTTATCGGAAAACCACTAGTCATACAGTCGCATCAAACGTCTCTCACACGTATTGGGTTTTGCGGTAAACAATCGCTTACAAAACGTTTGTTTTGTAATTGTGGGCGCGGCAAACGGAATTCAACTAATTTCAATCATTTTCGCATCTAACCTTTTTATGATTTTATTATGACAATTTTTGCATTAAATTTGTTCCATTTTTTCCTTCGTCTGTCCGTCGGTCTAATTTGTGTTCTTCTGCTCAATCTTGTAATTTTTGGAGATATTTTGATCTGATACAAGTGGTTCGAATCGGGCTGTTTTCTTAACGACTTGCCACATAAAAAGCTTTATATCAATAACTGTACGTCGGTGTATGGTATTACATAATGGTGGACCCCGGCTCATTTCAGTGCTTTTCTTTATGTAATTGTGATTAGTAATGAGACCAATTTAGAACAAAGTTGGAGTTTCAAGTTTTTCCAATTCTTAGTTATTGTCATCAGTTAATAATTCAAATAACAAATGGACAAACGGACATATAGATCGAAATTTTTAATGCCTTATCAAGATGTGGGTATACGAAAAAAATCTTTTATTAACATATATATGTACATATATATGTGCCATTTTCAATATTACAAATTATATATAAAATTTCTACCTATTGGTGATGGTGTGGATGAAAATAGATAAGAGAAAGAGAAAGAGCAAGTAAGCGACTTATATTCTTCTTAGATGTAATTTTGCATTATTCTTATCATCAATTTATAACTTTATCCATTCCAAAAAGATCTAGTCGTGTAAGATGTTCACCGAGGACAGACATTTGAATGATTATGTATTCCCCCAATAATGCCAAGATCCAAACAATATCTTGAAAACGAAAAATTGAGCCAAATCTTAATTAGAAACGTATTTTATTTATAGTTATTTTTGGAAACCAAAGAATGGACAACGCTATGCGAGACATGTAAAGCGTTTGCTTAATTGTGAAGATTGGATCCGAATGTTGAACGAAGAGCTTCGTTTATGGTTTTGTCGTCACTTTAATATGAATACTTGTATCAATTTTTTTTTTTCAAATTTTCATATCTATAAAGGACGTGAGAAGAACTAATTCGATCGGTGCGTTAAGATCATATTTGAAAAACTTGAATTTAAGCGAAGTCAAAACTTTACTTTATAGAATCGCTTAATGCGTTATTCTGTCGTTGTTATAAACGGAATAATGAGATTAGTAGACTTTCGCCTTTTAATAGGGGATAGGTGATGGATGAAAGAGAAAAAAGAAAAAGAAAAAAAAAACGTTTCACAGCTGCTATCGTTAAGCGTATGCTTTTCATAATTCAATACGTTGCTCGGTGGCGCGAGACTTACTTGCTTACTTGCTTGCTCGCCGCACACACATTCATAAGTGCATACAAACTGTCTACAATATTGATCAGTAGCAATAACAAAGGCAACAACATTGGATTAAATATGTAGGTAAATTCATTCATTCCATTCATTCATTTAACGGAAGGTAAGGAATTCCTTTTTCATTTTCGTGTTTATATAAATTTATCTTTTCTTTTTTTTTTTTTTTTATTATTATTATATTATTCTTTTTGATTTCTTACCTTGCGGTTTCACAAGTTAATTTTAAAACAAAAAATCATCAGATAATGTTTTTTTTTTTTTTTGTTTATTTTTTAATTTCAGTTAATTTTTTTGTTATTATCGCTTTTTTTTTTTTGCTTTTTTGTTTGCTTTTTTTTTTTTTAAGTAATAAATAATAAAAAATATTCATAAATATGATTCATTACCTCACCCAAGCCTATACAGTTCTCTCTGATTATTTGAGGGTTTTTTTTTTGCTTTTTAGTATTTTTTAATATCTCGGATAGCAGTTGGGGAGAAGGGGGTTGGTGCGGTGGGGGTTATTTCGTTGACGACATCTAGAAATTTACATAACGAGTGTAGCGAAGTATATATATTTTTGTTATACCTTACACCACTTATAGCGCAAAGGTATATTAAGTTGTTGCGAATATATGCACCCGTCTGCTATTATATACCGATCGACTCTGACTCATTTTCTTAATCGGTCTAAGCTTGGCCGTCCGTCTGTCTGTTCTGTTTTCTTGCGTTCAACCCGTGTGTGGCAATTTATACGATATCTTGATGGAATTCGGTACGTCGACAAGTTTTGGACCAAGAAGAGACGCTATTGGAAATGATTCGGAACGGATCACTTGCCATAGAAGAAGTTATTTTGAAAAGTCGGTAGTTATGTGAAGAACTGCCGTGTCACATTATTAATTATGTGGGCAAAATGTACCACGACCGCGAGAAGATCTATTGTACATGGTGCCACACTATAGTGCTTTGCTTGTTCTGATTAGATTAACATTCTGGGTTCTGGAAAAACAAACTACTGAACTTATGCTTCCTTTATGGTCCACAAACGAGGTTTACGAATATACGAAATATGCCGACAAACATAGCTATCTTCGCCGGTGAAATGATGAAAGCAATTTTGAAAAAGGTTAAGATATCGGTAGCAATAAACTAAAGCTTAATATTTAACGGTATTGTTTAAAATTTTTATTTTGAATACTTGCAAATAGCCTTAAACAGCCTTAAGCGAAAAAAAAAAAAATCAAAATGAAATATGATTAGCTCATCGAGTCACCTACGATTAATAATAAATTATTGATGATGACACGCGGGTATCTAAGATTCGTCTTAAAATGTATTTAATTTTGTGAGTTGTTCACAATTTTTTTTTACAATCTTTGTGATCACACAACGGTAAGGTCTAACTAGACATTAAATTTGTTGTTGTAGCTTTTAAAATACCAAGAATTTTAGGTATCGGAAATTCTTACTATCTTAAAGTACGATATCATTAACATGATGTCTTCCTACCTTCCTCTCTCCCGCCCTTTCTCTTTTTATTGAAATCTTCCAAGTTCAATGTAAAATATGGTTTGTCCGATCGATTGAATCCTGAGGGCAAAATCAAATCGAAAACCAAAACAGACGGTTTCGTTTCGTCCAATCTTGAAAACGTTGATAGGGCCTCAATGGCCGATGACTTGATTTTTCCAATATCAATATTTCTCTAAAAGTTTAGACGATAATGTTTTATATAATTCATAATACAAAAACAAGCGAAAACCCTGCAGTGAGACATGGCTCACCGTTAAGTACCGTAAACCACTTTGCTTAATACAGTTATTCAAATGGCGATTTCTCAAAATAAGAAGTTTTATTGAGTGTGGTCGAAACGGTAGTTCGATCCGAACCATTTTCTCTAGCGTTTGTTCTTAGGTCAAAACACTTGCGTGTGCCATATTTCATTCATTTCAGAAGAAAACAAAACGGACAGACGGACGGACAAACTGAGATCTGTGTAATAGAAGGTCCTTCTGGGTGTTGAATATGTCCGCACACAGTTAACTTACTCTCGTACCACAAGTGCGTTCGATATAGTTTTCGAAGCTACGTTTACTTGATTCAATTTTTTAGTTTTCTATTTCGATTGAGAATAGTCCCTACAACGAAATTCGATTGCGAAACACATTCTTATCCTTTTTCTAGTGGGAAAAATATAAAAAAAAACGAAGAAAAAACGTCTTGAACTCATTGAAAAGTTATTCCACTTTATTCGTAATTGCATTCGAATTGAAATTTTCCATATTAAATTCTTGTAAATATTGTCCTTATCCCCATACATTTACCTGATGATGAATACTCAAGGTCCCTTCTAAAGCAAATAGAGTCGTTTTCTGTATTTATTTTGCAATATTTATGAAGCAACAAAGAAAAAAGGAATAAAAGGCATTTTACAATTATAGAATAAACATAAGTCGGGAATCTTAGGCATATTAGCTTTGCCATCCGTTTGTAACGCATAATGCTAAAACAAAAAAAAAATAATAATAATCAACAAACAAATAAATGCAACACTGGTCTCAAAAAGTATTACGAGATTTTGTATTGATTTAGTGTCTGCGGTTTGTCCTTCTCTTTTCATCAAAATTCTAGGGATTTTAAAGATGAAATGAAAAGATAAATAACATAAAATGAACAAGTAAAGGCACTACAGTGTGCCACCTCCAAAAAATACCCTACACCGTCCTACACGTCAGTGTCATGTAACGAGTTTTCAAAATAGCCGTTATATGGGAAGTGGGCGAAAAAGTAGCCCGATCTAAAACACTTTCAATAGCATTCGTCCATGGACTAAAACACGTCGGTATGCCAAATTTTATTAAATTTTCATAAAAAATAGTGGTTTGTGGGTTGAACACAACGAAACATGATTGGCAGACGGACAGAAAAGCTTAAATCGATTCAGAAAATGATCCTGAATCGTTTCGTATAATAAAAGGTGGATTTATCTCAAGTCCCTCCGCATGTTGCATAGATCCGCACCAACTTAATACACATGTGAAAGAAATAAGAGATAGAAGACTAGAGGAGTTTGAAAATAAGCTTAATTCACTCAAACGCAGGATCATAGCTGTAACAAGAAAAAAAACAAAATGAGAGGATCTCGAAAAAATCCGAAATTTTCAATATACTCACATGAATAAATTACGTGTAGCCGGAGTTATCGGCCCGATATTTCTCTTAAATTTTGATAAAACTTGCCTCGAAAACATGCGAAATGCTCGAAATAGGCCTATAGGACTACCACCACTATTGACACTCTTGATATCAATGAAATTATTCGTCATATTTGCTTTTAAGCAAACTTTGGATGTCCGTCCATCCTCAAAAACTAATGCATTAGTACTGCGAGTATTTTCTTAATTGTCCGAGATATGACGGAGAAATGCACAGACAGACAAAGATGTTTTGTAGATTACTGAGCGCTACTTATGATGGCCGTCCGAAAGTCTACTGGAAGCAGAAATTATTTAAGATGCATACCAACACGTATTCTTAATAGTTTTGTTCGGATTTTCATTTCCATTCAGTGACAGTTTAGCTTCATATTACGTATCCTTTTGGCGTAGCGTATACAATGATCGAGGTAGCGTCCGACTATTGTGATTTTACCTGTTTCGATAATAATTTAATTAATTTTGAATTTGTTATATATATATAGATATTTATAAACATATATATATGTATATCTGTATATGCATAAATAAAAATAAACTAGAATAGTTTTTCACTTGACCTTAGTATTGTGTTAATAATTAAGTAAACTACTCAATAATTAACAGTGTCAGTATAGCTTTCAGGGAATAGAAAATTAAGGTAAATGAAATTCTCTTTTTTTTCGTTTTAAATTTATTGAATTTTAATTTTCATAAAGATCTTACAAAATACAAAATTTTAGTTACATTGATTGTTTGTAAAGCATGGTTTTCGATTGCTAAACTATTGAGCTAAGCGTTGAAAGTTCAATGGTAGAGAGATGGAAAGAGAGAGAGAGAGAGAGAGAGAGAGAGAGAGAGAGAGAAAGAGAGAGAGAGAGAGAGAAAGAGAGAGAGAGAG
>KK500048.1:202783-225742 GCA_000688715.1 Glossina pallidipes
AAAGATATATATATATATATATAGAGAGAGAGAGAGAAAGAGAGAGAGGGAGAAGGAGAGCGAGAGATTAATTTTTATCGATCTGAGGCGGACATAATAAATTGGACTCATAGGCGATCGACTACAGAAAATGAATTCTTTACAAACGATTATAATTTTTAATTGGACGACATGCTTTAATAGAATTATGAATAGGTTCTCGTATTCATTAGCGGAAATTTTAATTCTATCAAGCGTACAAATAAGTTCTCTGTGTTCATATTGATTACTTTATTAATGCGACGTGTCGCGTTTTATCAAAAAAAGTGCAAAGGATTTGTTTCTATATTTAATAAATGAAAACTATTTCATAGACTCAATACTTCTTCTTAATGGATTTATAGTAATTTATTTAATTTATATCTGTTTATCATTGAGGACCATCCATCCATCACATTGTTACTTCCAATTTTTACAATTTGGTATAATTTTTCATCAAGAAAGACCGTTAAATGTCATAGAAAGCGCGTTTAATAAACTTTAGTGCAGAGAATAAAGTGCGATCTGATAATACCATCAGTTGCACGCAATCTTCTAAGAAAGCGAAATATTTCTACGGAAGTTTTATCCATAAGCTATTCCTCCTCGGTGTACCGTTTTAATAATGAAATAATGTAGAGGAGTCGGCAACCCATGATGTTCTGGGCATGAGAATGGATGCAAAATGATGTTTCTTGGACAGAACGTATACTCGCAGCTTAGGTTTTTAAAGCGGTGTGGAAAGTGCTTCGCTGCAGGCGGCATCCGTACTACTTACACCGCGTATATCAGGCCGAAACTAGACTATAACTGGCATGTGTGGATGGGAGCCTCTACATTTTCCTTGGAGCTTCAGTTGCTCCTGGTCGGCGAAAGCTTTTCCAAAATTTCAAGTGCATAGTGCTTATGTATAGGTGTATCTACGGTATGCATCGCACGACACACCAACGCTACTCATCATTCTTCATTCACACTGCCTGCCAACAGGTGTCTTTCCCGCCATGCGTGGTGTTTCCACTTTTAGATCAAACGTACACAGAAACTATGCCCTTCTTACGTCCTTTTCTATCTACAATCTTTCCTGAACACTATCTTGTCTGCAAGTAAAGGAGCATCTCCTTAGTACACGGTCATATAAAAAAAAAAAAACTAAGTAGCTTATGTAAGATAATCCTTCGAGGGATTAAACCCTTTCAAAATTGTTGTCTCGTTAACCTATTTGTGTGCGAGCGTCTTAAATACCCATATAGACTTCACGCTCCCCGTTAGATGCGGGTTATCATGATCAGCTAGTGACGATTAATTTATACTCTTGTACATATATATTTGTGACAATATATTCAATGCAGTTCAAGTTATTATTGCCGAGAAAATTGTGAAAATTATTATTTTCTCAGCGTTTCGTTCAATCTCGTGAATATCGAACACAGGGATTACAGACTTAGGGTCATGTCATTGTTGTATTTACTTTCCAACTATGAACATATTAGGTGTATAAATAAATTCTTACCGCTGAAATTGGTTGCTTCATATCACCTTTTACCGCACCCGTTATATTCTTCCGACATGGCCACTTTCAATGGCCACTTATGCAGATGCATGCAGTCCTATTGAACAAGTCAGCGGTTCACAAAAGTTGAATACATATGTCCGGAAATGGGCCGATGGTTACTTGGCCGCCACGCTGGCAAGCGCATATGTAAGCTATCAGATAAGTGCAAAAGATTAAGATAACGATTATGCACATTTCGATTATTAAGCTTTATAGGAATTATATTTTAAATAAAGTTAAATTTTATCGAAAAATGGGAAAAGCTTATTTGTATGCTTAATTTTATTGGGACGGCGGTTTTCAATAAAAAGCGATAATCGTATGCGGAGATATTTTTTAATTCCCATTTTTACGCCTATTAAATACGGGGTCATCCATTTCGTGGTTCCATCCATCACTTTTGGCTGACCTTTTGACCTTGCATTACATTGCATTGCATTGCATTATATTGCATTGTGGATTAGAATACGTACATAGTTGTATAGCATACACGAACTGTTAAAACTTATTACGAGAACAACAGTTACGTTTCGTGCAAATGCGATGAAGCCCATATCAAGTGATTAAAGGACTTCGTAAATAAGGATTATTGCGCTTCCACTGTAACAAAAACACCTTTGAAGTTTCTAAAGGATTTTTACGTGTACACAAATAAGTTTTGGGTGTGGTTTGTGGGCTGAAATGATCATTCGTGAATATTAAAATGGCATCGGAATTGGAGTTAAACCCAATGCGAAACGCTTAAGAAACGTGATAAGTGCTTTTTTATGGCAAAAATTAAATGATTTTTGTCTTGGACGTTAAGTGGACACGTTTCGTGACAAAATCAATTTATTGAGAGAAAAGTTGAACATTCGTGTAGTCTCGAAAAATGCCTATGTCAGTTTGTCACAAAAATCATGCGTTCGCCGTAACTCTATCGGACCTTTTACTTTGAGGCTATTTTGGAGCATTGGCTTACTCTCATAAATCGCAAACGCTCAATGACCTTGCTCACGAAGACTACTCGTGTTATTGGTGAAGTAAGAGTAGTTTATCGTGGAAGAATTGCTACAAATTTTATCCTCCAGAACTGAACTTTTTACATAAGTCCAGTACAGAAGAAGTTTATTATAAATTGAAAAAAAAAAAAAACAAAAAAAGAAAACGCTTTTGATAACTAGGTCTTTATAAGTATATATCATAACATGTGTGATATATGTTTCTGACTGCTATGAATCAAATGAAAGAAAGTTTTGATCGTCCGCCTAATTCCACAAGAGTTTTTTTGTGAGTCTAACGGTCTGCGAGTAAAAAACGAGCAACTGAATGATTAAAAATATTACTTACTCTTACATACGTACTTAAAAACAAAAAAGAAATATAGAAAAAAAATAAGACCAAGTCCTTCCCAGATAGTTTAACGAATTTTTTGCGAACTGACCTTTTTTTAGTTTCCTACGTCCTACAGTCTAAAGTTCTTGTCTTAATATGAATTTTTAGCTTTCAAGTGGTGTTTAAATAAAATTCTATTAACATTTTTCATTTGTTTTGTTTTGCTAAAGATATTGTAAAAAAAAAAAGCAAAAAAAAGCAAAAAAAAAATAATAATAAACGAAGGTTGAAAATATTGTCGTGAATGAACTTAAGAAAGGCCAACATTGAATGTTTGCATACACTTGAAAAAAGTTGATTAATTAAAAATGCTTGACTAATTAATTAAGTAATTTTAGTTAATTTCAGATATTTTGAAAAATTCTTTCATTAAATTCTTCTTATACTATTATGTAAATATATATAAATATGTAAATATATATATATATATATGTATATATAGTTTTTGTTTTTCGTATATTGGTATGAACCTATGGGAGGGAGGTTGGGAAGGATGTTCGAAGGGTTACTTATATCGTTTGCAATATGCAAAAAAAGAAAAAGAGCAAATATATATCAGAAACTTTATAGAGCATATAAGGATGAGATTTAAAAGTCACTTAACTCTAAAATTCGGAAAGGGCGAAAATTAAAAACTTTAATATATTTTTTAACACGAAAAAGGTAAAATAAATAATTTATAATTATTTCATTTGTCGGTCCGTCGGTCCGTCCACTGATATTTCGCAGAGATAAAAGTCGGCAACTGATTGGGTTCATACATTTTAAATCGGGTAGACCTGATTTGTTGTCAATTATCGGCACGCTGTACCTAGTAGCGAAGTAGTATAGCTGGCGAAAAGGTATGCACTTCTCTTCCCTATCGAATAAAAAATCTTTTGATTGGAAAATTGCTTTCAAGTAAATTAAATTAAGATCGAATTTACTTGCAAATGATAGCAACAAAGCGCCCCCGGAAAAGTTTGAATATGGTTTTCATCTGCCCACTGGAAACTTACCGTAAGAGAAAGCTAAATTTATGAGAGATTTGCGGCACTATGTACATAGATGGCAAGTAATGTTTTTTTTGAAAGGGTAAATTGATCCGGGACTTAACGAAACACTCCATTAATTGATGGCGATTCTAGATTCCGCTGCTTTATTGGGAGGTAAAAAGTAAAAAAAGTGGCTTCTCTTTTTTACGCTTTTCAAGGCTGCGTTGAACCGATGTTTTCTTTTCTTAAAGAATTTTTAACATTTTACTAACAGTTTTCTTTGGTCTGTTATAGACATATGTATATATGCCTCTGCATTACTATATATGTCTGCATGTTGCTTGTGGTATGAAAAATAACTAAATTGGTTTCTTTTTATACGTTTTTTTTTTTTTTGTGTTATTTTTGTTTAAGTAAAAAACTAATTCTTGCAAAAAAAAAAAAAATTATACATACATACATAAATAAATTGCAGTTGTAAACTAAGAGAAAAAAAAAACGACTGAAAAATACAAACCAAGGAAAGGCTGGTTGACGTCGTCGTTGCTGGCTTGGTTATTGCCGCGGCTGTGTTTACCAGCTTTATTTTATTTTATTTTTTTTTTTATTTTCATTTTTGTTTTTTTTATAATTTTTTTTATTTCATTTTCAACTTTTTTCTTCTATTTAGAAGAAAAAAAAAAAAAAACATGTTCGTTATATTAAGAAAAAAAAAAACAAAAAAAAACCTATAAAGCTTTAGAGAAGTAAACAAACAGAGCTAGAGAAATAAAACAAAAGCAAAAATAGAGGAAACAAAAAAAAAAAAAAAAAGAAAAAAACTGAAAATAAAAATCCAACTCTCGTCTAGAAAATAACATGAAATACAAAAACCTTAAAAAAAAAAGAAAGAAAAACTTGCTTTTGAAAATGTAGAAAAAAAGGTGAGAAAAAATTGAAGAAAAAAAAAACTGAAATAAAATATTACAACAACGTAGAGATAAGGAGAGCATGGTGTAGGGAACATATACATATATACATATACATACATATATACATATACATACATATATACATATATATATATATATATATATATATATATATATATATACGTTTTTTAACACACAGCAGCGGCCGTAACTTTTTCTCCTGTTGTTTCGTTGGAAATTTTTTTCAATTTTTATTTTCACCATTGATTAATGCGGAGCGTATTCATTTTATTATTGCATTTGTGACAAACGTTGCAGATTGCCGTTCTTTATAAATAAAGAATTTTCATATTATAGCATTTCGCCAGAATTCTTAGCAATTTACAAACATACTGACTACCGTTGAAAATGGTCTTACAAATGAAAGCGAAGTAACGTGCTGAGAGTAGTTAGTTGCTTGCTACATTCCCTATATATACTCCCTATATTCTATGTATACGGTATATATATACGTCTTGTAAGGAGAGAATATTAAATAAAATTTATTTCTTTTCATAATTTTAGCGACGTGTCGATTGTAAAGATTTGTCCATTTACTAATCGTTCTTATTTCCAGTTTTTTTTTTTTGGTGGTCCGTTCTGAAAATGTATTTCCTTATGCAAGCAGCCGTTAAATGACTTCTTAACACTATTACCTTATTCTAATCATTAGAAAAACGTTAAATAATTGCTATTTATAACCTAATTTGCCATCGGAAGATGCAAGGACAGGCGCTCACACCAAACTGAACAAGAAATTTGCCAATTCTTCAGCAACACTATTCTCATCAACTTTTTCGCTTTTTTTTTTGTATTGAAAAGCAGTGTTCAGGATCACTGATTAACTCAATCGTTCGATGCAAAGAAGTGATGATCGGGGAGACTGAAGTTTAGGGAGTGTTCTCGCAAGCGCTACCATTTTTCAACTGAGTAGTTTCAAGTCATTGCGGAACTGTTTTGTTTACTTCGCATTGTCTTGATTGATATTTTGCTCGCTTTTTGAACAGCGAACAGTCGAAATCCACCGGTTTCCGCACAATTTTGAGTAGAAATTTTAATGTAAGATATCTAAGATCCTCCCAACCTTTTCGCCACACTAAATATAGAAATTTACTTATAATACTCAGGGATATAATCAGGGAGGTAATCAGCCTTCTTTATTACGATATTATCAGATTTCTTTATGTTATTTCCTAAATATGTAGGCAATAAATGCGTGTGACTTTTGACTTTCTCGGATCAACATGAAAAAATAATTTAAATGCGCCAACAACAGCTAAATTAACGTAATAGAGAAACGGAATTATTAATTAAGCCTTACTTTATATTGTTTTTACTACTAGTGAGTTCCTTCATAATAAATCTATTTTTTTGCATTTAAGACTCAGAAAAACTGATCAGAAATATAGATTCCTATCCACTATTCTTTTATCTACCAAATGCACGTATTTTCCCGCATCATGTTTCTATTATCTTCAGAACAAATTCAGAAATAAACGAAATTTATCCAAGTAATGACGACGTCGTTATACACGCACCGTTTGTATGAAAGGGAAACAAATTTCATTTTAAGCTTAACGAAGTTATACGTCCTTTTGATTTATATCAGCATGCGGTTGAATGTACGCATTATTGTCTTGCCCCCTTGTTCAATGTTGTATTTTCCACAGATTCGATTCGAAATTAAGCCGAAAAGTTAGAAGCACCTAGCGACGCTAGTCTAGGTTTAATTAAAATTCCTACTATAAGAATTTTTCATTTATATCCTTTCCTCTTCTTTCCTTTACAAATGTTCGATATCAGTTGCACAAAGAGAACCGGGTTTTCATGGCTTCTTCAATCGTTGTTGCACGCTGGACATATTCTCACTCTGTTGATAGAACATAAATAAGTGTATTAAGGATCTTTTAGGGCTTTTTCTTTTCATATACTTAAGCAGTGTGAGTGTCTGTTAATCGGATGGGTTATTTCATGTTGAGAGAAAGCAAAATTGAAAAAAGCTCCAACTTACTTAATTTAATCTTAGTATCAAATTCGAAAATCGGCGCTAACTGTTCATGCGATATTATATAATAATAATAGCTCTTTAAAGCACCTTGAACGAAAATCCAAAACGATCGACAATTAAAAATAGTTGAAAAAAAGGGAAGAGGAGATTAATTACAATATTTACCGGAATCATCTTAAAGCGCTTTAAAATGAAAAAAAAAAAAAAACAATTCCATTGGGAAAAAATTCAGATTTTTATTTATTCGCTTAAGGCGACGGGTGTCCAAAATTCGCCTCAAGGCGATGATTACGGCTTTTTCTGTAAAAATATTGTAGATTGTTAAATGCTGCTGCTATGAAAGCAAAAAAAAAAAAATAAAAAAATAAAAAAAAAATAAAGATGAGGAAAATAAAAGAAAACATATAGAAAAAGTTAGCATTTGACGTCAAGAATCTTGGCAGAAAAATAGAAAATTACGACAGTAAAAAACACAAAAAAAAAAAAAAAAAAAAAAAAAAAAAAAAAAATTTAACAAAAAAAAAAAGGAAAATAATAATAAAAAGCACAGAGCACAGCACAGAACACAGAACACACAAAACTAGTAAAATAAGTGAGAACCTGAAGCTGTATATAAAGGCTAACGCACTTCTTTAACTCCCTGCTTCTCTTACTTTTCTTTTTCTTCTTCCGTTATAAAGCTAAGCTAATGACAAGTAGGAAATTGTTGTACATACACACACGCACATACACATTTGACCAGGCAGCTATTTCTATGTGTGTGTTCAAGTAGTAATTAAGAAAAATTTGTTGCAAAAAAAAAAAAAGAAAAAAATGATCGAAAAATTATTTAACTTCTGTTACTTCTAACGAAAAGAAAATCGTTTTTATTTATTTATTTTGTTTTTTTTTTTTCTTTTCCCATACAAATTTTCTACTGCTTTCTATTCCGATCCAATGTATATTAGATTTTCTCCATAAACATGCATTCACATAACACAGACTTTGGATTTTTTTTATACGCGGTAATGAAGCTTTCGTTTGTAAAATCTAGAAATATGCAGCAGGAGCTCCTCTTGAACAGTACAGCAGTCCGAAGCCAAGTCCGAGTCCGAGTCCGAGTTGATTTAGCGTTGTCTTATCGTTCGTCTGTCTGCCTCCCATCTAGTGTTTTGATATCCGCGAATAAATAAATTTCGTTCTTGAATATGAAGATCAGGTTTAAAAATGAGTCTCACAATTCGTTCACAAAAAGGCAGGGAAGAAGTATTTTATACAATTCATAGGAGATAGCACTCTTTACTTTGTTTTCAACTATAATGCAACAACGGAATTTGCTTTTTGGTTTTGAGATGACAGATATTAAAAATTCGTTTTAAGACGATTTTTTATTGGTTTTTATTTTATTATTATTTTTTTTTTTTTGGATTGACATACACAACCAATCACATGCTAATGGCGATAGTAAGGAATAATAGCAGTAGTAACTGGTGACATATACACAAACTGTCATTGAAAAATAATTTAAAAAAAAAAGTACTAAGTTATGTAGGTTTACGGCCCCCGTCAAAATAAGGAATTTTCGATTTTAAGCTTAAAAATTGCGGATAACGAAGTAAATATCTTTAGATTTTGTATATTGCGTTTTAATGATATAAAATGCATTAAATATATATGTCTACACTTTTTTTTTGGAACATACGCCCACTTTGTTATTTCTAGATCTTTTACCCTTTGAACATATTTGTATGAAAACTTGTCGCCAATTTGATGGGCAATCTGTGTGAATCGTCATAATCGTAAAAAAATGAAGATGCGAAGCTGAAATTTGCCGCAAACATTGCTTAATCAATTATGACCGTATTAGTAAACCGATCGGGATCGAGCAATATTTACTTTTTGAGTTATTTGAAATTTCTTTCCAAAAACGTCAAACATATCTCACATAAATGCAAGAAGTACCATAAAGTCCAGGCTTCTCTCTTTCTCTCTCTCTATCTATCTATCTATTTCGGTCTCTCTTCCTCATGTTCATTGTGGGTTTCCAATGTGTGACAGAACACTATCATTGATTTGCACCTTGTCTGCTCTGTGTGAGTGACACTCATAATCGGGACTTTAACGCCAATAGCAGCGTTGTTTTACATCGCAGAGAAAAAGTGATGGATACTCCCTTTTCCCTTTTTTTGTGTCAACGTACATCAGTAGGCGGCTTTTTTTTTTTATGACAATAAAAAAAACCTATTTTGGGCAGAATATGAATTCGAAATTGGATTTTCTGCACCCGGCCAAGATAAGTATGCAATAGGCGTGTATGGGAATTTCCAAGATCTTGCGTGGAGATCCTCAATCGGGGGCAATGAAAGTCCCAGATGTGAAATGTCAACTATATTGCGTTTATGTATAAGTAGAACGAGAGCTTCTGCAGAGATATAAAAGACTTGTTCAATAATCATGTCGCTTTGACAGGACTACAAAGTTTTCCCATTATTCTCAACCGCGCGTCCTGGATGTTCACACATACCATATACACAACTCACAACCGTGATCCATTGTTTTTTTACCACATTGCGTTTGTCCGCCTTTCGAACAACTTACCTGCAGTGATCCTTTCTGTCGTGTCAGATGTTCCTTAAATATGCACAAAAACTACTGGCTTCTTTCCTTTCCTCTTCTCTCTGCCAATTACTTACTCTTCATGACGAATATCGGGCTCATAAGCATTGAATGACTGGTTAAATAAACAAAACATAAAAAATTGCTTTTACACGTTAGTTTGTTCGTAGCAGAAGTTAAGCACATTTTAAAAACGAAATATTAAAATATATTTCCAAAGATTTAATTATGCATTCTGGCATCAGAGTGAGCAACATATTAGAGACCATAGCTTCTGTAATGAAATAACAAAAACTACTTTCCTCAAATGCTATCATTTACTACCTACTTCTACCAACTTACTTCAACCTACTTCTGTTTTCTCGGAAATAAAAAAAGCTGCGCTTTGAAAATGCGCGTTTTTTCGGTTATGTTCAAGGTATTATTAAACTTTGCACATTCCAAGGTCCTCGAAGATTATTTTCTTGAAATTGCGATACAAATTTTAATTGTTTCTTAGGTATGATAGATGTTGACATTGAATCTGCGCGAGAGAAAACACGACTTACGTACAGGCCGTAGAGCTATCAGGCGAGGCGCCTTATGAAGTCTAAATTGCAAGTCTGAGTTTCGCCATCTAAAGGAAATTCTCGAATTTTCTCAAAGCCATAATTTTACTTCAAAAGGAAGTAAAAACATTAAATACCCTACATTTCCTTGCTTCATACATTTTTCCATTATCTTTTGGCACACACATTATATCCATGTAACGACATGATTTTCATAACAGATTCGAAATTGGCGGGTGCCCAAAATGTCAACTGCCGTGATCTTAAAAAAAAAAAAACCAAAAACTACAAATTAAGCTTCGTTGTCATATAAGAGTGTAATTTTCATGATAACCCCTATATATGGTCAGGAAGTCAAGAAAATGGATCTGCATGATCCGCATTTCTTACTTGGATGAATTTGGGAAAAGGTTTACTATTTAGATGGGATCCAAAAAATAGATCCATCTGATTCAAATTTTGTCCAGTTAATTTTTATGTCAAATTAGTATTTGACATATGTCAAATAAAATATTATATATATATATTTATAATATATTTTATCATAAAATATTAAAAATTACACCTTTTTGGCATATAGGCATTTATTCTTTCTTATATGCGGCGGTATCCAAAAAATACATCGCTAGTACTATTGCGAATTAATTTTCATTATAAAATATCAAAAATTAAAAATTTGTGGCATATAATAGCTTATTCGTCATGCCAAGACCCTTATGTGCGATGAGATCCCAAAAAATAAACCTACATTGTCCAGACTCAATTTCAAGAGGTTAGTCGGTATACCAAATATTGTTAAAGTATCACAAAAATTGTGAGTTGAAGAATACAATGGTACACGGGTAGACTCAAGCCAGATAGACAGACAGACACACAGCCAGACGTGCTTAGAATCACTTTTTGAATCGATCTGTGTAATAAAAGGTGAGACCAGCTCGAGTTCGTGTGGTAGACGCACAGCCAGACGTGCTTAGAATCACTTTTTGAATCGATCTGTGTAATAAAAGGTGAGACCAGCTCGAGTTCGTGTGGTAGACGCACAGCCAGACGTGCTTAGAATCACTTTTTGAGTCGATCTGTATGAAAAAAGGTGGGAACAGCTCGAGTTTGTGTGGGTGTTACATACGTTCGCGCAGGATACAACTAAAGGAGAAGAGACATTGAAAATTTTTCACCAAGAAGTTTTTTTATCAACAAGATTGAAAATCCCTGCTTTCGGCAATCGCCTCTCTAAAAGATGTAGAGCCTCGCATGCGAAACGATCAAGTTAATCTTCCCTCTGTTATGTAGGTTCAACATTTTTACGACATATTTCTTCTATATTGATATCTCTCTCGCATGCTCATACTCTCGTATACTCTCACACTTTCTTTTTCTGTATATCAGTAAAACTTATAATCGGAGGTCATTAGATTGTAAGGAGATTTCATATGGGCCAAGTAAAACTCATCCATTTCCAATTTGATAAGCCAACGTCTGCATTTTGCTGCAGTAACTGCAATCATAAGTAATCTTTTATATTTTCCTGTGCTTTCTTTTTTTTTGTTTTTGTTTTTGTTTTTCAATTTATTAACGTTCTTTAGACATTTGTTTTTTTTTTTTTGCTGTAAGCAAAATGCTGGAAAAGTTGAAAATTTTAATTGTTACTTGTTTTTTGGTTTTACCATTTTTATACCATTCCCTGCTTCGACAAGTATGAGGTTATATTAAGTTTGTTACTTTATATATTTATGACATGGCATATGCTATTCGCTACCGGACGACAATAAGAATTTTCAGTTGGCTTGCTATTAGAACGTTTCGGACAAAGACAATTTTCTTAAGGGCGACTTGATGATCCTTACTTAGGCTTGTTGAAGTGGCAAGGTGGACTTAACTGGTCCTCAATGGACAGCAGGCTAAAGTATATTTGGAAATAACTGAAACTTACTTAGCTGGAAATCTTTTTTTTTTTTTTCAAATATCATGTAACGGGTATTTCAGATTCGCCCTTAAGTGAATACACAGTTTTCTCGCTTGTTTTATACCAATTTTTTTTTTTTTTTTTTTTTTTTGCAATATGTTATGGTAGATATAACAGCGAAAAGAAGGCAAGAAAAGCGAGTATAGAAAATTTCTCTAATGAAATTGTTAAAAGTTTAATAACCTAAAATTCTTAGCAACATAATTGCGAGTTGACATCTTTTCAAAAAAAAAAAAAAAGAAGAAGAAGAAGAAGAAAAAGAAGATATATATACATTATATTTATATCAAATAAGACTAATTATGAAATGTTTTGTGGTTAAGCTAATAACTCGTAATGTATTTATTGTATCGAAAGAGTGAATTAATTTGTCTTGTTTCCTGAATAAATTTTTTGTTTTGACAGAGGGTCAACTTGTCTACATATGTTTGCAATAATCACCCAGATAGACGTATCAAAGGAGGGGGAAATATATTGAGAGAGTTTTTTTCACAGAACATTGGTTAGTGTCATATACCCGCAGCCAGCGCTTATCAGAGAGCATTAAATTGATTCCTGTTTGAAAGCTGACATTTTAGACTGGAATTTTCATCCAAGTAATCGTATACCTCTTCCATCATGTCAAAAGTTACATTTGTCTGAAAATGGGTGAAATGCCTGCAAAAAATTTACTATATTTTTCAATTTTATTACGAAAAAAAGGAAAAAGCGCTGCCTGCAAGTTGGGATAATAATATCTGGTAGTTACGTTCAAGAAATAGTACCATGTGATTCGAAATTTGTTCACTCAATCTTCATGAACAATTTTGCATCATAAAACGTGAACAATCAACAGCCTTTTTGGCATATAAGGGATTACATATCCTGAGAATTCTTATATGCGGTCAAACAGATAGACGTAGTCCACATTCGAAGAAGCCAAAGTTGGCTTCTTAGTATTGAAATATTGAAAATTGCACCTTTCTGCCATATAAAAAATTCAGTTTTCGTAGGAACGTCTGTATGAGGCGGGTGTTAAAAAATTGGTCCAGCCTAATCAACTTTTTCGCACCAATTCGAAATGTCGAAGTATTATTAGTCAGTCAAGGTTTACTCAAAAATTTTGCAAATTGCATTTTTTTCCACATTATGGGTTTTCAAAATAAGGCGTGATTTTTAAAATGAGTGGTCGAGAAAGTGGACCGAATCGAACCATTTTCAAAAATACATCGATAGACATCAGACGGACGGACAAGTTTAGATCGATTCAGAATCGATTAATATAATAAAAGTTGGGTTTGTCTTAGGCTTTTCTTGGTGTTACTTATGTCCGTTTAAACTTAGTATACCCTGGACCACAAGTGGTGTATGGTATGAAAATCGGACGGTATTCCATCAATAGAAAAAGCGTCGTCTACCATGATGACAACGTCAGGATACGAACGCGTCTTTGATGAGTCCGCAAAAACTGAGACAGCTTGTCTTGGAAGTGTTGAATCATCCAACATATAGCTCATTCGTTGATCCTTGGCCCGTTTGACTACTACCTTGTTCGCCTTATGGCAAAGTTTACTTAATGGTTTAACGTTGGCTTCAAAAGCAAATTATGAAAAAATCTTGACTAAGTTTTTTGCCCATAAATAACAGAAGTTCTAAATCGATGAAGCTGGAAAAATTTCCGAAAAAGTTCTCTCAATACCCTTCTCCCAAATAAGGTTTTTAATGCATCCGTCCGTAACTTTATGTGCGGTTAAGATGCTTATAATCGCAAAAATGAAGTTGAAACGACACCCTTAACCGACTTTCTTAGGTGCACATGTAAGCCGCTCGTAACCAAGCTTACACAAGAGAAAAAAAATAATAAATAGGAACTGACAGTTTATATATGAACTATTTATACAAAATCTGGTATTAATATTTTCCTAAGCCAGCTAAAAGTCCAGCATGAAAGTCCCATTTAACGATATATTTCGCAAGCCGAATACATTGCTTTGGAGTAAGGTGGTATCAAAAATTCCCCATAAAGTCACTTTTCTTTAAATATTGTCCGTTAGTACCTACAGCTTCCCTTTACGCTTTATTATGGGGAAAAATAGTGATATCCTTTATAGTTGGAATCATTTTCTTTTGCTTTGCTGTAACAAATCGCTCTTTCAATCTCACTTACCCTGCGATACGATTTACCAAAGACTTTCCCTTTGAGAATAAGTTAAAACATATAAAAACATAAGAAACTTACTCCATAATATCCCATAAATTTTAAATTGATCGTAACATCTGAAATGCTATAGGTGTATGTGATTGTAAGAAAAGCTAAAATACGATTCCTTTATTTTTATAATTAGTTTTCATGAATCGATGCTTGAAATGTCACGCTAAGCATAGGTAGTATTGTTATAACTCATCCCGTAGAAAAGAATGTAATGTCTTACGAAAATGCCTACAAAAAGCTCTCTGTTCAGCTGAAGGCTATGAAGTTGAAGTTGAAGGTGAAGTTGAAGCATACATAGATATTTCGTTTTGAATTATATGCATTTTTTGTAGCAGAACGTAAATTAAAAGCTGCTCGATGCGTATTTTGAAAAATCTCGTGTTTCTGATATTAAGAAAGGATCATTCTTCCCCGCTATAAGGTACTCAGCGTCATGTGTAGAAAAGAGTTCGTTTACATGGATGCTAAGTGCAAAGCCATGATACAGGTGTCACTGATTTCGAGCAAATTTCACTAACGAATCTCGAACGAAGTGCGTGTTGAAAAAATAACTATTACTGTAGTGGATAGAAAACCTACTGTATTTCCGTTCGTACAGTCGTCAAGGATTAAATATATATTTTTAAATACTAGCGGGAGCATATCAATTATTGTAGCAAATGAAATTCTATCGATTTCGAGAAACTATTCAAACAATTGAAGCAGTCATTATGGCCAATCGACCATGCATCAATAATATCCGATAAGCGGACAATACGTCTATCCTAGCAAATAATATGCAGGATCTGCAGATGATGGTTCGAGCTGTAAATGATCAAAGTAATAACATTGGATTAAACCTAAATATTATCAAAATCAAATTTACGATCGTAAGCCGAACGAAAGCTCCCTATGCAAATGCCACTCTATCAATTAGTAACCAGAATGTAGAAAGGGTTTCCAAGTTTTTATACCTAGGAAAGATATTACATGAAGACTTGAAGAGCAATGTAGAATTAAGAAGAAGAATAGAAATGGCTAATTCATCGTATACGAAATATAAAAAAATTCCAGCAAGCGGAGAGATCACTTATCCCTTCGCCTTTGTTTCATGAAATGTTTTGTAGAATCGGTGCTATTGTATGGCACGGACATTAAACATCAATGCATAGAACACACAGGAAGCCCTTAAGATATGATGTTACCATAGACTGCTAAAAATATCGTGGGCAGATCGCATATCCAATACCCAAGTCTTGAGAAAAATAAATCCTGCGCGTGATCTACTAAAATGTATTAGAAAACGACAAATGGCATGTGGCATGTGAGGAAAAGCATGAACTTGCGCACTTAATAGCGGCAGGCCGTATCGAACGGCGTAGAGGTATAGGGCTCTATGCAGCAAAGATCTGAGCATATTTTTGGGCTTTAGTTAATAATGTAACTTAGTACGCAATAGTATCATAAATCGCATATGATCACTTAATTAGGCAAAGAAGAGAAGAGATTGATAAGAAGATCGAACTTATTAAAAAAGTTGGCGCGGAAATTTCACTGACACCGTTCATACAGATTTCTGCTTCATATCGATCGCGTTAAGTCAAATGAATTGTGGAAAGTCACGTCATCAGTGTAAATATCTTAACGTTAAAGTTAATTAAAACTTCTCATGAAAATATTTCTAAACCATGCATGATGTAATTTTCCTAACATCATTCGTATCGATTTAATATGTATATAGTGGTATGTAGGTATCTCGTTAATTTACTCTTATTGTGGAATGTTGAGCACTCGGTGTAAAATATCTCGTTAAAATTCATTAAAAACACATGCCATCAATTTTTTTTTTTTTTTAGCTACAAATCTTATGCTCTTATATATGGGAGTGCAAATTTCATAAAATCATTGGTATTTTCGATAAGGATTTGCAAAATTATTCCCGTCCATCCGAATTTGTTCGTTAAAGCAAATCTTGACTAGAGATAATATGTAACTCGACTTATTTGTTCGATTTGAGGAGATTGAAGATATGATGTTTTAACTTTACCTTTAAGTTTATCCTCCCGTACCTAGCGGCCTTACACTAACTTTACTAACAAGATATATATTTTGAGAATTATTTGTCACACTATCACTTTCTCTTAAGAGATTCAACGTACACGTCTACTAATAGAACAACGATAGTTTTAGTTGCCAGAAAGAAGAAAATTTACAACTTCAACAATATATATATATATATATATATATATGTGTGTATGTATATAAATCAACTGCTCTGTAGTAAAAAAATTAATATTTCTCTTCTTGCTAATCTTTCTCATCCTCTCCAATATATGTTTGAACATGCATACAGATATATTAAATAGACATATATACATATATATACAAAAATATATTTTATGATATGTTTTTTGTAATATTGTGATGTTGAATTTAATGTTGTGTTTGTGTATATAATTTGAACAACTACTGGTGCTGGTGCTGCTGCTGCTGCTGTTACTGCTGCAACAGGAACCTATCTCAACATAATTCTTGAATACGAGTTTTTTCTTTTCTCTTCTATTTTGTTTTTGTTTTTTATTTTTTGTTTTTTTTGTTTTTTTTTTTTTGCTTTAAAGAGATTTCTGTACGTTTTCTTCTGTTTTCTTCTTGTGGTTGTTGTTCTTGTTGTTGTTGTTGTTATTATTATTATTGTTGTATCTGTGTTCTGCTTACCATCAAAGTCCATTCGCCTTCGTTATGAACAACAACGAATGAACGCATCTTGCTAAACTACTTTTTTTCTGCTATTCCTGAGCAAATGCGTTTTTGTAATTTTTTATTTTTTTTTTTTATTTATTTATTTATTTATTATTATTTTTATTTATTTTTTTATTTTTATTTTTTCTGTAATAGAAAAAAGCACAATTCTAACCATTTTTGAACAGCAAAAAAAAAAAAGAAAAAAAAAAAAGATTGTTCAGAAAAATGTTAAAAATAATAATAGCAAAAAGGAAAAAAAAAAGCATAGCGAGATACAAGGAAATGAAAGGAAATTGTTGTTACTAGTAATGGGCAATATATGTATGTATGATGTATATAAGGATGTATGTATATCTACAACATATATAACTTGTTGGTTAGTTTTAGTAATGTGGCGGGAGTTTGTTTTTTTTTTTTTCTCGTTGTATTTTACAAACAGCAGCAGTCTGCAAAGCAATCTTCTATTCTATGGTTATAGATGGCATAGCCAATGACCAATGCATGGATGATGTAGTTTAACATTATGTACGATTACATGTTTGTTCATATGTAGGATATTATGTATTATAGGTTTTTATTTTATTACTATTTATTTTTACATTTCAACATTCAGATATTCTTCGGTCTTATAAAATTCATTAGAAAGAAAAAAGAAAAGCATAAACAACAAACGAGTAATTTTTATTTATCTTAGAACGAATCTTTATTATCCATTACTAGGATTTATGTTTAATACGAAATTGAGATTTTCGTTCAATTTTTGTCCACCTTACCGCCACTGTCTTATAATTTGCGAATTAAAGAATTTCTTTGCGCACTCTGTAAAGCTTCATCGACACTTATATATATTGCCATAGCGATTATGACTAAATGCTCTTCTGGATCACCATCAGAACTTATTTTTAGTCGTCATAAACCATTAATTGGTAATTTGCGCACTGCAAAGTTTGCACAGACTCTATGTCACAATGTGCTCTTGGGTAAAACTAACATGACCTTGACATTAAGGACAATTCTCTGGCGAAAAAATGGCCCTACTACTCCGGAGGTACCACAAGAGAAAATGGTTGTGAGAGATTTTCTCGCTTTTTCGTAACCGTCGAAGCCTATCTAAGATGTCTTTGTCAATTTTTCGCGAAAATTCGGAGCAATCACAGTCACCACGGTACTTCCCGAAGAACCGCACTCATCCGTTAGGCAAGAAGGCATTCATCCCGGTAATCTGATGAGGATTGGTTAACTCATGCTTTCAAAGTGCGATTAGACATACCAGCTTCCACCGCGGTTCTCATTTGATAGGTCAATATACAAGCTTCCCCTCGACGGGTCTTGGCAAGCACCAATCTGCAGTTCAATTAATGCTGTCACCTCTGACAGCAGATACTTGTGACTTTGTGTGTGGGCTCCTCAACCCCATGGAGCTTAAATTTACTCTATAAAGCCATTAGCCTTAGTTTACGCGACATAGACTCTCTTGCCTTTGGACCAACCATACCGGACTATCCTTCTTCGAGATATATTTGCGTCAGGTGCTACATCTGACCTGGCCGCCTCGATGTTCTTGACTATTACTACTACAACGTATTTTAGGTAACCAGTTGCATCAGAGCAACGGCTGGTTTGTATTTCCTCGATAGTCTACGAGACAAGAAGTGTTCATAGCAAGCTTCACCCAGTGTACCTCTAAGCTGTCTATCAGGAAACTTGTCGCCAAGTTATAGATAGTCCAAACCTTAAACTCTTGAGCGCCGCTCAAAGATCGCTACGAAGGTTCCCCTTCACAAGGAGAAAGTGAGAGTTTCGGCACATCTATGAACCCATTAAACATAGTTTGTTCCTCCAATCTCCACATTACACTAGACCTAGACCTCCCTATGTTATACAAATCCGTATTGTACGCGTCAATAAATTTACATACATTTATGAGCCTATCATAGCTCAAAGCGATTAACTTACTTACTTATTAAATATAAAATAACTTTTTTTAATAATCAGGCTAAAGACACTATGTGACAACAATTTGTGTGGACGTTGAATAATAAAACGAACACATGTCACAAAAGCTTTGTAAGATGTTTAGTGTGTGCATCTGACTATTACTAATTACTCAGCGTTTGATGAACGATGAGCCCTTAATATCCACTATCGTAAGTCAAAATCGAAAAGTTTCATGTTCAGGGCTTGATAGTTTCCTGATTATGATTAGTGTTAGCGTTGTTATGAATTTCAAAATAAATTTTGTAAAGTGTTTATATAAGATTTATATCGGCGTCGTTATAGCTTGAATGTTATTTGCCACATTCGGTGAAATTCGGTCGGACGTTTTCTTTTGTATTTTCTTCAGACAATTGTTACTGTGTTTGCGGGCGAATCAAGCGCATTTTTTTTTTCTTTTTGTTGAATTTCCTCAGTTGAACCGAGAAGAAGTTGATTGAAGAGCATTTGCTTGCTTTTAATCTTTAGTTCTCTGTGTCAAATTTTGAATTTAAGAAGGAAAACTTCAATAAGATATATTGGATGTGGATGTAACTAGTTCGATATACAATCTCCTTATTTTGAAAACGTAATTCTTTTTGCTATTGGTTTTTTACATCCATCATCGAAAGAGCCGGGTTTGTTAATTTTGTCGAAACGTTTGCAGCACCCAGCAGGAAGCTGTAGAGACTAAATAAATTATATACATTCTTGATCAAAATCGAATTCCAAACCAATTTAAGCATACTTGTCTGTCGGTCTGTCTGTGGTAAACGGTCTGCAAAACTAAAGTTATTGCCTTTAAATTTGGCAAAACCATTGGAAGCTTTTGCGCGCAGATTATGGACAAATCGATCAACGGGCACAAAAATACATTATTATGGTGAATACCCATTCATAATAATGCAATTTTAAAAGAAAACCCGACAAGCACTAATGGACGGATCATGTCGTATATACTCGTAATACACAGTTAATTGGTTTGTTGGCTATTTTTGGATGATGTGGAAGTTGCAAGAGCCAGAAAAGAATATTTGTAATATTCGTAAGAAACTCGACTGATACGACGAATTGATTGCTTTTGCTGGTAATTAAATAAAAAGAAAAATTTCATATTTACCTTCAAATACAAATTTTACTCCAACTTCCGGGGCTTGTGGTTGCATTTTCTTGCCTGGCTATGGGTCTCAACTATCAAAGTTTCTTTCGCCTTTCAGTTCGGTTATTGCATAAATATATGTGTGTATGTGCATATACATATATATATATATATACACATATAGATAATTTTTTTTTTTTTGATTTTTCGAAATACTTTATTTAATTTTCTTTTACTACCATAATGCATAATAAATGCATACAGTGTACATATATATATATGTTAGTTGAGCACTAAAGGGATTTAGATCTTCTCCCGTTAAGAAGGAAGAGTATCTTCTCAACTAACGCTCGTATAAAAAAAAGGGAGAAAAAAAAAATGGTTTAAAGTTTATACGAAACATGTATGTATAGGTGTATGAGTGAGTTGATGTTTTATGTTTGTGTACGTATGTATCTTTGTGTTTGTAATTGGCAACTTTGTAGACCATTTTTTCTTTTACTGTGTTGTCAATTAAATATGAGAGTATCGCTGTGTGTGTGTGCACACACACACACACACACACATTACTTTTTTCTTCTATTGAAAATACATATATAGACATAAATATATATGTTTGTTTGCTTACTTATTTTGTTGCTGTTGGTGTTGTTGTTGATACAATTTGCTTCTCTGCATTTTCATTACGTTGACATTAATTTTTTTGTTTTTGTTTTTACTTCATTCTGTAATTTACACAAATGACATACATACATATAAAAAAAGTAGGGTTTTTTAAAATAGTTTTTTGTGGCTTTAAAAAAGGCATCAGCAACAACAACAACAACAACAATTTTGGTATAAAATACTAAAGGTTTTTTTAAGCTCTTCGACAAAAAGTGTATGAAATACATATAAAAACGTTGTTTTTAATATATATATATATATATATATAAAAAGAGTTTATATACATATACATACAAATATATATAGATTTTTGTAGAAATATGCTTTTTGTGAAAAAAATCGCTTAAATTACGAGAAAACGGAAAAAGGTAGAACACACACCGAGCAAAAAAGGGGGAAAAGCGAATGAAAATAAAAAAATTTAAAGTTTAATAACAACTGACTATGCAAGTGTGTGCGTAAAAGCGAGAAAAAAGCAAAGAGCAAAAGAAAAAGAGATATAGGGGAGAAAAAAGTTCTGTTGAGCACAGTGACGTAAGGATATCAGAAAAATTCTTAAAAAATGAAATTCTGTTACAGAAGCTTTATAAAAACATTTGATAGAGTTTCGTTCATATATTCTTCCCTATATTTTAATAATTTTGTATATTTCACACTCTCTCTCACTCTATCTCTTTCTTTTTTATCTCTCTCTCTCTCTCTCTCTCTCTCTCTTTATCTCTTTATCTGTCTCTCTTGGCAATACTACAAAGTTAACAAGAAAGTTATGTTCGCACGAACTTGAGCAGTTACCCACCATCTGAGGCCAATCAGAAAGAATAGTTTTCTTTTCCTTGAGCGCATGCCCTTAATAAACACTTGTATGGAATTTTCATTTTCACGATTCCTTTACGATCATTCCAAAACAAGACGTTAAACGGATGTGATTGCAAACGAATCAGAGTCGCGCTGTAATGTAGGATATGTGCACACCGAACACTTTGCTTTCAAGGAAATATGTATTACAGAAGTTTGTAAGCAAAGAACGTGCATAACATGGCCTGTGTTCTTTATTAGAGTCGAGGCCATATTGCAGGGTGACAGGAAACTGTGTAAACTAGAATAAGGAATAATATATTATTGTACCCTACACCATTTGTGACGTAAGTGTACATTAAGTTTGTGTAGATGTATGCAGCACTCAGAAGGAGTCGAGATAGACTTATCTTCTAGTATACTGATCCATCGATTCAGAATTACTTTCTGAATCGATTTAAGCTCATCTGTCCATCTTGGTCTCTTATGCTCAACTTACAGATCACAATTTTTGAGATATTTTGATGAAATATTGTACATCGTCGTTTTTGTCCGTCTGTCCCGTCTTTTTCTCTTGTGTTCAAACTGCAAATTGCAATTTTTAAGAGATATTTTGTGGAAATTTGATACACTAATGTGTTTTGACCCAAGCGCGAACTTTATTGAAAATGGGTTAGATCGGGTCACTTACTATATAATGCCTAATTTTGAAAGATCGTTATATCAATAACTGTAGGGTGGTATAGGATATTTTGGATGATGGACAGTCAGCTATTGCAGTTTTTCCACATGTTGTTGTTCTTCAAACAAGTGATAAAATGAAATTGTAGTCTAGATTTTTTTTTTTCTAATATTCTCAACGCAGAAGAAAATATTGCTGCTAAAAAAAAACAAAAAGCAAAGCTAACCTATAAAGCTAATATTCTCGTAATTTTATTCAATTCGTCTCTGGTACTTTAAAATGCTGTTCATTAAATAATATTATTTTATTAGTAGATGTACACATACGTTAGTTCCATTGGCCGGGGAATATGCCAATAATTTTATTCGAAATGTAATTTTAGTTATCTAAAACCGATCATACGATGCTCGACATTCAGTCTGGAGAGCTCTTAGCTTAAATGTTTAGGCACAAGTTACGATCAATAATAGATCAGCATGTGCTTCATTTTGTTTTCACCTTTTCACATGTAAGTCAAACTTTCATCTATTTCACGATTCTTCGTTTGTCTTTTTTGTTTCTTCTTGTGATCCCAATATTATGATTTGCTTTTTACAAAATTGAAAACGATCTGCATCGATCAGGATCGAACTCTATTACACAGAATAGAGCAATAAAAAGTTGATGATTTCTTGATATGAAATTCTTCCGCATTGTTCGATTCTGTTGCGTACACCTTTGAGCCTCTTATCCTCACAAGAAGTGAAATAAAAAATTTAAGCTTAGATAAACATTCTTCTTAGATGCTCGGATATTAAATAAGGAAATGACCCACACACACACACACACACACACACACACACACACACA
>KK500048.1:225878-243378 GCA_000688715.1 Glossina pallidipes
CACACACACACACACACACACACACACACACACACACACACACACACACACACACACACACACACACACACAAATGGTTCAAGAAGAATCTTTAATTTGATCAGTTCCATATTATCATTGGAATTGAATCGAAATTTTTTAAGTGTGCGTTCAAATTGAGAGTGATTTCAGGTATTGCCGTAATTTCAGCTAAAACCAAGCAAGAAATCATTAAATTCAATCGCAACAAACAATGGCCGTAGTTTAATTGAAAATACACTGAAATACACAGTTCCCTAGAACAGACAAAGTTTACAACAAACAGTGTTGAGCTCTCCGTTTTTAGTAAGAAATTGATGCTTGATAATGCCAGCATCGGTGTTGCTTATTGGTTCCTTTTTGTTGTTGTTTGCTTACAACAGTGTAGTCCTTTGCAAGCAATGTCAAAGAAAGCAAAACGATATTTGCAGAATGAATGCAGGATACTTATGCAACGCACATTATCTGTTAGGTGCACAAACGAATTCTTTCTGTTTTACAAAAAAAAAAAAAAATCCACATTTAATTAAATATATATTTGATGCAAAGTTTAATGATCGAAATATGCATCATGGGCTTTTATCGGGTACCTTGCAAAGGCCTTTAGCACAAGAATTCTTACGTGCTTCGACCTATTTTCGCATACCTTCATCTCTTATGGGCTGCTGATCGGATGTATTTCCCTGTTAGATAAAATCGTAGGAATCGTGGATAACTTGCATATGTTTATAATACAGGTAAGCAAATACGATATGTTTATAGATCGAAATTAATCAATTACTGATTTGACGGCACAATGATTTTCGCTTGAGTAGCCGGGTAGGTAAGAACAGCGACTAGGCAGTCAGCGTTCGTGGATTCACATCTCAAGTGCGGCAGAGTTTATTTCGGACTCATAATCATAATGAGCGATCAGTCGGTAAAAGCATTACACTTACCGTTTGATAGCCACCTATTCACTAGGCTGCAAACACCGTCTTCCTAATTCTTCCTCTTTTCTCATCGTCACTGTGCGTCACGAATAGGGGACATCCTCCAAGTGATTGGTCACTCGACCGATATCGCGAAATTCAGTCTCGTGAAATCAGGAAATTTTAACATAATTTTCTTCTAGGGTCTTGTTATGTATATCACCGATTCATTGCGATTTTTCCATTTTTATTTCGCATCTTTTGTCTCCTATAAAAAGTTGCAATATTTGGGATTTATTGTTACATTGCCCTCCAAATGGTCAAAGATATAATTTTGTCCAAAAAAAAATTTTTTTTTTAGTGCATTCTTATACGTTCGTTAACACTGTGCTGTGCACAGGTACCTTTTTACACCCTTCTGTGCTGTAGTATGATGTAGTTTATAATGATGATTACTTGGTTTTTTCCTTTTCTTTTTCCGTTGTTTTTTCTTTCTATTTTTTTTTTTTTTTTGTGTTTTTTAAAATTCTGTTGTATTTTTAGTAATTGCATTCTCTTCATTCTTTTTTCTTCATTCGTTTTTTTTTTCTTTTTTTTTTTTTAATTTTTACATTTTTATAATATTTGCATTTTGCTATTTATTCCTTTTTTTTCGTCCGATTCGTATATAGAGAAATAATTTCGATAAAAACTGAATATTTTCTCTTAATAAAAATGACTAAAAATATATTTTTAGTATCATCATGGATCTTTAATACGTTGCTAAGTTTGTAATTTAATACATTTTAAGTAAAATGCCGTCTCCATTAGCGGAAAGTTTGAAAGCATTCATGATAAACACGACCATATGGTCGGTGAGCCTTCTACCTCACAAAATACTTTCGTGAGAGAGGAGCAGGAGGAGAGAAGAAGTGAAAGTTAGGTTAAAGAGAGTTAAATGCGAAGACATATCAAATTCTCTACGCTTTATTTGACATTATTGGGGTGAGACGGTTTTTTCCCCCAGTTTTGGGTTCAAATGAAGCGCTCAGTTTGCGACAAAAAAGTTTCGTGTAAGTCATTTACACGATGAATAATCAATTTGTGTTCTAAAACTTGTTAAAGATCTCTGATAATCTATTTATTTAAATCGATTAACCAATTAACTGTGTATGACGAATATATACGCCATGATTCGTCCATCCGTTCTTGTGGGACTTCCTCGTAAAATTCATATCGTCATGAATGTATTTTAGAAAATATTTATGTTATTAAGTCAAAACGTTTCATTTCCTAACCTCATTCCCTATTACGCATGCTTTGTGTTTGGCGAGTATACTCGTCATTGTTAAAGTGGTCGACATAGCTAACTGGTTAAAGAAGTGTGACTATATAAAGAGTGTGGAAAAGATGGAAGGGCGTTGTTGAGTAAAGCCTTATGTTTTTTCCTATTTTTATTATCGTCATTGAAGTCGCATTCCGTTTGGCTCAATTGATCAAGAAGTGCCTAGGGATCGATTAGCTGAATGTTCCTACGTTTAGATCACAGTATATATTTATCGATTATAATGCAAATAATCTACTTTATCATGCTACTACGAGGAGTGTACAATTTACAGAAGTGACCTGTAGTAACGCTTAACGCGTTAGCTGTAAATATGACGACAAGACAAGAGTGATAAAAATAATAAAATGATTTTTGCCGCCATATGCGCGGCATTGGTTCGAATAAGCAAAAGTAGCCTGCGGCTTGTATGGCGGCTTTGGTGTTCGTTAAGGGTTACAGCAATGTATTGAAATCGCAGAGTTATCATAGATTTTTTTCCTTTAGAGTCGAAAGAAACTTGAAGCAATTTTCAAGTGAAAATATTATGAAAAGTTTTTATTAATCCTATGGATATCTGATTCGGATTGCTATTCAATTTCCGGTCACGGACACATACATTCAAATAACGCTAACAAATTGAAATTTTACTCAATTTTGCGCTACGTATAAATAGGTCGAGCAAAAATTTTCGATACTAGGTAAGAAAGAACTATAGATAATAGATTTACTTTGGAAGGTTTATAATGAATCGTATTAATAGGTTTCAGCAATGAAACACTCCTCCTCGGCTGATAGTAGATCGGGAATAAATAAGAATATGGAAAGATGGAAGGAAAGTTTAGTGTTATCAATGTACAAAGCATCCTGAGACGATTAGGAAGCTGGAAGTTTGTGGGGCAGTAGATAGCTTCAGTGTGCTTCGTAAATCTGCCAGGCACATTAAATAATCGTCTGTGTTATAAAAACGGGGAAGATATTAAACTTTTAGTTGATTTAACTATAAAGACAATACGCAACATCTCAGGTCTTCTTTGCAGTGTAGGAACGTCAAGCTACTTTCATAAGATGGAACCCACAAGGGAGGATACCCGTCAAAAATAAAAAGCTTTAAGGACTTATGAAAGGCATTAGAAACATTGATCCTGATGTTATTAAAGGATGATTCAAATCAAAGCCTATTGACATATCTATCGTAGGTTCAGAAGGCTAAAATTAATAAAGAAAATGTAAAAAAATTTTTAAAAAAATTTTAACTTGAATTCGTTTTCGGGTTTGGAGCTATTCGAGATACTACTGCCACTATATCGGTCACGTCTACTCGATATCAGTCAGTCCATATGTCCACTTGCCTGTCAATTGCTGTGGTGTTTATAATCGCAAAATTGAAGATGCCTGCTTCTGCTGCTTGATATCGCAAATGGACCCAAGGACCCAATGGATAAAGGGACCTTTTACGAGTTGAATACACTTCGGCTTTCAGGATTTTTTTTTTTTCATAAACTAAAACAGACATACAATGTAGATTTCCGCTTTTATTGAACAAAATAATAGAAAAATTAGCCACACCCCTGCAATATTATATAGTATGAAAATTTAATTTTTTCGTTTTTTTTTTAAATTTCTTTTAGGAAAAACCTAATGCGTATAAAAGATTCGGTCTCAGACGAATATAATTATCTCATTTGTTAAGTTTTATGTGGTCTTTAGTAGCTTAAAATATAAAATTAATTAAAAACACAAAATTTTATTTCTTCAGAATTTGTAATGAATTTTATTTTTCATAGAAACATTTATGTACACAAAATTAATTAATATATATTTTTGTGTTTATTTTTTTAAGCAAGTCGAGAAAAAAGATAACGAAAAAAAGGAAAAAACACAAAAATATTTAAGAAAAAAAAATTATTTTTCAAGCAACTGAAAAAAAATTTAAATTCTTTATAAACGAAAACGAAAAAAAAAAAGATAAATAAAAATGTTTTTAGGTTTTCAAAAATAAGATTTTGCTTCTGTATTTGTATTTTTTGAGTTTCATTAGTTGTTTTTGTTTATGTTGAAGCCGAACTAGAATAAGAAAAAAAAAAAAAAAAAAAAAACAAATAAAAATGAATTGGATTTCTTTTGCCAGTTTTTTTCATTATATTTTCTTAACAAAAACAAAAATGCCCAGAAGATATGCTCATATGTTACGTACGCTTATATATCTCAGCCATTTCATATACACTTATGCCCAGTAAATATAACAATAACAGTGAAATATATATCAACAAACAAAAAACATAAAAATTCTTTAAACTAAAGCGACTTTTTCAGAATTAAAGAAAAAAAAAAAAAAACGAAAAAGAAATACGAAAAAAAAAAAAATCAATAAATTTCTTGTTTATGTTATTTTAAGAATTTCAAATAATTCATTTATTTTCTTATTTATTCATATACATACACTAAGGAAAATTATATAAACTTTTCAGTTCACTTGTAACGCCCGCTTATAAACATTAAACGAACTTTCATTCATTTATAATCACCGATTATCTCAGTCTCATCTTAATCTATTCGTGTGTCCTTTAGTTGAAACCACTAAGGAATTTATAAATATTTCATGTTAAGTACAGAAAAAAAAAAAAGAAGAAGAAGAAATTATTATCCCAACCAAGTTTGCTTTAAATGACGATTGAATTTTTGAAAATCATTTTGCTTTCTTTACCGAAGATAGATACGCGGCAAATAGTGTATGAAGACACACATTTTAAGTCACGATTTCTCTACGAAAAATTGAAAATCAAAGCGATTACTACAGATTTTCATTAATTCCACATTTTTGGCATCATTTTTGGGGGAATAATTTTTATTTTTTTTAATTATTATTAGTAAGAGCAAAAGGTAAGTGCTAGCGAATTCGTCTTAGGCTTAATAATATAAAGTTTCTTTCTTTTTTTTTGTTTTTTTGTTTTTTTTTTCTTCTCATTTTTAACTTATCCTGCCCTTTAGGGTTTGTTAACCAACATTTCGTAAACTATTTTTGTTATTGTTCAAAGAAAAACAGATAAAAATATTTTTGTTTTATATTTTTACATTTAATATGAGATATTCAACCTTTACGGTACGGACAAGGGGGTCGGGGAGGAAAGCGATTTTATATTCGATTTGTGTTGATTCTTTTAATGCATATCGCCAGCTAAAGCGTGATATTTGATAGCAAGATAAAACCAAGATTCATTCACATCATATTATTATATATAGACTGTATAGCACAAACATATCGTATCGTAAATGTTCCAAATCACATTTATATATAGCGTGTCAAAATTTATGCAAGATTTGAATTAATACGTGCTTGCATGTACTTTTTTCGGTCACACTGGCTAAATTCGATGATTTCGATCTTTCTCTACATAAAGTAAAAGTTTTCCATTGAATATTATTGAGCTACTCAGTGTATGCAGGCGCTAACCATGGTACGCTCAAAATTCATTACTTTTGTTATTTGCTCGACTTACACCTTTGCCCGACAAAAACCCAGCTCAAACTCTTAAAGAACTATCGACAGCTTAGCAGTTGATGAATCAACTGTTTTTAGATCTTTGTATGCGATGGAAAAGATCTAAAAGGAATGAAAGTGACCACCATACTAATTGGCTGACAATTTCATTTCGAACCGTTTCAATATCGCAATGTCATTGCTTGACAGACAAAAAAAAAAGAAAAGTTTCCCGCGTCGTGTTGTGACTGACGATGAAAAGTGGATCTACTACGACAATCCAAAGCACAAAAAGTCAAGAGTTAATTCAGGAGCGCAATATTCATGCTGCGCATATCGTGAGATCATCAAGGTGTAGTGTACTACGAACTTCTAAACCCGAATCAAATTGTTACTGCAGATGACTACAGATGTCAATCGAACAGATTGAACGATATATTGTTGTCAAGAAAGGAAAGCAGCAATAGTGCTTAACAGACGCAGTGTTATCCTCTTTCATGACAAAGCTCGGCCACACGTTGCAAGGGTTTACAAGGCTACAGTTTTGCACCTGGGATGGGAAGTTCGACTGCACCCAACAGTGTTATGTGATGTGATGGAAATTTTTCTCGATAAATTCTTTTTTTAAGCGAAAAAATGATCAAGATACATGCAAGCACCTAATTCTTAATAGATATCGTTACCTGGGTGCAGAGATTTATGGAGCCCGTGTAAAATTTCATAAAATAAATAGTCCTACGAATACGGGCACCGTAACTTGTAGCATATATTGACTTGAATTAAATTGAAGTCGAACATCGGGCAAATTGTCATCATGACTTTGCGGGCATATGCGCACATTTTTATCACTTTTTTTCTCGACGATCGTCGAGGGAATCTTCACCTGCAGTGCATGAGTCGTTCGTGGGTCTTGTTCGCGTAGACTTTTAACTTCAAATAATCTCATAAAAAGAAATCCAATGATGTTAAACCACCTGTTCACGGTTAACGACGTTAAATCACTCTTCCGACCATATTTTGTACGAAATTTGCGAACTGCAGCCATCAAATATTGTTGAACAATGAAAGCGCATTGTTCTCTCATGTAATGCTCCATTTTTATTAACCCAAAGTTGCCACTGTTGTCGACATGTTTTTTAGTTTTTTTGCTGCCAACACTTTACCGCACAAGTGGCGGCAAAAACATATCTTGCGTACATTTCGGGATATCCTATTATATTATGATTTGACAATAATTTCCAGGTAATTGAACAAACTTAGCACTGTGTGATGGGTGTTTAAAATGTTTTCGAATTAAATAAGAAAAAAAATTTGCTGGTTTTTTTATTTTTGTTTCTTTTGAACATTGCCCTTTCATGGTCTCCATCATTCATGGTCTCCTTTAGGGATCATACAAACAGTTCAATGACTCTCTAAATTTTCGATACGGGTACCAAGATCTTCAAGATATGCTTTAGTTTTCATAAATACCTCATCATTTCATCAAAATTTGTTTCCCTAGAGTTTGCTTTTCAGGTTCGTAAACAGATGGGGTCTAGATCGGGAGAATACGATGGGATGGGGTAACATCTAATCCAACTTCCATTCATGCGATTTGCCATTCTCGCAATCGACTTGGGACTCGGAATTTTTGCCTAATTGTGAGCTAACTCGCAAATAGACCTGCCCGATCCCAATCGTTAATTTTTTTACTAAATTGCTACTACGAATCAATTTTCAGCATAAAATATTAAAAATTAAACGTTCTTCTGAAGGGCTTACTATTCATGAGAAATCTTATATAGAGTGGAGTCCAAGAAATAGACCCATATGATTCAAATTTGGTCCACTTAATGTTGTAGATCAACTTACCAGTGTGAATAAGTTTTTATTCATAAAACATTAAAAATCCGGCTTTTTGACATATGAAGGTTTCCATTTTCTAAGAATACCTACCTGCGGTGTTATCAATAAAATAGTGTTACGTGGTCCAAATTCGTTAAGGTTAAGTTTTTTCTCAATTTACTATTATGAACCAACTTTCACTATGGAATACTGAAAATAAGATCTTTTTACCACGAAAAGGTTCAGTTTTCGTAGAAATGGTTGTGTAAGAGTGGGTTAAAACAGTTGGCCCCAGTCAAAGCAAATTTTTGAAAACCGATTTAGAATGTCGAAATACTATTATCCACCGATTTTTATCGAGTAGTTTTGAAAATTGCAATTTTATTCTATATAACGACTTTTCAAAATAACATGTTATGGGGAATGCTCGAAAAAGTAGACCTGAATCGATCTAAACGTATCTGCCCATGTATTCTTGTCTTCAAGGTACATATAACGACCTATCAAAATAAGAAAAAAATAACCCTATAACAGTTCCTACGGTAACTGAATCTTCGTATAGCAAAAATGCTTAATTTTCAATACTTCTTGATGAAACTTGGGACGCGTAAGTCCATTTTTTTTCTTTCCGAATTCATTTAAGCGTTAAGGGTTAATGAAAAATAAGTCTGTATATTGCCGAAAATGTCTGTTCTTTAATTTTCTATGATGAAAATTGGTGTTTAGTAAATTAACCATACAGAATTTGGGTCACAGAGGTCTATTTTTCAAAACACACCATGCATAGAGGCTCTCATGAAAGCAAGCCCTTCTATGCGAAAATGTTTGAATTGTTGTTTGTTATGGCATAAGTAACTGTACAGCCTTTGACATGTAAATCAGGGTTACGCAGGATTGGACCACGTTAGTTGACGTGCTCCTATATGCGACCTTTCATGAAAATCATGCATTTGCATAAAAGTAATGTATAATCTTTGGCGTATTATTAAGATAATGAGTGATTGGCCGTGTTAGGCAAACTGATGAAGGGTATCTATTTGTTGGCTATGCCCGATTATAGCATTCTTACTTGTTATTTCCATCTTTCTATTTCTATTCCCATCTCCCCATTTATCTTAATCTATATTAGTTTATCTTACTTTATATTCGAATTCTCATTTATTTATTTTACTCGTCTTTTATATTACATTATGTTCATTGTAACCTACGCCACCTGTTGTACAGGATATATTAACCTTAAGATCTATCCAATTTTGTTTAACCGATTGATTCAGAATCGCACGAGTATGTATGTGTTCGTGTTCGTGTTCGTGACCATGTCCGTCCGCCTGCTCGTTCGTATGTGCGACCACGTGTGCATGTGCACGTGTCCGTCTAAATATTTAATAAGTACACTTATTAACAAACTGTATGGATGTGTGTTTGTTGACTTCATTTTTCAATATTTTCAAACACCTGTAAACAGACACAAGCATGCAACAATTGACGAATTAAATACAAATTCAAAAACAAATTGGTAAGAATTCATTGATAAACGAATAATAAAAAAAATGTTGAGTTAATAAATGGGAAAATTTATTCTTAATATAATATTAGGTGTACAAATAAATTGTGTAACTCTTTTTCTTTCTTTTTTTTTTTTTTGATAAAATTCAGCCTTATTTAAAATGTAACTGCTACAGGGCTTACTCACGATAGTGACTTTAGATAGAAACTTTTTGGTTCCGAGTTGAAATAGTCATCGAACGATTCCGTTGATCTATAATTCATAAATAGATTGCAGCGATCTGAACCAAAACTAATCAGAAGAAGATAAGACTGGAGAATAAGCTGCAATCATGAGACATGCTCTCAGTTTACGTTGAAGATCATTTCCTTGCTTTGCTTTTATAATTGAAGTCGCAAGCTTATACGCGCATTTTCATCGTTTTCTAGACCAATATTTCCAGTTTGTAACGGTTTTATTCTTTATTAAGTTTTCATTCCAAGTCAACTGAATTATTTTCGTAGCTTTTCTGAAAATAAATAAAAAACGCTGCGCCCTCCATCGCTATGACATCCGCCTCTTCGTATTTAATCGTACAGTGAACCAATGTTCGGACCTAAATTTTGGAAAAAATGAACGCTTCATGTATCTAGATTTATGAAGCCATCAATTTCAACTGACAGAACTTATTTTTATACCTATTAGGTTTGTGTGAGTATTTAGACAGAAATATTCGTGAACTTGCAAGGTATCCATGCACGAAGACGGATAAATACAGTCAATGCTTTAATATCGCTCCTCATTTTATTTATTGACTTTAAAGACAGAAAAAAAAATAAAAATAATGATAATAATAATAATAATAATAATGATAATAATAATAATAATAATAATAATAATAATGATAATAAAAATAATAATGATAATAATTATTATGATGATAATAATGATAATAATTATTATTATTATTACACTTATTTATAAAACAAGCAACAGAGTCATTTTCGTCTTAGAGATGCGAGGGAATTTTGGATACATCATCCATTGTGTTGAGCAAATATATCAAAATTGGAAAGCTTAGTATTTACTAAATAGTGCTGATAAATAATTGTAGGAAATTTTAATTTGATATCTCGTATAGATGATCAAAAGTGCCAGGACATATTTCAAGGATTTTCTTCTTTTTTTCTCTCTTTAGTTTAGTATAACCGTAGTTAAGCTATTTGCGTCCAATTTTCGTATTAATATGCTTAGCAATTAATAAAAAACGCTATTCTGCTTACTTACATACTGAACTGGGGGAAAAATTCGAGACGTTTTTCTCGAAAACTCAATATATATACACGCGGCAAACATGCCTTATTTTGGTCGAGAACGTGTTGGCCATTGTTCGTGAGAAGACCGCTATGCTATCAGTCGGAGGGACAAAGTGCGGGTTACACGGGTATTGCCTCCAAACTTGCTAACTAGGCCCTCTCACTTTTATACCGATTCGCTTACACAAAGAATATTTTTCTGCACGCATTTTAATCGCACGTTACTTGTCAAGCGTAGAGCGTGAGATCAATCGTTTATTGAATTTTGAGTAGCCAGAGTTAAACACAAAATATTACCTTAAGTAACATTAGAGCTGGTCTTTTGGATCGCGATCTTTTTTTTTAATTAATTACGCGATCTTAAAGTTATCTAGAAACGCCACGGACTTTTTCGAATACACATTTTAACTTTAAAGTCTTTAAAAGAAATTTTTCAAAATTTATAAGTAAAGAGTTTTATGTTTACTTTACAACAACAATGTTTAGCGTTATTACAAAGAAAATATTTTTCATTAAAAAATTCATTAGTACTTTTCTTTATATGTCCACAGAGAGTTCAACAATTGATCGTAAAAATAATAAAAATTTTACTGGCCATCATCGGACATCCATCATAGGCAATCTGTACATATAAAAGTTGGCAAATTTTAAATGAATAATAAAAAGAAAAAAATAATTAAGTTTTAACTATTAGTGTAGTTTACTCCAATTTATTTTTTCATCTAAGCAACATAATTGTCATCCTATGTTGACATGTTAATACTTTGAAATAGTTTTCACTGTTCAAATTTGTGGTCTCAATTAAACAAAATTTATTTAAATGTATTATGTATTGTATGTATGTACTATTTAAAGTGCAAAAACTTATATTAGCTATAAAAACCAAAGAACATTTTTTGTGTTTTCTCCTTTTTTTCTTTCTATAAATCTATATAAATTTATGCTTCCTATTCTCAGGGTGAAGTGCGTGTTATTTATGTGTCCAGGACTATATCAACAAAAAAACAAGAATATTAGTTTACAAATATAGTATTTACATATATATGCATGATATGATTATATATTATATAAGAGCCGTTTATTGTAAAAGTGGGACAAGTCCATTTTTGGTTATTGTGAGGTTTACATTTCAAGAAATAGTAATCAATAATGAGCACGTGGCTTATCATTACATACCTTACGCCATTTTCCTTAATTATAGTTATTCATGTAATAAATTTTTAAAAGAAGATGTGTTATATGAGAAGTGGCCGAAAAAACAGTTCCGACCCGAAACTATTTCAATAACGTTCGTTCTTGAGACAAAAGGTATGGTTATACCGAATTCCATTAAAATATCTGTCGATTGAACACAAGAATACAAAAAAGGCAGACATCGGACGGACAGAGGGACAGACAAGCTTAATTCGATTCAAAAAAATGATTGAGAAAATGATTTTGAATCGATCGGTATAAAAAAAGCTGAGTTTACCTTAAGTCTTTGTGGGTGCTGTATATATCCGTATAAGCTTATTGTACCTTTGCACGCTAAGTGACGCATCGATTTCAGGCTATTAGATAATGTAAATTTATTAACCAATACAGGGCTTACAGGGCTAGAGAGCACATTTAAATCCAATGAATTGTTGTAATCGTCAATTAAAGGGATAAACTTTTAGTTGCATGAGCTGAAAACGAAACTCTACTCAATTTTATATAAATAATTTGATCATTGACTAAAAGTATTATAGTAATTCTGGGGAATATATAAGAAATTACTCTGCCACTACCAAATCTCTTATTTTCTGGTAAGAATGAATGTGTCTTAGAATAGAAGTTTCTTATCAATTGGGTGAAAAATTTTCATTCACGTTAAGGCCCGTGCACGTACTGTGTTATTATTAGGTACATAATATGTTTTTGAGTTGTCACAGTGTGTGTAGGTGCTTGAAACAGCGTAATGTTACTATTTTTGATTCTCTGAGACGCTAGAGTTTCATCCCAAAACATAACGTAAGCATTATGGAAATTGTGCAAAATCGATATTATTGTTGCTTCATGCTAACATAGTGCATTTAGGAAATTAAAAAAAAAAAAAATTAATCAAATAATTTTTCCATATTATTTATATAATTGAATCTCTGTCTACCAGCATATATTTTTTGTAGTCAGTTCGGCATTTACCAAGTGAATTTCAACTGAGTTGGATGGACTTAAATCGCTTTCGTAGCAACGAAATAGCGTTAACACGTCGACGCTCATTCTAAAATCAGTGAGTGCTTCCAAAAACACATTGCTTTTTTGTTGTTGTTTTATAATACTAAGAATATAGGACTGTTATAGACGAGCACACGCTATACTCGTAATAAAAGCAAGTCTGACTACAAATTATTTGCAGACAAAAAGATCAGTGGTTTTACTTATAATTATCACTACGATCGTATTTTTCAAAAATTGACTTATCTCATTTTCAAAATAAATGGCTCATATATAGTAGAACATGCTTGTCTCATAACCCTGTCTTCATCTTTAAGCATAATCTAAGCTCTTATGTCTTATATATATATATATATGTATATACATATTTGTAATGAATGTTTGCCAGGGCGTGATGCACTTATTCTTTTTGTGCTTTCATTGTTTCGCTACTACCAGAAATGAAGAGTGCTAATGAACTCTTTGATTTGAACGACACGAAATATTTTATCAAAAAGTCTCGATTTGCACGTATCTAAAATGACATCGCAATAGTTTGCCTTTGCGCCTAACTGCTTTGAGTGATGAGAAAAAACTTGCTGTTTCAATATTTCTCTTATATCCTAGACCGCTTGTGATACAGGGGTATATTAAATTTGTGGGTACGTACACCACGGACAAAAGGACTTGAGAAAGGCCCACCTTTTGTTATGGGCATCATTTATGAATCGATCTAAGCTTGTCTGTCCATCTGCCTGTTTTGTTTTCTTATGTTCAATCTATAGGTCGCAGTTTTTGAGACATTTTGATGAAATGTGTTACACCGGTATGTTTTGGTGTGGTAAGGGCGACCGCTAGTCAAAATGGTTCGAACGGCATCACTTTTTTGGCCATTCTTCGAATAACTTTTTTTTTTTTTGATATGACCAATCACTCAGAGACTGTTCCCTATTCGTGTGACAAGGTGCAGTCAGAAAAGAGTAGGGAAAGAGAAAAAGGTAAAAAAATGGCCGCAGTCTAGGGGATGTGCACCCAATTGCTAAGTGTTTACCGTTTACCGACTCACAATAGCTACGAACAAAAGAAGCTCTGCCGCACTTGACATTTCGACGCGCGAACACTGGCTTGTTGGTGGCTACTCATGCGGGAAAAAAGCTTTCATATGTGACACTGTGAAGCGTTATAGGGCATTTAATGGTGAGCCATGTCCCACAATAGTTTATTCACTTGTTTAATTTTATATTTCATTTTCGTTAACTATCTAAGAGCATATTTTTTTTTTTTTTTATTATATTTCTTTATGACAATTGTTTTTTTTTTTTGTATTTTGAGAAATTTTTTTAATTTTCCTTTTCCTGTTGACAGTTATCTTTTTCCTCTATCTATCTTATTTGACATTTTTTGAAAGTTATTTAAAACTTAAATGAAAATTTCATTAATTTGACTTTTTGAGTAAAAGAAAATTTTTGTATTTACAGGCATGTTTTATGGTAAAAGCGCTTGCCAACTATATGTTTGTTATATCAATTTTAATGCTTTTTTTCACACCTTTGTTGTTGTTGTTGTTGTTGTTGTTGTTGTTGTTGTTGTTGTTGTTGTCGTCGAGAATATTATAAATGTTCAAATTTTCAATTTTAGCCAAACGTTAGCGTTTATATAATTTAGATCGATTGCATAGGCACAATACCTACAACTCGGACTGGCTCTAACTTTATACATTAACTGTTTAGTTAAGTTATTAAGGGTCCCGTTTTTCTCCAAAGAAATTTTTCCTTTTGCTTAACTGATTAATCAATCAATTCATTCATATTTTTCGATCCTTATTTTCATTCCAAATAATGATAGTTCAACTTTTGCCTTCAAATCCTTCTTTTCTTTCCAACTTTTTTTTTTTTTTATTATTATTATTACTCTAAATACGTACAAAGCCTTCTAACGATACATATATACATAAAAATCAGTATGCTTTTATTGCTGCGTGATTTTTCAATTGAAGGATCATTTATTGACTTAAGGGGTCATGCAATCCAAATGCGTTCCAGTATCTTAGTTATGATATCGACAACCATTAGCCGACCTCAGTATTTGCATTATTGCATTATATAACAATAACAGAGCGTAAAGAAAGAATTTTTAAAAATTGAAAGAAATTATAAAAGAAGGCAGCATAGAGAATGGAAAAAAAATATTTGAGATAGTCGGATAATTTACGAGTGGTTTCCGGCAACCACCAGCTTGCAGCACAATACTGCAAGATAGGGGATCTATACCAAGACTGGAGTACAAGATGTGAAAGCTTGGGTATCACGTACCTCTAGTTACTTAACCCCCCCGCAATTGGTGGATAATTATAGCCATCACGAACACTTCAAAGGACCGCACCCAGTAGTTAGACCTCATGCGCCCTTCCGGTCGAAGTATGTTGCAGCACTATCACTCTTGCTTAGTAATGACAAAGCACCTATGATATTAAAATGGGTGTGCAAATGGGTCTTTGGATCCTTTAGCTTTATTCTGTAATACTTTAGAATTATCGGCACTACGCGTTGCAGACGGAATCTTGTTTTTGGATTATGTACACTTCTTGGACGCCATGCAGGTAATGCTTCCTTGAATTTTTAATGTACAAGGAGCAGATACCAACTCAGCGTACACCACACATAAATTCACCCTATCAATTTTGCTGGCCTCTTCAATACCACACAGAGCTAATTGTTCAATCTTGCGCCCCCATTGCTGCTGAATTTTTAGTAAAGAAGCCTGCAAGCAGGTGCGTCCGGATATTTTCGATGATTTGTCCAATGTGAGGATCCCATTGTTGGGTACTAATTTTACGACAGTTTATAAGTCTAGTTAGGTGGCACAAGTTTTGAAAACAAGTCCTGGCCGCCTGCTTTATATGCTCTTTCATATAAACCTTTCAATTTTTTGACAGTTGGATTAAAAAGAAGTTGATAATTTTCTTCAATTGCGATATAGACCTGTTTGTGGAGAAGATATCGCAAGATATCCTAATGTTAAATCGGACTCTGGCCAAAAGATTTGTAGGACTTTTTTGCTGCTACTTAATCAAAGGGAAATCAGTTGATTTATTAATTCATTTTACAATTCGTCCTTCGCAGCATACATTTCCTATGAAAAGACTCGTATTCTTAGTATAGTATATGGTAGATTAGAGTTAAGTTAGCGTTAGTGTAGCCTCGTTTGCTCCAAATACTTTTTTCATTATCGTGTCTTAAGTTGGTTTTTCTTTAAAAAAAAATGGACGCTGAGAGAAGTATCCAAAACTATCAAAATGATCGGGCGTTGTGCAATGTCTGCATCGCAAAGAGACTACTGAACCTTAGCAATGTCTACGCCATGCCTGTCGTACTAATGTCGGTATTGTAGAATCGCCTCCTTGCGAAATATCAATTTCGATGCTGATCCAACAGACTGTCAACCAATTTATAAATGAATAATATTTAAACCAACTGACTGCATATCTAATTATTCATCTTTAAAACCTAATAAAAATTACGAGTACTGGTAGCCACTATTACTATTAAGAGATTTCCTGCTGTCTTTTACCACTGCAGCCCTATTGCTTTTATTATTGCTATTATACCTTCTATTGCTATTACTTCTGCTGTTGCTATTACTTTTGCTATTGCTATTGCTATTGCTATTGTCACTGTGATGTACTGACACGGTCCTATTATTATATTGCTATTGCGCTACTATTATTATTTTATGCTAACCAAACACTATTGACACATGCACTACATTTGCATTGTGTTGTAGTGTGCGCCTGCTCTGGTTGTAACATTTCTACAGTTGAAGTTAATTATTGAAAAAGTTTAACTGATTAACTATATTAAAAAAAAAAAAAGAAAAAAACCTTTTTTAATCAACTGCTGTGTATTGAATATTTTTTGTTTATTTATTTAATTCTTGTTAAAAAAAAAAAAAAAAATAAACAAACAAAGTAAACAAGGTATGAGCACAAAGAAGAAAATTTCACGTTAAAGTCTTATATGAGATGATGATGGGAGACAAATAGCAAACAATAATTGGAAAATTTATAATAAGTTGATCTGATCAAACTTGAAGTTCTGTTGGGAAAATCGTCAACAATGACAATTAATTACTTAAATAGATCAAATGCCAAAGGATGCGAGCAAAACAAACCAAAACTTTTCAAAAAAGCGTTAAGCCGTTAACTTGTTTTTTACGCGTTTCTTTTTTGTGTTCTAAAAATATTTACTTTTTATTCGGCGATAGCGTTTCTTATATCAAATGCCAGTTGTGCTGCAATGTGCTATATTAAGTTTGTGAGGATGTATGTATGTAATCTTCAGAAATTTTTAAAATCGATCGATCTGTCTGTCCGTCCGTCTGTCCGCCCTTCCTTCCCTCCCTCTTTTTATGCATTTTTATGTTTAACCCATCGTAGCATTAACCCTCTTGAAAACGAAGTAGATAGGACTGTTTCTGCAACGAGTTCACATAAAAATCTTTATTTTGAAAAAGTCGTTATGTGAAAAGAACATGAGATTTTTAATATTGCTATTTAAAAACTCAGTGGAAATAAATATTTTGACAAAATAAACGTGGAAAATTTCGTTCGCATGAGATCATTTTTTGAATTTTTTCACATCATAGTTCCTACGAAAGGTGGGAAGTGCTCTATATTGATCCGCAATTGTAAGCCAAAGTGTAAATTACAGAATGTACAGAATTTGGACTGCGCAGATTTATTTTTTTGTATTCCACCCCGTATAAAATAGAAAATAAACCTCTTCCCATAAAAGGGCTCGCATGAAATGCATATGTTTACACCGGGAAAGGATACAATTTTCTGTATTTTATCAGGCATGTTTTGTTCATCGAGCAAAACTTGCTTAATGCGAGTTATCAACTTAATGAATTTATCGAATACGATGAGGTTTTTTTATGAAAAGATAATCAAGAAACAATGGGCATAGGAAATGGAGGCAAACAACT
>KK500048.1:245182-305299 GCA_000688715.1 Glossina pallidipes
GTACATATGGATATGGGTATATACATATATATATATATATATATATATATATATATATATATACATGAATGTATATACACATACATGTGTATATGGTTTTGTATATATGTATTTGCATATGTACACGTGTGCCTGTATATACGCGCACATACAGGTATATGTGTAAGTTTATTTCTTTATATATGTATTTATTTTTAACACATATATGTACTCACATAGCCACATGCATATACCTTGTTTACATACTTTTATATTTTAAAACCTTTATTTTTTCTCTTTATGTATATTTATGTATAAATATATATATGTATGTTTCCGTAAGTATGTGCAAAAGAAAAATATTTCCAGCAATTTTTTAATGAAAAAATTCCACGTTTTTTTATACGAGAAAAAATAAATAAATATATATGCACATATATATACATATGTATATGAGTGTGTGTGTGTGTGTAAAGGAAAAGGGAGAAAAATAAATAAATAAATAAAAAAAAACAAACAAGTAATAATACATATACAGACGTATGTATATACAAAATACATATACTTACGTATAAAAACGAACATATAATAAAAACTGAGCACCTTTTTCATTATTATCTGACATGAAAATCGATATTTCGAAAAAAAAGGATAAAATTGCAAAAATAAGAAAAAAGAATATAAAAATGAAAAATATGTACATATATATATATATTTATATATACATTATATATATATATATATATATATATATATATATATATATATATATGTGTGTGTGTACTTGCATGTATGTAGGTAGAAAAAAACGACGTTAACTTCAAGTAGAAAAAAAGCTGTTGAGTACAAGGTGGTAAAGAGAGAAAAGGGAGACAACAAGCGGAGGAAAAATTAAGCGGAAAAATAATAATAAAAAAGCGGTCGTTATAAAAAAAAGTTCTTTTTTTCTACTTTTTTGTTCTCAATTTATGTTGGTGTTGTTGTTGCTCTTGTCATTTTCTACATATCTACATATATAAATTTTTTTTTATATATATATACATATATATGTATATAAATATATATATATATTATAATGGCAGTTTGTTTGGTTTTTTTCTTTTTTTCTATAATTTTTATATCCAAACCCTCCTGCCAGGCGACCATCACTCAACCAAGCTAACAAACGATGAAATCTTTGCCAGCCACCTATTTTAGCCTTCTTGCCTTTCATCTACCCAATAACGAAGAAAATGTTGGAAAAATATTTTCTAAAAAAAAAAAAAAATAATACACATACACACATAGATATATATATACATATATAGATATATACATAGCTATATATAATAAAATAAAATAAAATTCCAAGTAAAAAAAGCTTCCTTTTTTATATTTCTAGTTAAAACTCGTAAAATTTTTGCAAAAATAAGTGTGGGTAGAGTCAAGAGAATTTTCAGGAACATATTTGCAAAAAAAAAAAACAACAACAAAAAACGAAATGAAAAATTTTATTAAAAAATTTCAAACTTTACGACCCAGGACAGAAGCCGGCAATCCAGCTATGTCCGTCGGCACCTAACCACGGTTACCCTTTCAACCTCTCGCATTTTTCTATAGAGGTAAACTTCATTTTCGTTGCTTCGTTGTTTCGTTGTTTTCAGATTATGTGTATTATGTGGACCTTTGTTCTAATTCCTGTTGACATTTCAACTTTTCGACAGCTACAATATATCGCAACAACGATCGGAAATTGTTCAAACTGTTAATCCAAATTGCCGAACGCTCAAACAAATTATATATAAAGATTCCGATAATGAAATAATTAAATATATCGCGGGAACAGTCCAACTTGTCCAAATTCTATTGGCCATAGACAGTAGTGAGAAGTGGATTTTCTTCGATTATCGTGGTATTGTGCATGCATTTAGTATGAGTCCTTTGCTTGTCTTCGATGGGAGAAACTGCTAATAAAGTACATTATTCGAGCGCTGCTTGTCATTAGCGTGAAACTATTTTGAGTCAATTTTATGGGCAGGCAACGCTTGGCTTTTACATGCCTCCTGTTCTTCATCTTCTTTTTAAACAATTTTACCTTCGATTGATTTCGCTTCGTCTCTGTTGTGACGTTTTTGAAAATATAAAACATCGCATATGGCAAAGAGGCAAGTTAGCGCATTCCTACTTCTTTTCACACTGCTCGTACAATACTAGCTGTTTGGATAAGTCCGCGCAAGGTAAACGGCCGAGTTTTTTCACCTTTTTTGATCACGATATATTTTGCGTTAATTCATAGCGCCTAGATGTCAAAGAGATAGTGGAAGACTTCTTATAGATCTCGTGTACTTCCGCTGCCCATCGCCGAATTTTGGTGACGGTAGCCCCCCATGAAAAAGCCATCGAGAGTAACGAAAGTCTTTTGCTTGGAGGCTTCTTTACGAAGCAATTAACTACTACGGAGGTCCAAGATTTATAACAGATCTTTGATGTATTAAGTGAACGAAACAAGCTGTAGTAGCGTGATTAGGTGCCTAGCATTACTACCGTTAGAACTGTAAAATCCAAGGAAAAGGATTAGACGGCCATCCAAGATATATAGATAATACAAATGCAAAAATGGCAATGTCGCGTATTCCCGATTACCAAAAATGCATTAAGGTTTTGAACTAGCGCGAGCTAGCACGGTAGCCATGGAGCCCGGTTACTATGTCGCATGTACAAAGAATAGTTGAATTCTGATTTAAGTGCGTATGAAAGATCGGCGTGGCAGTGACGGCAGCTGGCAACCACTTGGCTTCGGTTTAGCTCCAAATGATTTAAGATTATTTTACACGCTGTAGGGCACTACAACTATCGCTTGATAAGTCTCTCTGATAAGTCTATGGCCTTCGCTTAATTTTAAAATAGCAATAAAAAGCAAATTTGCATTCCCCGGAATCTCACATGTCTCACTATATAGGATCTCTCTTAAAAAAAGCTTGTCAACTTCTGATTTAGAATTTTTTTAAATAAATATTTGCTCGTTATGTAACTTTTTTCGGCATTAAACTTTTCTATGTAATAGTTGTAAATTTTCTTTTAAAACCGTTTCTTCTCTCCTTCTCCTACGCTGATTTTACTCATATACGTATATACCCGATATTTCGGGGGGTATGTTAAATGAATTATACTATATGTATAAAGCTAAGACTACCTCATAGACTGATCATATAAGAATGATTAGTTATCGATTCGACACTTGTTTATTATCGCTAAAGAAAAGTGAAAAAAAGGATCGCAAGTTATGAAATTTTCGTTTTTAAAAAAGACGGTTTAGTACGTTGCGCCGTTCTCTTTCTATCAATTCCGTCAATATGCTAACTGCACTGAAAAGACGTTTAATTTGTAAAACTCATTATTCACTTCCCTTATCTCTTGCGTGGGCAAACAATAGTTTCTTGCTTTGCTTCTTGCACATTTCCTATGGCTTATTAGCACAAAAATACTCATAGGGATTTTTTCGCAAAGCGTTTAATTATTTGCTTATCAATGCGATTATAATGACCACAGATTGATGTTACCATATGTGTTTAGGTCTTGTGGTCGAACGTGAATTTTCATTAAAATTTTGCTAACTTGCTAGCGTTCTTCAAGCTTTTACTACACGATGCACGATTAAAAGTAAGCATGGACAAAAACCTAACCTTAAAAAAGAGAAAACAAAAAAACGGTAGGACGAATAGGCCTATGAAGAAACTATGTAATATTTACTATGTAATATTTAGATACACTCAAGTCTTTTCTTACCCGATTTTGAAATAACACGCTTTATCAATGAGAACAAATACACTTTTTTATACGATCTTGTGATCCGGTACGAATCGCAAAAAAAAAAAATTTATTCTAATTCCAATTTTTACAGTGTCTCACAGAAACACATCATACAGCAGCAGCAAAATACGATTGGGGGAACACCGCGATCAGAATTCAATTCGCTTATGATTAGCTGTTAACAACCGACTTTATAAAAACAAAAAGACTCTTGGAATTGAATTAAACCCGACCGTTGCACTGTATATTTCTACTAATGAAAGCATTTTTTCGCCTGCTATCAACTTGCGATGAATAGTTGCGAAATTGATTGTTATTCGTAATTTAAGTTTAATTATGGCCTGAATTTGCACTGCATTTTAATTTTAATATTTTCTTCTTGTTGTTTTTGTTTTATAACTATATATAATATGTATTTTATTATTACTTCTTTTTTTGCACGGTTTTTTGGTAAAATATTAAGCGGTTTTTCATCCTACACGATTTTTTTGAAGTTATAAAGCATATCCCCAAATTTACTACAAGTCGCATGTATTTTTTGCACGATCTTTTTTTTTTTTGCACGGTTTTTTAAGGAACGTAACTATCGAAGGGTGTATATATGTATATCGGTTAAAGTGAATAAAACTTTACTTTAAAAGATCGAGTCGAGATTCAAGAGCAAATCGTTAAAATGATTAAAAACTTAAAAACTCATAATAATAGTGAAAAAATCGTAAAAAAAAAAATCAACTAATTTAAGCATTTTTTTTTTTTTTTTATGAATAATAGGGTATAGCTGCTGCTAGTTGATTCGAATAATTATTCGAATCGGGATTAAGGTGCTTCCCCGTAGGATTAACTGCTTCTGAGTTAATAGGTGTCTAACATACTCAGTCTTTGCCGCACACCTTCTCTTAATACCATTGATGAGCTCATTGTCTAAACTCTATTAATTAATAATTCCTTCAATATTAGAGTAACTTTCTTGCAGGAAGAAAGATCAACAATTGTTACTGACCAACAATATGTAGACCTTATATTGTCTCTGGGGCTTCTTTTTCTGAATGCTGCTGCAAACGTCTGCGTAAAATAGTGAAATTTCAATATTCTATATAGTAAAGAGTAGATGCGGGCGATTCTTTCGATTCTTGTGCAGGTGCTGCAGGACCATCCGTAGAATATAAATGCAAATTTTTATCGTTGAAAGCGTTTTTTATTGTTGAAAGCAGATCTTGCCTCAGATTATGTTGTACCGCGTGCGTATCCTTTCACCGATTTGGCTCAATTTCAGTACGGAGTTGCGTCCAAGAACTTTTGCGAAATTTGTATGAGATAGCATGCGTTTTTCGACCAGGAGGTTGGTGACCGCTAACATTACGCAGGCGAACGAACGCATGGACAAGCCTAAATAAGTTTATAATTTCATGGTGATCATGGTGATAATGTATGTACTTTTTAGGGCGTCTGAAGCTTCCTTTTCGATGTTGCAAATGTTTTGATAAAATGAATATACTCTTCAACTTTCTTTGATGGGTGCAGAAAGTTTTATTTTAAAAATTTATAATAAATCACTTTGATGCATTATGATGATTTATTTGTGTTTTAAAAAAAAAAAAGAAAATATATTACAAAATTATTAAAAAAACTATTTAATCTTTTTTTTTTTTAAGTATATTTTTAAAAAAAAGTGTAAATTGCATCTGCAATTGCCGTACGTTTATGTAATAAACATAACTACTTGTACCCCTTTTTTTAACAGTATATTTATAATAACTAACTGCAGTCGTATACAATTCTCTTTTTTTTTTGTTGACATAAGGAGCTACATTTGTGTGGCTGCGTGTATGCTTAAGTGTGTCCTTTTTCCTTTTTCTCTTTTTTCTAATACGTTAACAGTTTGCGTGTGTGCGTTTGTGTGTATGTATTGTTATCTTGTTTTAGTTTTATTTATTTACATGTTTTTCCATACCCAACGCAGCGGGGATAGTCAGTTTGTCAAATTTGTGTAACGTCTAAAACGAGATAGGTATCGTAAACTTTACGTTATATATGTTTTAGAGCACATAGCGTAGTTCTCGCATTCTATGCTTTTCAGAAAAAAATCAAGATTAAAATCTTAAAACTTCGCGTAGCCTCATAGTTTTGGTTTTACTCCCATCAGCTAATCCCATGTACAGATTGATTGGTTTTGCGATTGTCGGGGTAAAAAACTTGACATTATGCTATCGTAGGCACATGTTACTAGGATATGTTACTTTTTCAGGTATGTTATGTGCGTGTGTACGCGCTACGCCCCATAGAGAAGTCATTCAGAGTATTATAGAAAGTTTAAGATTAGCATGATTTTTATAAGGGAAATAGTAGGGTAGCTGAGACTACGAGCACCGCATTGGCACGGCTGTGACGATATTTCTTCTTAGGCATCGAGAATCTATGAAAACAATTGAATGGCAATCCAGGAAATATGAATGATTCGAATGCAAGAGTGGGTTTTACTCTACAACCTCGTGTCAATTCACCACTCAATAGCTCCCCAATAGCGGCCCACGTAGAACAGCTCGTTGCAGTTTTATTGCTTGCGGGACGTATGCGTCGAAATGCAACTGAGTTGCGATAGTCTTTCTGCAAATTTCGTAATGACTTTAAATATTGAGGTGACAGAGATGGGCATCACTTTAACCAGATTGGGCCAGCATGGCCCATAGATATTTTCTCACATTTTCCACTTTAAGAAGGGCAGCACCCCCAAGTAATGCGAATGGCCCTGCTCCTTATGGGCGTCGGGTATCACTTGATGTTTACCCCCTGGCGATGTTGAGACGTTAATGCATAATTTTTTGATTGAATTATTTCGCATAGCTTGTTATTTAATTGTATATATTTCTAAGTAGCGGAATCGTGTTTGTCATATTTGCTTCCCTATCCTGCTAACGAATTTATGACTTACTCATTGCGCTGAAACTTTTTATTGTACAATAAATTGGGTTGTCCGTCCGTCCATCTGTTAAGGTTACAATCGCAAAACTTATTTTAAAAACACAGACAGGTTTGGAAATCCATTCCTTTCTACTCTAATCAAATAAATTGATTCCTAGGTTCATTTATAAACGCACATAATAGATTTTGTTACGGGAGAACATATGTTAAAGAAATTCGATAAATTCGTGGCGAAAAGGAAACTCTTTCACTAAGACAAGCTACGGCATATTAAATAAGTTGAGGTCGCTAACTCAATGCCAATGCTGAGGTTTTCTCCAATCTCTGCCTGACATTGTTCGCAATCGACAAAGTCTTATTGGGTACTATTTTTCTTTTCACGTTTTGTTAGGAATGCTTCTTTCCAGGCTGATCAGTAAGCTATCGATTGTGAAAAGTTATCATAAGAATTACAACTCTGCTCGGTCTAGCAATAAATCGTAGATTGACTCAAGCGCTAAGAACGAGCAGCAGTATCCAGTGGATAGATCGGGAAAGATAGCACGTCCCCGTTAAATCTTATTCGATTCTTCAGGATCAGCGTTATTATACTGAAAAATCATCTGCTCATGATCCCTCGACCATGACGGCCTTTCTACGCTAAATAATCGCCTTAATTACCTGATTTGTTGGTAATGTGTGCCTAAACAACAGGGGGCTGAATGGGCTGAAGCAACTGCTGTAGTCCCCTCAAACCGAGAATGATTGACTTTGGTCTCAATAAACGTGATCAGTTTGATTTGCAACAGATATAGTAACGTACTCATCATCGTCCATCTCGCGCTACGATTCAACAATAGCTACGTTCGAAATAAGCAAAACAAAATTCATGCTTGCTGCAAATGCGTTTTTTTTTTTTTTGGCATCTAACTCCTTGACCTATTTTATGTTCAAAAAAACAATAATCTTTGCCTTTCACCGACATAACATATGTAAATACTGTGTGGCGTAAAGATTTAATACATAAAACTTTCACATTGGAAAGCCTCAGTAATATCCAATAAGATGTGGCGCCAAATACGCCCTATCTTCAAAAGCGCTTAATGTTTTCAATATAGGCGGGTATATGATCCAACTTATCACATAACATGTAAACAATAAATAAATAAAAAAAAAAAAAAAAAAAATTTAATTTACAATCTGTCGAAAAAGCTAATGAGCAAATGTTCTGGCAAGGTGAGGAACATAGTCAATGTTATTGTTCCCCAATGGGATGAGGATACGATAATAACATTCAAGGAATAATAATTTCCCGAATCATCGACAGCAACGTGGTGACGTGCGATGACTCAGAGCACGCTTTAATGCTGTTTGGACGAATTATAAAGGACTTTTTCATACGATATCTGGCAATGGTTGATAAATGGAATCATCACATCGCACACGCCAGAGCCAAATCCCAAGTCAGGCTAAGCCATTTAAAGCCACCAAAAAGGTAGCGTCCATAAAAACACTATAGCTTTTAAACCAATGGCCGAAATGTCATGAAATTTTGACACGAATCGTGTCAAGGTTGGTACTACCCAGAAATCATATGACCGCGTCATCGGTGTTGACATACACATACATATATGTCAGATCCTAGGCTTATCGAGTGATGTGATATATAGTATATATAGCATATATAGTATAATATATATAGTATGTATATATACGAAGTAGGATGGCAATAAATTCGCTTTAAGTTGAGTACTGATTTTCTTAAATTTTGTTCTCACAATATGTGTGCAATTTTAAGGATCATACAAAGTTCCTTCCTTTGCCACGGTTTCTGCGATAATTTTTAGTGTAAATTGTGTGGGCGATAATAAGGGCGATGATGGTGATGACGGGGATGAAAACGACGATGACGATGACGATGATGATGGCGAAGGCGAAGGCGAAGGCGATGGTGAAACTTAGTTGCGGGAAAAAGGCACTTTTTTTTCTGTATTGGTTTCTCTCCTTTATAGTATTAGAAATATTTCTACATTTCCGTTGCTTTTCTTTTTTCTAATATAAATTTCCTTTTTGGCACAAAGATAAAATATCTTTGTTTTTTATGTTTTTCACATTTTTAGTTTTCAGTTTCAATTTTTTTGTAATTTTTTTTTTTTTTTTTTTTGGCTTGGCAGCATTTCAAAATACCCTACAGAAATAAAGAAGCACAAGCTGGGCGAAATGAAATGCAGAGAAATCAAGTTAAGCTCTACATGCATTTTAGGACGAATCTGGGATACCATCGAGCATATAAAATCCAAGAGGGGAAAGAACAACTGCGAAGATGTTGTTTAATTGCCAGTTACATTTAAATATTCTGTAAACAATTAAAAAGAAAAAAAATGAATGCAGTTGTTCTGCCATATCACTTATAGAATTTGGGTCATTTATCGGTGGCGCCATGTTTTATCTAATCTTATAGTCGCCAGGATCGCTAATCCTTGATTTAGTATTTAATTTTTTATTCTAAGTAATACTGTTCCGGTTCCTGTACTGCTTGCTGTAATGGTTAACTGATTAGACAGACGGACAGACTAACGTAGAATAACCCTGCGTGCGTATATGCATTTGCAATTGAAACGCTAACGCTGTTTTCCAGCTGTTGCTGCAAATGCCATAGTAAAATTAATACACCCCGTTTCTTCGGTGCTAAGTATATATACAAAAAAAAAAAAAAAGAGAAAAAAAAAAAAAAAAAAAAAAAACAAAAACAGTCTTTTATTCTGTTAAGTTTTTCATTTTTGTAAAAAAAAAAAAGAAAAAAGAAAAAAAACAAACGGGTCGTTTTTCTCCTTTGCAATAAAATGGATTTTTATTTACATTGTTGCTGTTGTTGCTGTTGTTTTCGTTATAAAAAAAAAAACGAATGAAATTTTATTATTAAAAAGGATTTTTATATATTTTCGTTTTTAAGGTTTTTTTTTTTTTTTTAATTTAAGTATATTGAAAAAATTAAGATAGGGGTGGCTATTCACCACCGCCTTAAATGACCAGAAACTTGGGTAGCGTTCATGGGTAGATGCATAGAGATAAATAGATAGATAGATGAAAAGATAAAACGGATAGAACTGATGTAACAAACGATATAAGTAAACAGCGAATTGTAGGAAGGAAAAAAAAAAAAGAAAAAAAAAATGGAATAAAAAAACTGACGAAGAAGGATCGGATGCGTAAGGTGGAGTTTTTATATTGCTTTGTTAATTGTATAGATGAGCTAAACATACACAAGAAAAGGTGGTGTTTACCATTTACCGTACATTCCATCTACCACTAGTTGAATCCCTTTGTTGAAGGGATTAGAGATTAACAACATATTTATATTCCTGATCAGCATGAGATTATTCTAATGCAAATTTTCTCTTTCTCCCATTTTTTAGAAATGTAAAGAATAAATTTAATAAAAAAAATATCCTAATTTCGTATAATTTCTGATATTAATCGGTATAAGTGGCCTGAAAAAGCGAAAAAAACGAAAAAAAAAAAATTCTCGCGTTAAGGGTGGTGGCGGTCATTGTAAATTTTTGAGAAAAAATTTTTTTTTTCTATGAAAGCTTCGGAGTTTTTTTTTTTCTATGAAAGCTTCGGAGTTTCGCCAACATATCTGTAAAGTGTGTTTGTGCCAAAAGAAAAAGAAAACACCTTTTCTATCCTAAGTAAAGTTTTCCATCCTAAGTAAAACCACCTAAAAGACTTTTCTCTCTTCTTTGAGGGAAAAAGGGTTTCTTTTCGGGATGAAAAGAATGATAACAGAATAATGAGATTCGAAGGGATTATTAAGTTTATATATTTAAATAATAGAAACAACAAGAAGATATTTTTAAAAAAACTTGATGTGTGATGTGTGATGACTATTACGCTACAAACATTCTTAAGAAGGATATAGTAAGTAGATCCTTCTCTAAAACGGTAGATGCGTTCCGTTTTATATAAAGCTGTGTTTCACGGGTTTGTTAGGTTATAATAGAAATACAATATTTACGATTGAATGATTTCTTTATACTCGACCCTGGTTGCGGTACAAGGGTATGTTAAATTAGTGCGAACGATTGGAACATCCAGAATGGTTTGAGATAGACACACCTTTTATTATACAGTTCGATTCAGAATCACTTTCTGAGTAAGCTTGTCCGTTCGTCTGTCCTTTTATTCTTGTCTTCAAAAGACAGGTCGTAATTGGCCAAGTATTTTGATGAAATTTGTTTTATTGGCCGTCTTTTTGCCCAAGGACGAAAGCTGTTGAAAATGCTTCGGATCAGACCATTTTTTTTATTGTGAAAACTTTGTATCGAATGCGGCAATTTTTTTTTTAGACCGTTCCTACAGAAGCTGATCCTTTATATGGTAAAAAGGCCTAATTTTCAATATTTGTTTATGAAATCTTATCACATTTGGTCTATCTTTTCGATCCCAATCCATATGAAGATTCTCACCTTAAAAAGATTGATTTTGTAATATTTTATGATGAAAATTAGTGTTTTTTACAGATTTTTTTTTATAAGATATGTATAAAAAGATATTAACGCATATGTTCCACCATTTTTTTATGGACTTAATCGTTACATTAATCATTGGAGCCAAAACGTAATAAAATCGTAACATCTATCTCGTGTTATGTAAACCTGTTCTAGCGTGCTATGCGAATAGGATCACAATTTTTCCATAGTTTTATAAAAATTCGTCTTAACCTTAAGATCTCAATTTTGTTATAGGGAGATCTAGTGTTTAGTTTAAATTGAGAGCCTCTGCGGCTGATGTGTTTTTTGGAACAAATTCGAAATTCACAAAAAAAAGAAAAAATCATTTAGCGAACATACAGGGAGCACATTTTAAAGATATTGAACAAAATTGGAGCCGAAAGAATGAAAATTGTGGAAGTTGTATTGCGGGCCATTTTGAAAACCTGTTTAAAGTTCTCACGTATGCTACAGGCATGTCAGCTTTTATCACAATACATTTTTTATTCTTTTTCCCATTATTCCGCAATGACAATATCGCAAAAATGTTCCTGCATATTCACAATTTATTTTTCCCCATTCCCCCGGCTATTTTATGCCTAAATGTGCCGTTTTCGGTGCATGGGTCAAAAACACTTTACGCGTTGCGAAAAACTTGATATCAAACTTTGAATTTCTTACCAGAATCACTGAAAGCTTTTGAATCGCTTTCTGACTCATATCTACTTAACGGTCGTTACGACGACATATTTTGTTGTTTGGAAATAATGTTAACCCTCATCTTGCCAAGGTGAACTTTTGAGGCTCATTTGAAGTTTCAATTTAAATCTTTTTATTATTTCATATTATATTTTGCACGCTTCATCAGTGTTGTGAGGTGGTGATGGACAAGTCCACTTAGCTTCCTTTTTCTGCCGCGTCCTTCCTCACTCACTGCAACTGTTCGCTCGAGAGTTCCTACAGAAGGTCTCTCAGTAGTCGATTTATCTTCCACCTTCGGTTCCTTAGGTGCTACCCAAAGTGTCCCCGGCTGAGAGCCGGGAAGAACGTCTCCTCCTCTGCGGATTGTTACCAGTACCTAAGCTATTTTCGGCTACGACAACATCGTCAATTTCTTTTGTGGACTCAAATGAGGCGCCCCCTTGAGAATTTGTTCTTTTTTCGTTCCTGCATAAAACTAGGGTTGAATTAGGCAATGCGATCAATCGAAACAGATCCCTTTTATCACGAAGCGTCGATTTTCCTTTCCCAAACATCACCAGGTATCTGAGATATAGCGTTCGAAGAAACACTCAAGCGGAGTCATCCGGATTTGAGCAAGGTACGTGAGACACCCGAGATAACCGAGTTCATCGAGTTTGCCTTTCTAAAAAAAATGCTTGTAATATTTTGAGTCGGTCATGGTGTCAAAATTTATCGTTTATCTCTTTTTAAGGAATCATACCACGATGTGTCTCACAGTCACACAATCAGTAATCTGGTATCTTGGATAAAAAGAATCCAATCATCACATGTGTTGACGAAATGTGCATATCATTTTCCAATAGTACTGACTTTGATAATTTCTCCAGGACCTATAAACTAAATCAAAATTTATGCAGAACGTGCATTAACAAATAAATTTTTTCTTATCTTTTAAATGTATTTCTTACAGCCTACACCACTTGTGGTATGGGGTATATTAAGTTGGTGCAAAGATGTATAGCATCCAGAAGGATATGGGATAGCCCCTTTTTTTATTGCACCGTTCTAAGCTTGTCTGTCCGTCTATCCGTCTAATGAATGTTCGTGTATGCTTGTGCTCAAACTACCTATTAGGCACAATTTTTGAGATATTTTGATGAACGATTGGTATAGCGACGCATTTTCGCCCAAGCTATTGAAAATAATTCGAATCGGACCACTATCTCGATCACATCTCATATAACGCTTTGCGTAGGTATATAGAGTTCTTGAATACGAATGATACCATTTTGTTTTTCTTCGCATTGCGGCCATATATATATGATATCGAAATCGCATAGAAAGATAGATAGATATACGTCTTAACAATCAATCTCTTGAAATTATCGAAATACGTTTTTTTTGGTTTCGTGAATAGAAAAAGTGCTCGAAAAGAAAAAAAGCTATCCATACCTTAAAGTAGCGCTTTTTATTCTTGAAAAGAAATGATTTCGTTCTTATTGAAAAATCCTTTATTCCTTTGAGATGCTCGGGTTATCCAAGGTTCAAAGTCAAGCAAATGTAAGTTTTCTATAAAAGTATGGTGTTTTTATAGTATTGGGTGGAAGGTTTTCTTTTCTTTTCATCAATTTTTTTTCTTTTTTTGATTAATTAAATAAAGTTTCTCTTAGGTTTCTAAATTTTCAAAAAACTATTTGATTAAATTTCTATACAAAATTTTTTAAAGAAAATTTCAACGAATGGGACGATAGATGATAGGCAGGTAAAAAAGTAGCTTTAGATTTTTTCTTGTTCTTTCTTTTTGTTCAGTTTCTTTTAAGGGACTTTTCTCAATTATTTTCTGCTGTTTTTTTTTTTTTTTTTTTTTTACATTACATATAGATGCGAAATTACATTCGGATTTCCATGTTTTTCATCTTCTTTTTTATTTTCGTAAGAAAAAATATCTAAAGGAGTTATATACGCTTTAAAACGAATCTCTTGAATACTCCTTCCAATTAATTAAATTCAAGTCGAGATTAATAAAAATTTACAAGATATTGATTGATTGATTGAATAAAATCGATTAAATATTTTTTGAAAATTTCATATCGATTTTTGCCATGAATTCTAACGGTTTGGCAAATGTATTTGTTGCTATAATTCTTTAAAAGTTTCTTGCTATCTTTCAGCTTTTGTGTATGCCAGCCCAGAAACGGAGCAAGGGCAGACAACGCTTTCCAAACTTGATCTTGCATTTGTTCAATCTTCGAAGCCTTCGACTTTTTACTTTTAGTTTGGTTGTAGAATATTGGGGAGTTTTTTTTTAACAAGATATAGACAGATAGACAGACATACATAAAGCGATGCAAAATTTTATTCTTATCTAATTTGAAGAGTTGTAGGTTGGGTAAACGAAATGACAAAAGTTGCATGCTTCTTTTTCTCCATCCTTCATTGTTGGGAGCGAAGAGGTTGTCTATTACTAACGTATCCTTTCCATACAATACGATAGCAGTCAGTGTTTTTTTTTTTTTTTCTTTTAACCGTTTTTCCTTTATTCGTCCAGGTCGTCGGTAGGATAGATTATAAGAAAATGGGAGTTAAAAACCTTTCAGGTACCTTTTGAAAAACCAAACCACTATATTTCTTTTTTTTTTTTGTTTTTAAGGATAAAAAGGAGCACGAAAGAAAAGGAGAGCAAAAGGATGTTATCATAAAAAAAAAAAAAAAAAATTCTACATTTTCGTCCAGAGCATAAAATCCGTTCTGCTCTTATATTTCATTTCATTTTCTCGAAAGTGGCAGCAGTCAAGAAATTCTTTCTCGTTAAAAATACCAAAATGCGACATAAAAAAATAAAACAAAATAAAATTTGAAAAAACCTAAAAGGAAACTTTAACACACAACCATGAAATAAACAAATAAAAAAAGAAGTAAAGACGCGTATATATATATATATATATATATGTATATATGTATATATATTAAAAATATATGAAAATATATACGAAAACGTAAACGAAAAAAAAACAAAAACGACAAGAAATTTGCTGTACACAGACATTATACATTAATATCAGGTTCGTAGAAAAGTTCGTAGAGCGTTAATAGCACATCAAATCTATAATCAAGACTTGCTTTGTTCTTTGTTCTATATATGCACTTGTACACACATATATGCCCTTTCATATTGGTCTCTGCAGCAATAATTAGCCCGCCTTCAAAGTAACTGCCGAGAAGCTTCTCGATTCATTCAAGGTTTCTTGTGAAAAAAACAGAAAAAGAAACAAGTAAAATAAGTGTGGAACGCCGCAGCCAACCGCAAAGTACCCTACACCGCCCTACAGTTATTCATACCACAATTTTTCAAAATTGGGCTTCATATCGGGAATGAGCGAAAAATTGGCTCGATACGAACCATTTTCAATAGCGTTCATCTTTGGGCCAAAACATGTCAGTGCAACAAATTTCACCAAAATACTTGAGCAACTTCAACCTGTCCTTTGAAAATGAGAATAATAAGGGGACAGATGAACAGACAAGCTTATTCAGAAAGTAATTCTGAATCGATCGATAAAAGATGAGTGTATCTCAAGCCTTTCTGTGTGGTGTCGCATAAAACCGTGCAAACTTAATATATGCGTGTACCATAAGTAATATAGGATAAAATAAAGGTTCGAAGAGGCCAAATGACTTATTCATCATTTCGGAATGATACAAGCAATCTTATGGTTTTCTTCTCGCAGTTCAAATTTTGCTAAAAGGCAGACGTTGACTCATAAGCCATAGCTTTCTCAGCCTACAAAATGCATGTTCGATAAAGAAATCGGTTGTCTACGATACCAATTCGTATATTTTATCGGGCGAAACTATGCCTGAAATGTGAGACTTCAAATATTTTCGACTTGGATATTGGCACGAAGCATTATATGGGAATGCTGACGGAACAGAACCAAATCACGAGAATGGGGAATTATCAGACTCAGAGGAAAGACAACGAATCAATTGCACAATTTCTGAACATAACGCTTATCATATTTGCCGGAAGTGAAAAGTCTTTCTCAACATCACCTTATCTCGAGAGTGTACCTCATGTAAAAAAATATAACCGTTTAAAAGTCGAAAATCGGTCTAATTGGCACTTGAAGATTGTAAACGCTCTGTAGCTGAAGCTTGTGATGCGAGTCTGCTTTTAAACAATCTTTACAATAACTAGTTTTGTTTTTATCACAAGTGGAAAAAACTTTTCGATCTATTATTGAACTAAAGTCTACGATACGAAATACTCTGTACAGCTATAATGCTCTCTCTCTCTCTCTCGTGACTCGTTCCTTGCAAGACTAAGCGCATTCACACTGCACTACACTACGCACAATGTCTTCTACTTCAAACTCCGCTCTTAGAATTTATCTGAAGTAAAACTCGTACTCAGATCATATTCTATATGTATTTAGTAATTACAACCAAGTCTTTACGGCTAATTTATAAGTCATTACATTTTAAAGTGCTAGAAATGAAGCCTGCACCTTAAATTTTTGTACCCTTCAAAGTTTTTATTTAAAAAAAAAATGTATTTTCTCCCGATTCTCTTATGACGAATGACGTTGATACACATCGATCTCAATTTGTATATAAAAAATCAAAATATTAAAGAAATCCTCTTCTCTTTTGTACTGAGCTCCTGGAAAACTGTTTTCTACTATGTTTTAGCTTGCTAGAGCAAGCTATCATGGGTACCGTGTTTCTGGTGAGTATGTTTCTTAAGTACTCCCGTCCACTCTCATTTACAATTGGTGTATGATCGTGGCTTCAGAAGGTATAAGACCCAGCTCAATAAGTTCGTACGACGCCACATAAATCCTACCGCTATTAACGTATTCATGTGATTTTTAAGTAGTACCGATCTTTTAGTGATATATGTTTGAGAATTTCATGACATTTTGACCATTAGCTTAGCCAGTTCCTATTGTTTTATTGACGCTCTATAGTAGTGAAAATGTCAATGTAAAGCAATGGAAAAAACTGAATTTTGTCGGTATTCTAGTAAGCTAGAGTCCCGCACGACGGTTTGTGAGCTTTCTCTCTATCGCAAAAAAAAAAAAAAAAAAAAACAAAACAAAATATTACATGCGCGATACCTGTCAAATATTTCTTGTAGTTAGCAAAATTAAAGACAAAAGTAATATACCTCCTGTTTTGTAGGTGAGTACAAAAATTACATTAACTTTTACTAGCTTTCGTAAGAATGGACACACTGACAGACAGAGATCTACTTCAAACTTCCTATATATATATGTATGCGTATATAGGATGACACTGTCAAATTAAAAAAAATTTATGCAAATCATTTGCGGGCCTTTATGTATAGGTGATCCGTGAATTTTTCAATTAACATTGTACATGATTCATATGTATGTAGGTAACAACCTTTCATTTCATTCATTCCGCGACCGACCATTACCCATCCACTATGCAGCAGTCATCTACTTAAAAACATCATCATTACCATTAACAACATCATTATCATTATTATCATCATTATTATTATTATAATCATCGTTATTCTATACCAATACATGAGCGTACAGTCAGTCACAGTCACTCATCGTAGCCTCGTTCTCCACCCTCTTCTATTTTATCTTACTTCCATAACAAAATGTATGACAATGGGTTAAAATTGTTGTTGTTTCTGCTTTCTCCTGTATTTTCTTTATTTTCCTTTATTGTTGTTGTTACGTATATAAAAATAATAATAATAATAATAATAATAATAAAAAAAAAAAACAAAAAAACAAAAAAACAAAACATTCAAATTGTTAAAAAAAAGGGGTTGCCTCGCCTTGCCCGCCTGCCTGCCTGCCTGCCTGCTTGCTTGCTTGCTTCCTTGCTTGCTTGCTTGCCTGCCTTTTAACAAATGTGAAAATATCCTTTAAAAAAGAAAAAAACAAAAAAAGAAAAACTGTTAAAAAATGGAAAAATGAAGAAAATACATTTATTTTATGAAGACAACAACAGTAAACCTTAATAGAAAATGACGTGTTCTCCTTTTAAGATTTTCTTAAAAAAAAAAAATAAAAAAAAAGAATTTCTTTTTTGTTGCTACAATTTTAATAAATTTTTGTATTCATCGCTTAAAAATGAAAGTTATGCTGATATTGTCGTTGCCTTTGTAACAAACACTAATAAATATCAAATAATCTATAGAATCTTTCTTTCCAATACAATGAATGGTTCATGTGAATGTGATGAGTCGGACGGCCGGATACGCTGCTGATCACACAATTCACTTCCAAATACGCTTACATATAACGAACATCCACAGATTAAATGTAAAAAAGTGATTTCGAAAATTTTTATTCATTTCCCTTAAGAATACTTTTTTTATACGAATCCGTGTAAAAAAAGAAAAGGAGAAGAAAACGAATTCCCATTGTACACCGTGCATATGTCGGGAATTAATCGAAAATTAACGGTACTCAAAATTCGTCTTTTATATATCTTCTCAACTTATTATACCCAGTACCGAAGGTTGGGCATATATTAGTTTTGTCATAACCTTTATTAAAGACTATTGATTGACATAAGCTTCTTTGGCCATGTCCGTCAGTCTGTCCATTGAGTTTATTCTCGTAGGAAAAACGGCTTGACGTAGAGACTTGAAATTGAGCATTTATGTTGTTGTTGTTTTCTTTTTCTTTTGTTGCTTAAGTTCACAGATCAAGTTTGAAAGGGAAAACGTAATTTACCCTAAAGTTCGTTTGGAAAATTAATTATTGAAAAATTTTGAAAATAATTTGCAATTGACTGAAATCCGTAACGGACATTGACCTTTCGTTTCGCGAAAATATTCACGAGGGCTATAGCCAAGTTGAGCGATCATAATCTAGTAGTTTTCTCGATTATTGAATTCGTATTCAGTATCCGTATTCTTCACGTGCAGGGTATGGATAATTCTCCTAAAGGCGAATACAGTGTTCTTACTTCTTTATATATACATATATATGTACATGTGTATACATTTTTGTCCCCTAAAGGATATAATTTTTTTTTTTCTCTTTTCTGCTTTTTTTTCTTTTTTTTTTTTCATTTTTAAAAGTAAAGGAAACGAGTGTTGGCATTTTATGACAACGTATAAAATTTATAGTTTTAAATTTTTATTTATTTATTTTTCTTTTTTTATTTTTATTTAAAAAAGTAATAAAGCGAATTTTTTGTTTTTTTTTTTTTTTACATTATTTAAGTCATTATAAAATAAACCTTTAGTTATAAAAAGCACGTAAAAGCATAAATAAGCAAATATTGAAAAATATATCATTTATAAGATATCACGTCTCCGTTAAAGTAATAAGGGGCGGGGATAAAGTTGCTTCTTAAAATTTCGAAAACAATCCACTTTTGTAGTAATTTTGTGCCTTAAGTGAAAGATCAATAAGTTGTTTGCTAATTGTTCAGAATTTATTTTTTTTTTTTCTTCCACTGCTCAGTCAGCTCGCAGATTAAACTGTAACTGCGATAGAGGATACTTGGTCGTAGGTACCATGAGTGTGTTTAGTCGATTTAGGCACGCATCCATTAGGCTGCGGCCTCTATCCCCATTCCTTTCCTCTTGCCACATTTTTTTTTTTGACGATTATCGTGTTACATGTATGGGAGACATCCCGCGAGTGATGGGTCACATTAAAGACAAAACAACAAAAAAACAAGGCAAAGACCAGTTGCAACGAAAGTTGTAAGGAATTGAAAGGGGAAAGCAAGCTTTATGTATCCTCAGGCGGAGTTTTATTAACCCTTACTCCTGCTGTTATTTGCGAATAGATCAGCTAGATGAGTGGAATTTTTATTTCAACAGTTTGTTAGGATGGAAGGAACGGAAATGTTTGCATCAAATTTTAATTCAATATTTCTTTTACAACTTGCTTCTTAACGTAATAGAAGTTAATTAATAGGGTTATGTCATCTGCCCCATTGTTGATAGAACATTAGTATGGATGGAAGGAAGGAAGGAAGGAAGGAAAAATCATTAGTCTTTCGAATTTCTACGGCCATTAGTAATAGATGGCATCACTAAAATGTGATATTTCGAAAAAGCCTTGGCGCCGTTTTTCTTAGCTTTCGATACCGAGTAAACTTGACAGCTGTCGATTATCGACTCGATGCAACGAGTAGTGAGCTTGCAGTTTACAGTAGATGAAGTATGCATTTTTACACCCAACGCTACCTGTAGCATAGGATATGCTAAGTTAGTGCGGACGTATCTTGCACACAGAAGGGCCTAAGATAGACCCATTTTCTATTATACCGACCGAGAAAATAATTTTGGATCGATCTAAGCTTGTCTGTCGGTCTCTCCGTCTGTGCATGTATTTTTGTCTTCAACCTACAGGTCGTAATTTTTGAGATATTTTGGTGAAATTTGGTACACTGGCGTGCTTTGGCCCACAAACGAACGCTAGTGAAAATAATTCGGATCGGCGCACTTTTTCGACCGGCCCCATATAACGCCTTACTTTGAAAAGTCGTAATATCTGCACAATTTTTCGACAAAACTTGCTGAGTAATAACACTTCAACATATTAAGTTGTTATGAATACTTTGGTTTTGCTGGGGTAATTTCTGAATCCCCCCTTACACGACCGGTCCCACGAAAATTGAATATTTACATGATGAGAAGGTCTAATTTTCATTACTTTATGGTGGAAATTTGTTCATAATAGTAGATTGACAAAGAAGTTGACTTTGCCGAATTACGGCCATGTAGCTCTATTTTTGGGTGATCACCGCATATAAGGATTCTCAGGAAATGTAAAGCCTTCTATGCCAAAAAGGCGTAATTGTTAATGTTTTTGAATGAAAATTTCGTCGTTATTTGACATAAGGATGAAAATTAATATACATGGGTGCATTTCTTGGACCCCACTCTATATAAGATTTCTCATGAATAGTAAGCCTTTCAAAAAAAGATTTAATTGTTAATATTTTATAAGGAAAAGGATGGTCCATACTAACAATTTACAACAACAAAATGAAAGAGAATTGGTAAAGTATTTGGTCTACTTTCAAGCCCTAACCTATATAGGGGCCATCATGAAATGCAAGCCCTTATATTGCAGAGAAAGTGTAATTTCTACACTTTTATAACGAAAACTGGAAGACGACAAAATTCTTGGGAAGTAAATTAAGTTTTATACATACGGATCATGTCATAAGATGTGTTAAGTACCTCCCAAAATGCATGTTTTCATGGAAAGAAAGTCTTTCCATCAAAATAATGCGTAATATTTGATGTATTACTATCAAACCGAGCGAGTAACTGCACCAGCCGAAGTGGTGTAGGGTGTTTAAATGTCGGGGTTACCCGACTGTAGTGCTCTTATTTTCTTTTTTTTTAACATCAAATGAAAAATCATTCGATGGTAAAATAACGATCGAGTTTACTCGATATCGACGGATCTAAACCGGCCTCTGTTTAACTTCGAGTGCACCTTATAGATTATCAGCTAATGCTTTTGCACTGCAATGGACTCATTCGTGATCAGATTATGAATTGCAGTAGCGTTTTTTGGTTTTTTTATTTTTAGAATTTTGACTCATTTCCGAAACGAAATGATTTACGACTGACGTAACGAGTAGCGATTACAATATTTTTCTTTAAACATCCACGACTGGCATTTTTCTTTTATAGGCGCTGTAATGTATACGTAGTAAGGTAGACGAAATCTTTAAGTCAAAGTATTTTATAAACCTTTAGGTAACTTGTTTTCCTATAACCACTCCCGTATATCCAATTATACACACACATGCACACACACACACACACACACACACAAACACACACCTTTAGTTCCAAAGACAAATGCAATGTAGTGCAGTCCATGTGAGTGTATCTGCGAAACGGCGGTCGCGAAAACGCTTGTTAGAAGAGAAGCTGTAGGTCAATATTTCCGGGCCTTCCCCCTAATAGAATACGCTGAAATTTTGCACATACGTAGAGAAGAAGACGAAAAAATAAATGACGGGCTTTAACGCTAAAAACAGCGTGCGTCATAAAATAGCCGATTATTTACTCCTCAACAATCCTTACCACGTATTTGGACAACGATTTACATTACGATATGACTCCCAGTCAATTATGGGAACAATTAAAATGCTTAGATTCATTTATTTATCCAAACACACAAATGTGCAAATGTGTCCCAAAGGCATATCGTTTAAAATAAATCTTATTTCCTGTCTCTTATACACATCTAGATGTGTATAAGAGACAGCCTTCCCCCTAATAGAATACGCTGAAATTTTGCACATACGTAGAGAAGAAGACGAAAAAATAAATGACGGGCTTTAACGCTAAAAACAGCGTGCGTCATAAAATAGCCGATTATTTACTCCTCAACAAGAGTCATATCGTAATGTAAACTGGCGCGTATTCCGAAATATCTTCACGAAATCCGAAGTAATAGACGAAAATATAACAGAAGTTGTCGACGCACGTCCGTGCTTATCTCAAGTTCTAATCTATGATGAACGTGTGTATGGACACGTCCCAACCATTTATTAACCTACCTAACCGTTCAGGGAACGTCAATGTCAAATTTTTACCCCCCCCCCCCCCTCTTCATTTTTGTGCTAGGAACGATTTCACAACATTTCTAGATCAAGCGTTGCTTCCTATACGTGTATCCCTTTGACGGTCAGCAAGAAGTATGAACTGGCCATAGTCCCACTGAGCCGGCCCAGTACGGTTAGTCAAAACAAAACCCGCACTACATTCTGTGGGCGGGTAAGTGGTCTAATCGAAGTCGGGTTCTTATACGTCACACCTAAACATTCGTGTTAGGTGCTAAGTTCTTTAAAAAAAAAAAAAAGGTTTTCGGGTAAAATCCAATTTTCTTGCTGTTCTGAAATGCTCTGGCAGCCAACTTCGAATGTTTCAAAAGTGGCTGCCTGTACGACGTGCGTACTACGGCTTTATTTAACTTTTTCGAGGCTTTGATCACAAGTCATGCTTGCTCCTAAATCAAAGTGAACTCTGCCGATGTCAGTAAGGTTCTCGGGAAAGCTTCGGGGAAAGAAAGTACGATCGATTACACAATCGATGCAATGCACGTTGACAAGCCACGATTCTCGTAGATTTGAGAGGGATGGGCGTAACCATCTTAGGATTCAACATCAATTTTAATCAATCAAGTTCGTAGGGCCGTATACTTGCGGTTCGAAATTTTCAAAATGTGGCAAAAAAAGACGGAAAAGTGAAATTGATAAGTAAAGTTCACAAAAAAGACGCGAACCAGATTTTCTGTATATTAGCGAAACTGAACCTTCCTCTTGTCGAGGGGTATATTCATTTTGTTCAAAAGTTCAGAGCCCCTGAAAGAAAGTTTTAGAGACGCAATAATGTGCATATGCTTGCCCAGTGTCAAATTTCGCACCCGCCCAAGCATGTCCGTCTATGCGCCTGTCCAATCATCCATCTGCCCTCTTTTTATGATATATGTGGTAATTGTGGTCCAATCTGCTCCTAAATGGACAGTCTATCTTATCGAGCAGCAATTACTTACTGACTTCAAATACAACCAACCTCGCCTGGAATGTTCTAATGATGCTTTCATACCCTACACCACACTAAGCGGTGTATTAAGTTTGTGCATACGTATGTAACGCCCAGAATAGCTTAACAACATTTGGAATGGAAATTAACAACATTTCTTGAATCAATGTAAGCTTTTCCATCCAGGTATTTATCTGTGTTCAACCTTCAGAGATTCAGAAATCCCCTATAACGCCTTATTTTGAAAAGTCGTTATATGCGTAATCGTAGGATGGTATAGAATATAATGCAATTGTGGGCCGTGGCTTGGTGCTGTAGTTCTCCATAAAAATGCACGTTTCCCGATTTCTTCTTATGTAATATTTATTTTCCATTTAGGTTCTATTCATCACGCTATTATTATTATTATTATTATTGTGATTATTATTATTATTATTATTATTATTTGATTTTATATTGATCTACGCTTACCGCATAGCAAGTAATATTTTGCTTTTGATTTGAATATTTTCTCTGAAATTTTCAAACATTTTGTTTTTTCTTTCTTTTAGATCTCTGATCATTTATCAACATGTTGCCGCAACAATATTGCTTGAGATGGAAATACCATCACAGCAATTTACAGACGATGTTTTCCCAATTATTGGATCGCGGCTGCTTCTGTGATGTTACCCTCGCCTGCGAGGGGCAATTGATCAGAGCGCATCGTGTGGTACTATGTGCTTGCAGTACATTTTTCGATACGATATTAACGAATTACGCGAGTGATCGAGATCCGATCATCATAATGAAAGATGTAACATTTGCTGATATCAAATGTTTGATTGAGTTCATGTATAAAGGTGAAATAAATGTGGAACACGTAAGTGAAAAATGTTGAAGCATCGAGTAAGCATCGCATAGTAATCGAGTAATTTGATAAAGATAGATAGATACTCTTCTAAAGGCCAAAAAGTATTGAGCCACCAAAAATAAAAAAAAAATGCGTTCATATTCGCGTCATAATAATAAAAATGATTCAACTGTTATCGACGGGCCTAGGAAATAAATGTAACTACGAGTGTAGACTCCTTCATATCGTGTTGATTGCTCGACTACATAAATTTATTCAAATTTTTTTGCTAATAAAATTTTATCACTCTTAGGCGAACTTGGCTTCATTGCTTAAGACAGCTGACGATCTCAAAATAAAGGGCTTGGCGGAAGTAACTTGGCGTGATGAAGATGATATACCACCGCCCCCACCCACTCCGCATACAGAATTTCATTCACCATCAACGCAAAGAGCGCACACAAATGCTTACGATTACACAACAACAGGTCATCATCATCATCATAATAATAATAATAATAATAATAATAATAACAATAATAACAATAATAATAATCATCATCATCATCATCATTACGAGACGCAGCAACGTTCACAAACTCCCGAGCCGGAGACAATTGAACAAAAAGCATCCACCTCTCCAAAACATAATAATCCCGAGATAGCTTGTCAACGCATGCCCACTTTAACACCCATACCGAATGCCGGAGTATCTATTGTTACCGCTGGCAATTCACCTGTTGATACTTATATGGGACCAAAACGTAAAAGAGGACGACCACCATTAGACGATGCTTACGATGTCTTCAATGTGTGAGTTTCGATTGTTTTTTCAAATTAAAATAAAAACAAAAAACAAAAACAAAATCACTTTTTATTTTATTATTTTAGCCGTAAATTATCGCAACAATACGCGGATAATAGTGACACGCAGCCCCCGTTCGCGGAAAATTCTCAATTTACGGACGATCATGCCGCAGCTGTTTCACACAATTCACGCGGCTCTTCACCTATTACGGCAGCAACGGCAGCCTATCAGCAGCATATACAAAAACAACGTTTACGTCAGAAATCTTTACGCTCACAAGACGATCATATCGATGATGCTGACAACGAATCCGAATGGATTAACAGCAATTTGGATGTAAGTGAAAATGAGCATAAAATAACGATTGATCATGATATTGACCAACAAGAAGAAGAGGAAGAAGTAGCACAAGACTTGAAAATGACTCCTGATATTAAGGAGGAGGAAGCCAAACGTAAAGAAGAGTCGCGCATTAAGGAGAAAACACCCGAACGACAAAAACCGAAGGCAGTTAAGCGTAAAAATTCCAAAGAGGAGAACGCCTTCGCTTTGGACAAGAATGAGTTACGTAAAAAATATGAACAATTGGATCGAGGTGAACGCGAAGAATCGTCTTCAGCAATTCAGCCGGTGCCACAGACCGTAGAAGAAATGGAGACCAATCAAAATAAAACCAATCAAGATAAAAACGCCATAACAAATGGTGAAAATGCTAAACATTCCTCGAACAAAAATACTATTAGCGCATCAACCCCGACCTCGTCGTCGTCGTCGTCATCGCCGCCGTCTTCTTCAAGTGCAGCGACACAAAAATCTTCGGGACATAATCACAGTCGCCAGGCATCACCTAGCGCCACCGCTACAAGTTCTTTGCATCATTCCCATCACTACGGCAAATATGTACCCGATGGGTATTTAATCAACGAGCATGGTATACTAATGACTCATGATTTCGTTCACGCTCCCACAGCATCTATACCCACATCTTCGGCAGTTACAGCGTCGAACGGGCATCATATCGAAGACTATGCCGACATCAAAATGGAAGAATTCAATGAGACCGATTTGCGCTTAACCAGTGAAGAGATGTCCCAATGGCAGGATGTTATTAAAATGGATGATTATCTAGCCAAAGGTCGTAGACCTCAATTCTGGGAAGAGCCTTTCACCAGGAGGGTAAGTTAGTTTTTTTCCTTTGAAATGTGTTTGTAAGCGAATTAAATCTCCATCGAAGCATGGACGCTTGTGTCTCAGTAAAAATGGAAATATTCTTGATGAGTGTAAGGAAAAAAAAACAAAAACAAAACTGCTACTGACTGATGTCATTTCGTGACGTCTGTGTGTTCGTTTACCTTCTGCGGGCAGAAAATTGGAATTTATTAGTTACTGATCACCAATCAGGTTTAAAAATGGGCGTAATACGTCCACAATAGGCAAAAAGGTGGAACTTGCTTAGTTACGTAACTTAAAAATTGATCTCAATACTTATCATGCTTATCTTATTTTCTCATACAGTGAAAAGTCTGATCTATACACAGAACCCTTTGAAGGTTAGCAAGTAAGAGAACCCTTTATACGCCAGAAAATACATTTATAAATATGATGATGCTTTGTTCATTTTGGACACAGTTCAGATAACCTACCAAGAGAAGACACTACTCACAATTTGTTGTTTTCTCGCGCGTAAAATATTTAGAAAATTTTGATTTGCTCAGCAGATCTTGTCACACTTTATTTACACACTTGATCTCGTTATCGAGCCAACTCGGGTTGACGTTGCGTTTGTTCAATTTTTTTTTTAAATTTCACTGTCATCATTGGTGACAACCATGTCTGTCGCTCTCGATCTTTCGCTCTTGATCTCTCTCTGTCTTTATACATAGTTGTCTTTCGGTTTTACATATATTTTCTAATATTTGTTACTAAATTCTATTTAATAGGTACTGGATGCCATAAAAAATAAAAGACTTGAGATGAAGAAAGCAGCTCGTATATTAGGAGTATCATACGGTACTCTTTATGGGCGTTATCGTGAAACCTACGGCTGTTTAAAACATCCATACAAGTATGCTTTCAATTTCAATGAATTGAAAAATCGAATTAATCATAAACTTAATGCTTGCAGTAGTTCATCCGTAAGGAATTCACAAGTAGCTTTGGCGGTGCCACCACGATTTGATATAGTTTGGCCATCAGCTAAACCAGGGCAAATTGGTAAAATTCTAAAAAAATGTTAAAAAAAAAGAAAAAAAAAAACTAAAAATAATAATAATAATAATAATAATAATAATAATAATAAAATTTGTTCTTATTTCATAGATATCGGCAAGTTACGACCTAAAGATTTAAGTGAACTTTGGACACGACCGCAAATATGAAAGAAACTTATACCATCAACGCTTTTAAAATTGAAAACCAGGCAACCTTTGTAAATATTAAGCGTATTTTTAAATGTGAAACTTATTATATAAGTATATTTTTTAGTTGTACTGTTTATTAACAGTAATGCTTCTTAAGTTGAATTTTAAATTTATGAATTAGTAAAATTTTGTTAAAAAAAAAAAAATAAAAAAAAAAAAAACAAACCAACAAACAAACAAACAAACAAATTGATTAAGAGAAAATACAAAAGTTTTTGTGTGAGGCTAACTTTAAGTATCAATTTTATCCCATTTATCAATTTAAAGAAAATTCTTAAAGAATAAACTTATCTCCATAGCGCATTTGAATTATTTAAAGGAAAACTTTATGTGTATAGACTATTAAAAACTTATTAGTTATTATAAATGGAAAAAATTAATTAAAAAAAACAACTATCTAAATCTATCATAAGTATGATAATGTTAGCTGAGCCCATAGAATGTATTGAAAATTTAATGAGAAAATTATTTAAATCAATAAATGTACTTAAAATGTACTTAACGTATATTGAAATAAATGAAACTTTGTTTGCAACTCCTTCTTTTTTTTTTTAATAAATTTTAGCTTTCATAAATATATTTGGAATGTTATATTAGGCGCTTGCTTGTATTGTGATCAGCGACATCTATTGATGAAACTGATAAAGTAATGCGAAGTATCAATGCAAGTAAATGTCACTATTTTATTTTAGGTATATTCGATTAAGGTTGACGTCCAAGCTTATTCTGTAAATAACATCACGAACGCTGTACTTTCTGTTAAATAACACTGTATGCAATCTGTCAGTTAGAATTCCCATGATCGCCATCTATTATAATAAAAATCAAATAATTAAGACAAATGTTTTTCATTTTTTTCACCATCCCTGTGTTAATAATTTACTTAAATATCAATAGATGGTACTTCTGCTTTGCTTTCGAGCTTTTTTTTTTGTAAAGCTCTAGGTATGGCAACACTATCGTAATATTTTTTATAATAAAAATATTTCATTACTGTTTATGTACTTACATACATATAAGAAATCAAATCAAGATAAAAAAACAAGAAAAATGCATTGCTTCGGTAGCATTACCGAACTAATATAGAAATTAAAATATTTGATGTTTTCGGATATAAAAGTAGCTATTAATTAATTATACTTCATATTCTCTCTCGCTCCAACTAACACTGCCCCCAAGGATTCGAACACGGCAACACTGTTTTTATTACAAAAATATTTAAAAAATGAGTTATTGAAAGCTTCTGTTTTAAAATTTCATTTCGTTTCTGGTCGTGAGACGGACTTCTTTACTTGGCATCATTAGTGTACAATGTTGTTGGCATTGTCAGTGTAAAATATTGTTTTACTCGTGTCTGAAAAAGATGGAAAGAAATGGATAGAGAGAGGATGAGAGAGAGAGAGAGAAAGAGAGAGAATCACCACTTTTTAACAATTGCCTACATGAATATAAACTTAAACATTTTCTAGATTTTCTCCAGTTCTTTTTTCTCTTTTGTGCTGAAATGAGTTTTGCGGTAAACGTGAAGCGTGTTTGATTTGTTGTGTGGCCGTAAAGAAGTAATGTTATAAACAAGTTGTGTGTATAGTATATGTATTATGTTATATTGTTGTTGTTGGTATCCCCTACGACATAAATTTCAAATTTAAAGTGATTTTTAAAATGAAAAATTTCATACGGAAAACAAAACAAGCTGGTCAGTTATAATAACCACTAATAAGAATGACAGCAGCAAAATAAGTTATACATTAAAAGAGAAAAAAAGAAAAATTAAATCGACACTTTTTAATATCTATATAGAAAAACAAAAAAGCAAAAAAAAAAAAAAGAAGAAAATGATTGTCTTGCTATTTTTCTTGTTTTTAGAAGAAGTTATCAATAAGAACGCTTTTTTTTTTTCTTCAAATAAATTGTAGCAGAAGCTTCTACATGTTTCGCAAATTGTTGAGAAGCGCGTGTGTATGTTTGTGCCATTTTGAATGTAACTAACTAGCTAAGTGGCTGCTGTACGAACGAACGCTACTCTACTTTGCAACACCAATCAACAATAAACATCATTATAACATTTACGTGTTGGACCTAATGAACATTATCGTTATATATAAACGTAAAAATCCCTCCGGAAGAAGAAAATATCAATATTAAAGAAAAGCATGCAGGCATTGGGAGAAAAGGCAAAATAAAAAATCAAATAACGAAATAATAGTTAACGTGTGTTACTCTCTTTTTGTTTGAAGCTTTCCGCTGTTGCTATTGTCTTTGCCTGCAAAGTTTAACTCATTAATTTCTTTTCATCATATGTAGTTATGTAGTTTTCAAATGAGACTCGACTCTTCAACGAATGTTAAAGTTAATGCTTGCTCACCTGAGCAAATTATTGTTATTCTCCCATTCAAAATGCTCTTGTCCACGAGAGTTTACTCAATGCACAAATCTGTGTCTGTCTGTCTATATATTCCTTATTTTGTACGATTTTTGTTGTTGTTGTTCTTTTTCAATAATTTGTTCAATGAAAAGCAATTTTAACGTTTAGGTAATAAAAAATTCTTTTAGTATTAATTTTATTGGCTATAATCATCGTTTTTCATATCATTTGTCCTATCGTTTGAAATTTATTGTGCAATTTCTCTCATAAAGATTTCTCTGCGTGTTTATGTTTTGCATTTTACGTGAATTTGTAACAAATTGCATTGAGTGATGTCATTTCTGGTGTCATTGATGTTGTTGCTGTTGTTGTTGCAAAGTATATATTACCAGCCAGGCCAACCACTCACTACACTAAAAAAACGTTGAATCAAACGAAAAGGCATAAATAATGAATAAATATTTTTAAATCTTAAATCCGGCGACTACATATCGTGTAACATTAAAAGGGTGAGTAAAAGTGTTTGCAACATTTTAAAAATTATATCGCAAATGTAATAAACATTTCGTACATGTTTGGCCTTTCCTCACCCAATTCGACTTGTTTCACCCGTCATCCATTCCAAGTGCAACAGATAATCATTTAGTTTGTAACACTCAAAGACCCCCGAAATGCATATCTATATATATATGTATATACGTTCCTGACTAGTGTAAGATTCGATTTAACGGCTTACACAAAAGAGTTCGGAGAATAAAAAATCACATTTTCTCCCAATTCTTATACCTTACACCACTTGTAGTATAAGGATATGTTAAGTTTATGTGGATGTATGCAACACCCGAATGGACTTGAACTAGCCACAATCACCTCTTATCCGTCTCTCTCACCTCTGTCCGTTTGTCTGTCTTGTGTTTTACTTACAGGCCATGATATTTGAGATACATTGATGAATTGTGATACATTGTCCGTCTGTCCGTCTTGTCTTTTTGTGTTCACCTTATAGGTCGCAATTTTCGAAATACTTTGATAAAATTCGATACACCGACCTGTTTTGGCCCAAGAACGAACGCGATTGAAAATCGTTCGGATCGGACCATTTCTTCGATTACTCCTCATATAAAATCCTTATTTTGACGTGATTATGTGGTTAACTGTATTAAACGAATCGGCGTAGGGTCGTTAATGGTGGGCCGTGTTTTTATTTTTCTATATAATAAGAGAAAAAAAAAACATTTACACAATGTTTTATACAATTTTCATTAACAAAATTATAACACATCGGCCGTTGGGAACTGTATTTCAGAAAGCGATTAAAAAATGTCCGAAATTCCAAAAACCAAATATTTTTTTTCTTTCTTGAACAAAATGTTAAAAAAAGCAAAAATGGAAATTTGAAATTTTGGCAGATTGTGTGTAGAAAGGAAAAGATAAATCCAATTTTCAACAAAATCGACAGCCAACAATACTTTTATTCAATCACTAGTCTGAAAGCCCTTTTAGAAGGAGGATGAATTCATTCGTTTCTGAGAAATCGTATCAACCGATCTCATTAATAAGGTTTTAAGAGATAGGCGAAGTAAGTTTGAAGCACTAGCGGCTGATATCTTCCTCCTCTCTCAAATTTCAAAGTCCATATAAAAATCTTAAAGATGTCTGTCCGTTCGCTTTCGATGCGAGTTAATGGTCGCAAAAATTCATTAATAAAAAGCTTAAGTGCCGTATTTCTCTGTCCTGCATCATTTATGGCACGCAACACCCCGAAGATAGATGGGGATAGATGCATTCATTCTTATATCGCTCGGTGCAAAATCACTTTCTTAATCGATCTATGCTTGTCTGTCCGTCTTGTGTTCTATTTATAGATCCCACTTTTTGAGATATTTTGATGAAATTTGCTACGCTAATGTGTTTTTGTCCAAGGACGAATGCTATGAGAAATGGTTCAGGTAGGAGCATTCTTTCAAGCACTTCCCCTATAACGCGTTATTTCGAGAAGGCGTTATATGAATACATGCAGAGTGATGTACGATATTTAATGATGGACCGCGCGTCACGTGCCCACGATTTTACTTGTTTTGTCTGGTTTTTTTTTTTTTAAGGCAATATCGACCATTAAATGCCCTACATAATTTCACCTAGTCAATGCCTTGTTGCCCTTCTTGCTAAAAGTGCACTTTTTTTGTGCGAGCGGGGTTTGCAACATGCGCCCATCTGATACACATCAATTAAGTATGCTGTAGTACTAACATCAGATGGACAGACGGACAGACATATTCAAATCCATTTAGAAAATAATTGTAGATCGTGCGACCATGTGACACGCCCATTGATTAAGTATGTCAAAGTACTAATACTTGGGCGAACACACGGACAGCCATACTTAATTTGCTTTGGAAAACGACAATTGAATCGATCGGTGTAATAGAAGGTGGGCTTACTTTAAGTTTTTCTCAATAAGCAAAAAAAATTTATTTATTCATTTATTCCATTCCTTCAATTGATCAATACTTATTTATTTTCGGTCATCTACGATTAATGAATTAGGGCCTTTCTCTGGTGCAAGGCTCAATAGTTTTCCAATTATTTGATGTGTTCCTTATAAGTGTTACAAAAAAAGAAAAAGAAAGAAAAAAGAACAAAAGATAATAAAAGATTTATTTCCCCCTCGCTAATCCTGTGGATGACGTTATTGTTTGCATATGACTACGGAAAACTAAACAAGTTTACCCACAAGTGCTTTTATCTCACATTTGCAAAAGTCTTCTTCTTCTTCTTGTAAATAGCCATTTACCTTTAGCCTGTATTAGTGTGATGCGTAAGCGTCAAGTTTGCTATACATTTATCCTACTCTTTCTCCATTCATGGGATGGGTTAGCAAGAAGTCAAGAAGTTGCTAATGAATTTTATTCTTCCAGACCTCTTGACTTTCGTAAACATATACTAAGCTACCTCTGCTTTCTTCAGTAGTTAGCTGATTTTTAATAATTTGGCTTATAAGATCCCTTAAAACTTATTTCCATTGTATCGGATCTTGAAGGTCACATTATCGATCTATTTGTAATGTCGTCGCATTTCATTGTAAGATTGCACTTGTATATGTGATGATTAATTTGTAATAAGAAGCAGTGCGTCTAGGAAAAATCTAGGAAAAAAAATATATATCTTTATAAGTCTCGTTCGCTACACATATATTATCAATGAGTTGAAACGTACACGTTCCTTACGAATCTTGCGCCAGAGATGAGAGTATCGACAAGTCGAGAATCGATGTTATATGACGTAAAACTTACAACAGCGCTTGTCCATCTATCTGTTCTAGTAGCTAAGGCCAGTTAAGCCCAGGAGGAATAGATCTACGCGTTGACCAGACTTATCAAAAAAACTCTATGCATGATCGCAGAACTACTTGATGTCGTGCTGCGGAAATATCGTAAACATATTAGCTTTCGGCGACCAAAAAAACTGACCTTAAATCGGCAAACAATTAAAGAATATCGGTAGCTATCAAGGTGCCGTGTTCATGTGTTTAGTGTGAAATTGAATTAGCTGACGCCGTCTTCCAAGCGAAGGCATAATACATGCTACAGTCTAGAGGATAGGATGAATAAAATCGTGACTTCTCTCTCGAAAAGTATTATTTCTCAACTTTACGGAATAGTTTAAATTCTTCTATTGAAATGCATACCATTTTTCGAAAATAGACGAGATTGAGTTCCACGAAAACAAAAAAAAATTAGATATCGCTGTTGAGTCGTGACGGCATTACGGTATTTAAAGCGCAAATAACTTTGATGCAAGTGCTAGACGATCCAATAACGGCAACGATAAAGGTGAGTATTCATCACTTCCTACAATTTAGATGGGAATCAGCAGAACGTGTAGCGTATTATGAATCAAACGAAAACGTTACTGTCAAAGCCTAGTATCCGCAATTAATGCAATTAAGCCGCGGGCATAATCGTAATATCGTGACTTTTCAACATATCGGTTCCCATATGTTTTAAAAGCTAACAGCACTAAACTGGAACCATTCCCGCTATATTCCCCTCACATTACGAATTCCAATCAACAATGACTTCATGCGTTAATTTATGTCTTATTCGAGGATGGTTCGCCCTCTTCTGCCAATGCCCAAAAAAAAATGTTTTTTTCGTGGATAACTTCAAGACAGCACTTGAGTAGGTGGACATTTATTCATCCATTTAGTAATAATATCAAAGTTCGTTAGCCGTCATTATCATCATCCATATCTTAATGATAATCGTTTTGGCAACTCAAGCGGACCAATCTGTACAGATTAAAAGAATGAATAAAATTCAATATCCGATTAATTAAGAAATGTGCCCCAATGGAACGAAATGAAAAGTTAAATTTTGAAGATTTTCTTACTTGGAAGATAGCCCGTCAATGCATCATTTTTGATGATCATTTGACGGCTATAAATAACTAGCTTCTCAGATATATTACACCGTAAGAGTAAAGGCAATGAATACACAAACTTTTTTTTTTACACGGTAAATATGTTCTTTAGGAAAACGTGCAAAAAAAGACAGTGTGGAAAAATACATGCGACATGGCAAATTTGGGGATATGTTTCACAACTTTAAAAAATCGTGTAAAATAAACTGTGAAAACTGTAAACATTTCCCTAAGCGACCGTGTAAAAAAAATGGTAATGAAACTCTTATTACAGTGAAAATTCAGTCTGCAAGTACAATATAATAACAATTTAAATTAACATTAGGAATAAAAATCACTTGCACAACTATCTATCGCTGCTTGACAGCAAGCGTCCACGTTTATTACAGTCCAGAACCGTCAATAAATGAACATCAAGTTTCAGAACTTAATTGAAATTATTTATCACATTCTACGTACTGAGCATTCGAAGGCAATGTAAACGCTGGAATTTAAGTTGCAGTACAACCAGACAAATAAAAAAGTGATCATAAAATTCGGGTATTCTCCGTGGTAGACCAGTTCACTGATAGTCTTACAAAGCTAGAAATTATGAATGTTTTTTCTGATTCGTGCTAGTATTTGTTCTTATTGGTGCACTGGACGTAATATCGTGATATCGTAACCGGGTAAAAAAGACCGTGTAAAAAAAGAATTGGTTGTATTTGATAGATTTGTACATATATATTTATAGTTTTTATGCGCTTGATACCAAACTGAGTGTAACACTGGGATATGCTTCATAAGAGATCTTTGATTAAGAGATTTAGTGAAAGAATTGTAATTTTTTTTCGACATTTGCAAGGGCAGTCTTACACTAATAATAATATTAACAAAGAGGATGTTGACATCACTTGGCGCTTAGCATTTTCACCTTCGATTAAGACACCAATCTTGGAGATGGACGTAATTGGCTCATAAAAATATACAAATGAAATTTTTGAAAATATGATTGAGCAAAACTCACTGCAAGAAAAACCAAATATTCATTCAAGTTAATAATTATATCTACAACTAATAAGTGCATAATAAAGAAATAATTAAAAGTAAAAAAAAAATTGTAAAAAAAAAAGATATTAATAAGTAATGAACTGCAGATATCGAATGAAAATTTGATGTAAATATTTATTGAAGCTGCTCTTAACGTTCCATGCGAGTGTGATTCCAGATGGCCAACTACTTATTAGCTTCATAAGCAAAAATTTTACTAATTTGTATTTTTTATTTACTTATTTTTTTTTCCGAACAACGAGTGTAATTATTACTGAATGCTTGCAGAACCGTAAATCGCGTAAACATCGAAGATAATGAATGCATGGCAGACGCTTTAAGAAGGGTTTAGTTTACTTTATCGGCAAAAAAAAAAGAAAGAAAAAAACGTCTCATATAAAAATGATTTTTACTTCCTTGCAATCTGACAGGTGGTGGTATGAGTGGAGATCTGTGAAGGTAACATTTCCACACATTAAACAAGTTGCTGCCTCTCGCCGATAAATGATTTTTCTCCTTGTATTATTCTTTTCTTCTTCTTTTTGTTGTTGTTGTTTTTTTGCATTTTCTCCTATTCATAAAAATCAAGCAAACAAATTTGTTTTGTGTTTTGCTTTGTGTGAAAACTCTTAGCCCCGAAGAAACAGGTTTTTTTATTAAACATTTTACATTCTCTTACATTCTCTTCTGCCGCAACATCTCTGCGTCTGTTATGAGTGATAATGAAAAAGGAGTGCTTTTCATCTGAATATGAGTAAAATTTTGAGTAGATTTTTTTTTCTTTTTTCTTCTAATTCTAAGGTGGGGTTTCTAGTTAATAATCAAATTGGAATATTAAAACGCACATATTCGCACACATTACACAAAATGGAACTAAGACAAAAAAAAAAAAGAAAAATAAAAAGCGAGCGTCAAATTGAATTGAATTTCAATTTCAATTAAATGAATTTATTTTTTTTTTTTCTTTTTTTTTTTTGTAACAATTCATTATTGTGCTCGTTTCAGTTCTGTCGAAAACTCTCTTCATTACTTTAAAAGCAAAAAAAAACGCTTTTATTTTATCTCTCTTTGTCTGTTAAATACTCATCTGTTAAATGCTCATCAAACACGTTTTTATAACGAGAAAATGTTTCTTTTTTTTTTTTTTTTTTAATATTAGTTTTAAATTTAGCAACAAAAATTTGAAAGCTTCGTCACACATACATATGCATATATAAACATACACATGCACATGTATATATTCATACATATATATATATATATGCAATGAATTTTTATATACATTTATATACATATACACTTGCACTTGCACTTACGCTTACGAACATAAACATCATTACCGATATTAAGTAGATTGTAACGCTGATGATAAATGTTTATTTATATAATATGATAATGGATTGGCGAAGCGGTTTTCTTTTCTCTGTTACGATTTTAAAAGAAATAATTCTTAATGTACATGCACGCACACACATGCACACACATACAAACACACACACACACACGTGCGCACGCAGGCCCGCACGCAAGCGCACAAACATACTCAGGCTCTTAAACACTTACTGCGTCAGTCTTTTGTGACAAAAGTCTCGGCAAGTTTACATAGAAATTTAATAAGTGGGTATTAAACGAAACAAGTGGTTCGTACTTCATACCTATATACATACATATGTACAGATAGATATATTATATGCATTTGTAAATATCAGTACTTTTACTGGCAGTAAATCAGTAAATATCGTTAACTTGTTTTTTCCTTTTTTTTCGATTACTGTTTATTTATTTAAAAATAGTACTGAATATGCTATTAAAAGTTACCAAAAAAATAAAAAATAAATAAATAAATAAAAAAATAAAAATAAAAAAAAATAAATAAATAAATTTATTACTCATATATAGCCAAGATCCGACTACTCACATTAATGCGTCGTACGTCTTGTACTACTCCGACCTATTCCACTTACAGTACCTAGGAATATCTATCCAAGATATATAAAGTCATCGGGGTAATATATTAACACGGCTTGGCGATATCTGGCCCTCCAATTGTCGTTTGTTGAAATGCTTACATCGGCAAAGATTAAGATGAACAATTAACTTGTGTTGCATCCGTTCTACTTTTAGATCTGAAAAAAAAAGAACAGAAGAAATATTGGAAGTAAGGGAACAACAAACCATATTCACTCGCACAAGCATCGATTGATTGACATAATGCTCGTATATTGTAAACTCTCGGTCTCGTTAAGCAGGTTTTTGAAGCAAGCAGGAGAAGCATAACAATTTCTTGGGTTTGACAAGAGAAGAAACAATGTTATAAGGGTCTCTTTGTTAATACCCTACTACACCATTTGTGGTACAGGGTATATTAAGTTTGTGTGGACATATACAACACCCAGAAAGGCTTAAGATCGGCCCACCTGTTATTATGTCGATCGATTCAGCATCATTTTCTAAATCGATCCCAGTCTGCCCGTCCGTCTCATGTCTGTCCATGTTATTTTTGGGTTCAAGCTGCAGGTCACAATGTTTGAAATATTTTCCATGAAATTTGGTACACAGACATGCTTCTGTCCAAGGACAAACGCTATTGAAAATAGTTCGGATCGGTTCATTTCTCGGAATAAAATTTTCCGACAAACATGGCCAGGTAATAGTATTTCGGCATTCCAAATTAGTGGTATGAAAAGTTTGGACTGGCTGGTCTGGATCAAATTTTGAGACCCCTCTCATATAACGAACTCTGAAATTCATATCGTAAAGAGATCTAATAATAACTTTCAATGCCTCATGAAGAAAATCAGATTATAATAGTAATTTACGATAAAAAAATTAACTGTGCGTGGACCATCTCAGCCTATTGTGATGAAATTGAACCCATAATAGTAATTTAAGATAAACAAAAATGCATTATATGAAATTTGGATCGCCCACGTCTATTTTTGGATCCTATCCTATGTAAGGATTTTTACAAAAATTTTTGTTTTTTAGGGCAAAAAAAAATTTAAGTTTTAATATGTTATGATGAAAATCGATCCATAACAGTAGTGTGATATAAAAATTAAGTATGTTAGGACTCTGATGATGCGTACAAAGACATCTTTTTGTTTTTGCACATTTTCCTATTAACACTTTGCAAGACTATAGTAGATTTCCAGATTTAGAAATGAATATAAACATTTACATACACATTGTTAGATAAATAACTAAGAAGACTGAGATACTTTGCGGTGATTGGATTCGTCAAATCGAAAAAAAAACGAAGCGGATGATAGAGGCAATAAAATCCATGCTTAAAATAATACTCATACTCAATAATAGTCAGAGAAAGATATAGCTGTAAGACGGACGGATATAATATATGGTATATCACGCTGGTCAAGAGCATATATGAGCGTACGTGAGAATTTCCGATCAGTTGTGTTACGGCAGCTAAGGAGCAGCAAAAGCGTAATGTATTGTAACTGGCGAGACCGCGAGCAGGCGAATTGGGAACGAAAGTTGCTCGTCTACATCACTGTGTTGGCATTTACTTCTTTTTTTTCTTCCGTGTCCGTTTGTCACAAGCTAACTGCCCTGCAAATAAATAAAACTAAAATTGATCCAAGTATTTTTATTCTATGAGTTTCTTGAAAGTGGACTTTCTGTAGACCCCTGAGTTTATATACCGGCTAAGAAGCACCGTTATATACATTTTATAAATATCTTACAAACTTTTACTCTTTGTAGCAGATATAAAATATAAAAGATCCGCAAACGTAAATTAACCCACACACACACACACGCACACCAAAACAAGATACCCTACACAAGTGTTACTCATAAACGTTCAAGTCATTGTTACACAAGCTGAGTTTTAAGATTGTGAATATGCTCTTCGGAGATAGACAGGTAAGCCGAGGTTTATTTTTTTAGTTTGTTGACTACGAATATGTAGTATATATATAAATACTGCAATCATTTCGATTAAGATACAAGAGAAGAAGACACAAACTCAAATCCTTGTTGTACATATTGTAAAGCTTCCCTAGTTCTCTTATCGCACTTCCAAGTCATGAATTGAATCAAACGGCTTTCTATGAAATATTACACTTGTTGCAAGTTACGCCTCCTATTGGGCGTTACGAATATTTGACAAATTAATATGGACTTAAGCAATGCAGTCATATCATCTCTATACAGCATTGCCTGATTTAAAATCTTAAACTCAATCGTGGATGTACTGGACTGAGGGTGATATCATTGCAAGAATGTTTGCCGGCATTTTTTTCGAACTTTTTTTTTTTTTTTTTTGTTTTTTAAATAAAAATGCGGTTTTATGGCTTTGCACTTTTTTATGCCGGTATTTTATTAACTAATTAATATTTGTTGTTCTGATACTGATGACCAGTCAAGCAAGATGTTATTATAAATTGCTGTCAGTATAATGTTGTTATTGTTGTTGCTCTTGCTCTTGCTGTTCTCGTTATTGTTTAATTTAATTGAATTAAATTAAATTTTGATTTGTTTCGTTGTTTTGCTTATTAGGGTAATTCATCGTGTCAAGCTTATCTTAAAAAAAAAAAAAAAAAAAAAAAAACATAAATAAATAAATGAATAAATAAATAAAAAACAAAACCCTAAAGATTAATAACGAATTAAGGCTGATATATGCTCAATTTCGTCAAAACAAAGTTATTCTTATAAAAAATCTAGGACTCAAGGCAATTCGAATTCATCAACACCATAACACATGAAATAATCGATGAATAATTAAAAAATGTTTGTTAAAGAACTAAAATAAATGCAATTAGAATAAAAAATTAAAACACAAGTTGATCATTAACCATTACAAACCATTCCACATATAAGGCAAGTATTGCCAAGCACTATTAAGAGCAGCATGGCCGTAAACTGTTTGCATCTCATGTAGAGGCATTTTTAAGTCAATTTTCAAAGCCTTCCAAAAGGAAAATGTCAAGAATACGTGAATACTGGACTTTCCAAAAATTTACTAAAACAATTCTCTCTTCATCTTCCGATGCATAGTTGAGAGCTACGGATGCAAACACGATCTACATCAAGTGGCTCTCACTCAAAGTTTGTTCTTAACGAAAGGTACGACTACATGCAAATATCATACGTTTGAAAATGTGTATATATGTGGATAACATTATTAAGATTGAAATCTTCAGGTCTTGTGTTGGTGTCTTTTGAAATTTCAGGATAATTCCCAGACGGTAGATCGTTGCGATGCCTCTCAGAGTAGATGATCAGTGGTTAGGGACAGATAGTTGAAAACTTAGTGGCATGTGCAAACAGCTCATATGCTGATGAGCGATGGGAGGTGAAAGTATGTCCAAAAGTCTTTTAGTGCCCTTAAGCATCGACATAATGTGGGCTATGTTTTGCTTATCCACAGGGATATGCCGGGACAAGCGTTCTAAAAAGATAAAAAAAAGTTTGGTCTTTCCTTTGCTTTCTTATTTACAGGAGTATCCGACTTTAACTTGTCCCGATAGTGCACACATAATGCCACATACGTACTAATTTCAATTTGTCGTTTTTCAATTGCATTACGAAATAATCTACCAGCAGTAGATTTTTTCGCGTCGTACCAGATGACTCCACTTTCAAGTCGGACATACGCAAAAACTACTCCCTCCCCTTTCCTCTCTCTATACCAATACTCCTTCTAGGTCACCATTATTGCGCCTACATGTCCAGCGGAAACCTCTTTACCTCTCTTAGCCCCCTTTTTTGAAAGGGCCATCCATTAGACTGGCGCTTGAAATTCAAATTTGTTTAAAGAGGACATCCCTCTAAGTCAAGTAAGAATATGAAGTTTTGTTAAGGCCCGGTTAATATTCGTGGTTTTCCACACTCACTTTACGAAACGTGCTACTCTTTAGCTGGAAAAATGGAAAAAATCAGCCATGCCCCCACGAAGTTACAAGTGATTCAATTTAATTTTTTTCACTTTCAATGAAAATACATTACCTGTCTAAAAATGGTTTGATTCGAAAATGATTATGGTAGATACCGTAGTCAAACCCAGAGGTGTGGGTATCAAATAAAAGAACTTGGAGAGTGGAATGAGAAAAGCATTGTGGCGGGTATTCGAGATTCGGTTCCCGCCGAATATACCTTTCTTACCGATTTTACAGTACGACCAGTCACTGCGGATTTGTCCAATGCGGTGATCAGGAAAAATGGCAAAACAGAGAAAGGGATAGCGAGAGGCCGTAGTGTAGCGTATGTAGGCCCAATCGGTAAATGTTTTATGCCTTTATGCCAACTGACTACTCACTATATCTATGGCCATTAAATCGCCCTGTGGTTTGAATCTGTGATCACTGACTTGATAACCGCGACTCTTATCTATCTGCTCGGCTATGCGGCAGCCTATATACTAAATTTATCACTGCTGTGAGCAGAAAAAAAAAGACGCTTAAATCTCGGGTGCATTATGTGTTTGTAATGAAATAGAACAATAATATGGATTGCATGGGGTGCATCAGAGAGCTTTGCAGGATCTTTTAAGGTGATTTTTCTTAAGACCATTTGTTAGATCATCTCGTTAGCCAAAGTGAACGCACAAATGCATAACTGCAGTGGAAATTTTTCCATTTTGTTGAATCGTCGAACATCTTAATCGTAGGCAATTCCCACGATCGATCCGGAATATTTCAAGTGTCTATTTAATGGCTATCTTGTCATAAGTTACTTAATACCGCAGATAAGGGTACAGACAGGATGCATCGAATATGAGTTGTAAATTATGTTTTGTTGAACGATAAGTGTGACGAAATGATGTCATTTTGGATATTGATAGTTAATAGTGACGTTATTGCGGAGTTGTGTTTTAATTATGTAACAGAAAGAATCTTTTATCTGCGAATCTTGTATACAAATATTTTCTTCTTTTTTTTCATTATTTTATTTTAATCTGCCCAACCGCCCAGACGATGTCGCCTACATTTATAAGACGACGAAGGTCAGAAACAAAGTGAGAATAAGGAAAAGCATAGGGCGTGACAGCAGACTAGACAACTCATTGTTGCTATGGCCAGCTAAACTCGATCGCAATCACTAACTCGGTTTAGTAAAAATAGCTCCGGAAGCTAACTGTCCTCCTTATATGTTCATAATATAATTAGATTTAAATTATTTTTCGTAATTTAATTTAACATTTTTTCACTTTTCATTATTTTTTTTATTTATTCTTTTAAAGATCACTTAAAAGCATATTTTATCATTTCATTTTATTGCACGCATTTGAGTTTTTTTTTTCATGCTATCGATTTTTTATTTTTTCTCATACGCTGTTTTATAAAATTTATTACTTCATCATGTGTTTTGTAGTGCGCTTGGTTTGTGCATATTCTCTCTCTTTTTTTTTTTTGCGTTAACGATTCTGTTTTTATTTGTGTTGTCCGTGACACATGATTACGTCATGTTTTCACAATAGTCATGTTTCGTAATGTTTCTTAAAAGCCATCACCGCAGGAAGGTGGAGGATACGTTAGTTTTGTTATACCGTTTGCGAAGTAATAAATTATGAAAATGATAATCAAACATAACGGTTTAGTGTGTACTCAATCATATATTGAGTAATATGCGGTAACGAGATGCAGTACATTTCACACCAATTTGAATGACATGTAATAGGATCGCGAAATAATTATATTATTTTCTTTAGACTTGAGTTGCAGCGCTTAGGTAGATATTCTTTTTTTTTTTTTTTTTTGCTAAAACGTTACGATAGTATTCGGCTAATTCTAGTCCACAGTACGGATGTAAGACGTATCTATCAGTAGCTTTTGGTCTGGTCAATTGTAAGAAGACAAATTATTTATTATATATATATGGGATCTAACTTCTTAACATCTAGACACGAAACTATATTAATTATAGCATAAATTAATACCATTGTACGTATGAGCAGCCGTGTACAGTAGATAGGAATCGCAACTACCAAGTCAGCGTTCGCGGACTCAAATCTCGGTATGCGGTAGAGCGTAGTTGATTGTGCGTATATAGTGTGAACGCTCAGTCGGTAAACGCTTAACACTTACCAATACAGCACACACTAACTAGGCTGCAGCCACTCCCACATCCTATTTCTCTCTCTCTCTCTCTCTCCATCTCTGTCTTTTCTCACTTCTTTTCGAACATAAGCGTGTTACATCCCTTAAGTGACTGGTCATATTAAAAACTAGAAAAATAAATCTGTGGACCATAACGTGTACACGATACGCAATTTGGTAGCACTTAATAGATAATTGTGCGAACTAGATACCTGTATTGGATAACTGTTTTTTTTTTTTGCTTTTTTCAAGTGCTTGAAAATAAATAACGTTTGGGCCGAACTAAGTGATTATCAAAATGGAACAAACCTCGTATTTCTTTTAATTCCGAGCATGACGGCTTCGTTGAATAAAGCTTTGAGATTTTAATTATAATCCAATGCTCCCTTCAACCTCTTTGTCTTTTTCAACTTCTTTGGCCTTTTAGTATTGAGTCATTGAGGCTATAACAACCAAAATTTGGTATTATGACAATGGTCGTGAGCTGCTTAAAACCATTTACTTTGCATTAAGTAGTTACGCCTTATGGCAGAGGGTGTTATTTACAGCAAGAGACTAGGAAAATTTATAATTTGCCTGTCTGTCCGTCCGTCTGTCTGCGTGTCTATATTTGACTTATGCGAAGAGATAAATTTTCCATATTATTTTTCAAGATTAAGCATTTATATGGCGTAGCGTTAATTAATTTCACTTTTTTGAGTTATTTTCCTTTAGAATTTTTCCCTATTAATTTTATTTATTTTTATAGTTAACTTAATTAAATAAACACATTATATTGCTTGCTGTTGGCGTTTTTGTTTGGTTCTATCATCTCTCTTATTATATTCTTGGTTTCTCTTGGGCGCTCTTCACATTTACAATCATTCATAATACCCGCATAACGCATACATATATACATATATAGGCATATATATACATAGAGAATGGTTTTTATTTTTTCCTATATAAACATAATTTCATTCAGCTCATCATGCTTTAATTTGCTGATGGCGGTAAATTGTGTATTTAATTGTAACCACTTGACACAATATGTGCGACATGTTCGTCTGTCTATCTATCTGTCCGTATATCTATCTATCTATCTATCTATTTATTGTATTTTTTTGTCTAAGTTATAGTATCGTGTGTACGTATGTGCTGAAAATCTTTGAGAAAGTCAAACATGTATTTAGACATGAGAATAAAGAAATGAAAACTAGTTTCACTTATGCTGATTTTATCATCACATTCGAAACGGGACAGTAGCACCTTTAAATCAAAGCAATTTTTTAGTTTAAAACGAACTCTGTAAACCCATCTCTCACTTTAGATATTTATTTTTTTCTTTAACAATTATTTATCATATATGTAACATAAATTTATGAACTACGTGGCGTATGAGAAGTGTATTAAGGGAAATTATATGTTATTATATGGTAAGGCATTGAAAACTTGCAGGCAAATTTGTTTGATTTTCCGCTTATATTGTAATAATCGTGGATGACTGACTGATGACGACGACGACGACTGATGACTAAGAATATTCGTGCCAAGGTCTTTGTATATCAATTTTTATATGCATACATCATCGACCTTCGCGAATAAATAAACTAATTTTGTCATGTCACATACAATGACCAGAAGAAATCGTTGAAAAGCTTTGTAAAGCATTAAAAGATTTTAAAATTAAAAGCGGACACATTTTAATTCGTCTCTGGGCATCTTTCAAGTAACAATCATAAATTTTATTTTTCAATAATTATTCGTGAATTTCATTAGTTATCTGTCTATCATTGTGTGCCTCTTTCCTGCAACCAAGTGGCCAAGTCTTTCATTTATTCCCGTTTTAATGGACGCGACTCCAAATCTTCTACTGATCTTTAAAGCAAGTCAAGTCATCAATGTTCACAAGTTTATCAGTCATATTTTCTTCATTTTTTTTACCTTTCGGTGTACTATCTACATTTATTCGTATTTGCACTAAATGTTCTCTCTATGTTTTCTACATTGTTCTCTCGTTAATTTTATTAAAGTTCGACTTCTCGTTAACCAGTACAGCATTATCCTCTGGCAGAAGTCGAAGGAGCTCGCAATAACCTTCTGTTGATTCCTCGAGTTACGTGACTTGCACTTTGACCGAATCCTTTTAGGTAAGACTTGTACCAGTTTATAGTTGCTCGCCTAGGGAGTTCCGACAGAGATGTTAGATGCTCTTATCTCACTTACAAACGTCGCCGCTAATAATGCGATTAGCTACATACTTCGTATTGAGATACATGGTCTGGTTGTGTTGAGTGCTATTTCTTTTCATACTAGTTTCGTTCCCCTCTTGGCGGTTCCTGTTTCTTTCTTATTTTTTTCTTTGTTCTCTTTACCTTCAATTTTCTCTTCCTCTCCTTTAGATTATTTAAGAACACTTTGTATTATTATTGCAATTTTTTATTGCACCTATGGTAGACATTGTAATGGCTTCGAGGTTACATAAGCGTCAATAAATAAATAACTAAGGGTTTAATTATTCCCCTTGCGCGCAGTTACTACGATGAGAAATGTGCTTTGATAAATTGAACGATAGAGGCGAACGATGGGACAAATATCTAGTCATAACCTCAAGCAAAGAGAAACAAATATAAATCGGTCGCCGTTATGACAGTCTTAAGTCAGTAAGTCTTACAACAGCTCAGACTAATACTCCCGAACGTTTCTGTTATAATTTTTCATCTCCCAGAGTCTTTCTCAAGCCATTGACTTTAGAGACTCAAAGCACACCTTTAACCTCTTCAGTCCCGTATTAAAAGTTTCGTTTGTTGTTGTGTGACATGTTTTGTTTATAATAAATGGAAAATGAAAAAAAAAATTCTTAAAAAGTTTTATTTTAACTATATTTTGATTTAAATCCTTCCGAGATTTCGTTTAACAGGAATTTGTCAACGCGATGACAGAGCTCTGTTCAAATTGATGGGTTGTGTCCCCGCTACTTAAATTTAAGTATAACTTCACATCTGGCAAGATATATATACAAAGTTCATTCGATTATTGGTCCGTATGCGATCTATTATTGAAACTCTCACAGTTGGAAAGGTTGCCCTTAACAAAAACATTATCAAGCGGATCAAGCTTCAAATTGTACGTTATGCACAGGGGCTTATAATTGAATTGTTGTAATTCTAGGCCCGTTCAAGCTATAAGAAAAATATAGTTTTCGTACTTGCAAGTGTCATCGATAATTTCTTTCAAAATATCCTCAACTTAATTCTGAGAAAATATCATATATGTGGGTCGTTTTAAATAATACCCAGGAGAGTACATTACTCAATAAGTTTTCGGTTAGAAAATTATTGTCGAAATGTCAAGACCTTTTCATACCGTGTCGTTTAAAGATTAGGTCTGTCAACAGTTTTGTGACACAATGTTTTGGCTAAGTCCGTCCATCCATTTGCGTGTATTCTTACTTTGGAATTAAAATTTTTATGTTGATGCAGTTTTTTGGCATAGATGAAAGAAATAGAAACCTAAAAGCTTAAACACTAACTACCCACCACCGTCTAGAGAAAAAAATTGGGAACAGATATGGAACATTTATCGGAATCATAGACATATCTTAGCTAAAAGCGATCGCAATCACTTTGTTAGCTTTCTTCTGATAATTTACCTTAGATGAGGAGAATTAAGAAAATTCGCCTTATGGGGTGAGCACAGATTCCTGATTTGCTTCTCTTCGATTTGCGCCTACAGATCGCCTCCAGATAGTTTTCGTTGCCTAGATTTTGTTTAGGTAAAACGAAGATGGCCAACGATATTTAAGATGAGTATAATATTTTCATGTTTTCGGTTTTTTTTCTTTTCTTTCTTTCTTTCTTTCTTTAAATTTGCAAGTGCATATTTTTAAGAGAGTGATAATGACGCAAGCTTCTCAAATCGAAATATATATTGAATCATAATAATAATGCGAAATGAGTTGAAAATGTAAAGCGTAAGCGAGAAATGTTTCATTATGACTCATGCAAGTCAAGCAATACGTAATATTGCTAAGAGTGTATTTAACAAAATTAAAAATAAATTTAATCGACCAGCTAGAAAAGCAGTCGTCATTATAGCGTAATTTAATGAAAAGGCACGTTTTCCGTTACCGTAACAACTTATTAACTTTAATCAATTCGTAACTGGGACAGTAATTATGTTTGCATTAAATTGAAGTAAAACAGATTTTCATTTTTTTTTTTTTTTTTTTTTTTTTTTGTTAAATCAAATTAAATTGTCTCAAATATAATTAAGCGTATGGGGGGGTGAGAGAAGTGAGAGAAGTGAGAATTGATTAATTGTTGTTGCAACGTCAAATTATGAGTTTATATATGCACTATTTTTTGTGGGATGAGTTTCGAAAACTTTTTCCTCCAACTTTATTATCATCCCGTTGATACAAAGGCAATCACTTTCCACGTTCCATAGGCACTGATAACTGATAATTTTAAAATTTGCAGAGCATTTTAGAGACATTCTGCGATCGTTGAAGAGCTTTTTTAATTTGTTTCGACATGTAGCGGTAGCGCGTCAGTCTGCCATTCAGTGGAAAGATCTTTCTAATATTTTCCAAAATCGTCTTTGGGTGTAAATTGAATTCAAGGTACTCGGAGACACGCACGGTCATCATCGCCCACTAGTATGTGCGGCAATCCCTAACATATTTGGAGATGCTATTACTCTCGATGTGTCAGAACGTGATCGTAGGTATAATTCGTTCAAATGAGTTCTCTCCCTCCCTCTCAACCCTAGTGCATGGAGCATACGCTTTTTATCTCACACACACAGCACACAGCACATAGCGCAATCTCACTGATCGTCCGATCGTTGTCATCAGTTCGTTAAGCATTTGCTCCGTGCATTGCCGTTTGTCGATTACACACACATATACACGCAGTACACATAACATGCGTAAACAAAAGCTGTAAGGACCTGGGCAACATTCTTAAGTTAATAGCAAGTAATAACAAATAAATGAATCGATAATTCTTCCTGACCAGTTATGTGATCTTACATGTCATACATATGCTATCGCAATTGTCGCACATAGCTTCGGCTCGAGAGTGCTTCGTCGATGCGATGTTATGCTATCGATATCGAATTGAAATAGCGGCTACGCTTACATAGCATAGCACGCTTGCAACATTGTTACACACCTTTAATGCCCCTTGAGCGCGTAACAAAACAATTCGATCTAATCTGAAGACGACTTTTTCACGCGTATTTATCTGTTCTTCCTTTTCTTACTTTGTAACTTTTCGATATTTTATCGCATAGAAAAAACCATAAGAAAAAGAAAAACAAAAAAAACGAAATATAAACGAAGTATAATTTCATTTCCTATAGTTTTCGTTTTTATTACGCTCATTAGCTTTAACTAGTCGACTGACTGCACATGACCGTTGTGTTCTTTTCAACTTTGGGTTTGGCTTAAAAATTTCTTTCGTTCCACCGAGTACAACATTAAATCTTTATGTTAATGATGGGGTTATGCACATAACTCGTAAGCCTGTATCATTTATTCTCCAGTGCATATGTACTAAAGCTTAAGAGAAACTACTTTAAAGGTTTTCAAAGATCATCTAAACTAGAATTATACATAATACTTGAGGGGCCATAATACCAAACTTCAAACGTAGTATTAGCAGTTTTTGTTGTTTTTGTCTTTAACAAACTGACTCTTAGTAGTGGTTTTACATTTGCCGTTTGTTGCCTGAACTATGCGAAAATTTATAAAAACTTATAGTTTTCGTTTTTTGTTTTTTTTCTCTTTATTTATTTATTTATTTTTTTTTTATTTTTTTGCACCTAAACAACTGTTGAAGGTGTTTTTTATTTTAAAAGTTCATTGAACCATAATTGTGGTTTCCTCTTTGGAAAAAAAAAAATAAAAAAAAAAAAAAAATATATATATATATATATATATATATATATATATATACGTATGGCTATACATGCATATATTAGCAATAGTTTCCTTTAACACCACAATTATGATATATGGGCATAAAAAAAAATATATATGTGAAAACTGAAATCAAAAGTAGTCCACATAAAATATTACACTCAGAAAAATGTTGAAAAATTAATTCAATTTTCTTGATTGGTCGCAAAACTGTTCAGGCGTCTCGATAATTTATCATAAACTTGTCTTGGAAATTAGTTGAATGTCTAAACTTAGCCTGTAACCTCATATCTATCTGCCTGTCTATCAGATACCCTCTCCTCCGGGTGAGGCGAGGCCTATCAAGCACGTCTAATCACTCAAAATCTCCGCATTTGGAGTAACCAGCAGGCAGGGTGATTGTCGCTTTCACGCCCACCTTCTGTATGCACTAAAATATGCATAGGCCCATTTTTTGTGCTTGCAATTTATCGTGATGGGCGTCTTGATATCTGTGGACTCATGTTTCGGAGTATAATGCTTAGCGTTGTCGGCATTACGGCACTTTTGTCATAGTTACTCTTGCCCTTTGAATTATGCATACATCCGAGGGTGCTATTCAATTTTTCCCGTATGGATTTTAAATGTGTAAGGAGCAGATATCAACCCAGCAATGCCAAGCATCTAATTACACTACTACACAGACCTATAGTAGATCTTGGGCCTACATAGCAGCTGACTACAAAGTAAAGCAATCTGCGAGCAGACGACTTCCGACAGTTTCGATAATGTTTTCGTGGTGGCTTCCATTCGCCGAAGAGGTTTCACGTTACACAACAAGTTATCCCGCAAAATGGTTTCTTTGGGCTTTGGATACGCCGAGGTTAGGTTACTTTTCTTATTTTATGGATGCTGCTGGATCCGCGAGTACGTGAAGAAAAATTAACGCGGTACAATATCTAAAGTTGGAAAAATTACGAAAGGAACAATAATGAAAAAGTCGAATGGAATCAGCGAGAGTAAATGTCCCAGTCCAACGAAACCATCACTGAACAATGCTATCAAGAACCACCAACAACACGCGGTCCATTGCACGTGCGAAGCTACGAAATTATCAATGGAACCGCACAAGTTTCATAAAATATTTAATTTTATAAAAACGACTTTTTGCTTCGCCAGCGTTGTTGTGGGGCTAACTTAGGAACCATTTCTGAACCATTGTATAAACGTGATAAGGTCAGAACGGGAAGGAGCAAAAAGAAGATTGATAGCATATTGGTGGACATTGGAGACTTATCGATTTCACGCATCGGCGATCAACTTCTTGACCGATCTAGATCAATAAGTTACAAGCCAGCGAAGCAAGAGAATTATCGAAGATAAAGTTCAGTGGGAAACAGCATTTATTAAAGACATATGCATCTGCTTGATCTCTTAGGTATGCAGGGCTACTTTCTAACTAAGCTTTCCTATCTATTTAAGTTGTGAAAAAAGTAGAAAAAGTTGATCGAACATTAAATCTAGAAGTAGAGTGAAATTTCGTATAGAATTAATTTGGTTCAGTTTACACTAATAGTAATTTTCATTAATCAATCCAATCAATTAATAAAAGGACTCCAAGTCAATTTATATACATATGAGTAAGTATAGGGCGTAGTAATTTTTCTGAATTTAGCGCAGGTGTCCTTACCCAACCCAAGGTGAGTATGATCTTTTTTTTTTTAATAATAAAAACTATTTTATTCTGATGGGCATCCATTTTCAATTAAATCGAGTTGATCACATTCCTTTCTTCCGTCATTCCATCGTTCCACTTTTTTCACGACAAGCTATATACAGATAATGCCGTATATATAGGGGGTTTTTGTTCGTGTCTCTTACAAGTCATTTGCGACATAACGTTGTCAAGGTTTTCCTCACTCTTTAAAAGGTGTTCAACGTATTGCTTTAAGATTGTAAAAGTCGGACATAACCTCAACAATTGATCGATTAATCGATGTTTTGAGACATTTGCGTAGATTATGCATTTTATAATTAACTGTATTGTCCCCGCAAAGACACAATAGACTTCACAATAATAATAATAATAATAATAATAATAATAATAATAATAATAATAATAATAATAAGAAGAAGAAGAGACTAGTTCAGAGGTTTTTGTAACAACATTTTTATTACAGTGTATAAATAGTTGGTAAGTGTTGCTAGGGTGTTAACCGCTGAAAACCAGGAGGAATATATTTTGTTGAAATGTTAGATTATAAAACTATAAATACAAGCAAACACACTGACAGGGAGTCATACTTGCCTTTCGAACGTCATATGCCATAAATAAATAAAATAGCAACTGGAACAACTGGTTACTGGTTTGGGGAAGCCTTACAAAGTAATGACAGTAATTTATAGCAAAAGAAAAAATATTACATCATTTTTCTTAAAATATCCACGAAAGGAATATATGCTCGCTCTGACATAACTACTAAGAATACATTTTATGGTATTGTTTTAAAAAAAAAACAAAATTCTCTTAAAATCATTTTCAAAATAAAGAAAAAGGAAAAGCTTTTGAATTGAAAGAAAAAAAAGAGTAAATAAAAAGAATGAAAAATAAAGAAAAAAAACTTGTTGACCTTTTAAGAGTTACGGCTGACTACTTCCCAGTATGGTAGTGTCGCATGCATGCACACACGTATGCATATGTATACATATATATATATATATATATATGTATTCATACATATGTATACACTTACTTACTTACTTACTCACTTAGTTATATCTATAGATATTCGTTCATAGTCAATTGGTGAATAAACAATAAAATCAACAGACATTTGAGTTTGAACTGGAATAAAAGAAAAGATGAACAAAAAAAGAAAAAAAAAGTTCAAGACATTGGAACTCTATGTTGTTATATGCCGTTGCTGTTGTTGTTATTATTGTTGTTGCGAATATGCATTTAGTTGTGCATCAATGCATATTCCTTACATATATATAAAGCACATGAAAACTTATAGAGCTTTAAATGATTGCATGGTTTTGTCGAATGTACATGAACTTGTTGTCTATCTGTCTGTAATATGTAGAAAATTGTGTTTCAGTTTTAAGAGCGAGACCCACCCAATGCAAATATTCGTTAAATTTTTTACGAAAAAGCGACAGATAAGAAAAGTAAATGTTTAACAAAAATGTTTGAATGAATATTTTTCAAAATCATTGTACTCTCAGACTTAGTTACTTAAACTTGTGAATATTTAAGTTATTCTTCTCTCTCAAATTCAATTATTTTATAAACTTTTGAAAAGATGGAATCACTTTTCGACTTCGAAATGGTCAGCACCTTTCTAAATAAAATATAATTAGGCAAACCTATTAAGCGTTTGCGAAAGTTGTTGTTTGATAATACGAGATCCTTCATAAGATGAATGTATTTTTTGTAAAAAATCTGTCTTGAATGTCAGCAAATTTCCTTTTTAAAAGTACGCCATTAGCAAATTTGTAATTTGTTTGCCTGTGATTGGTGGCACATTTTTCTTGCCAGTAAAATGTTTCTTTCTTCAAATTCTTTAGTTGCCCCCTAACCGCATTCTGCTTACGTGTATTATTTGTTTCTTAACTACTTAATCCTGAATGCTCAAGAGACTTAACACGCCCATTTTATCTTGCATTAGCGTTTCGTAGCGTATGCATCAACCGGAAGGAACTAAAGGATAAGCTTTAAATTTTAAATTTAGGCATGCTTCCTCTTTTTCCCGACTGACATTTGAACATGTTCAACCTAAAGATTGCAATCTTCCAAATATTTTGATAAAATTCGCGCCGAGCATACCGCCACACGTTGTTGAGAGTGAATCGGATTAGAATGGACCAGATTGTGTGGAGTATTTGCCTTATCTTTAATTTGAACGAGTCGCAATATGGAACAAAGTATGCCCCTCTTTAATGCTTCTCAAGATTAGTCGAACAACGTAGATCATTAAATACTTTACTACCTTACCGCTCTTAATACAATCTTCCCTCTCCAACACCTATAACAACCGGTGACCTTTATTAGCAAAAAACTAATTTTTCATTCCTTTTGAAAAGCAGAGGTGGCCCAGGTGGCGCTGTGGGCGTGTACTTCGTCCGATTTAGCCCATTTTCAATACCGACTTGCGTGCCAGAACTTCCAATGTGTCTTCCAAATTTTAACTCAATAGCTTAATTTTTGCGGCCATGAGAATATTCACAAGAGATATTACGAAGACGGACAGACGAAGCAAAAATAACTCTTATGAAATGGAGAAATCACGGTGTTATTCCATATGCTACAGCACTAGTTTCTAGTGTTCTCTTGAAAAATCCCTCAAAACTGGCTCTCAGATCTTTAGGAAATTTTAAAGACAAGAATGGGAAGGCAAGCCGATCATAAGATCATGTTAAAGAAAATCAGTAAGAAATTCGATGACTTTAAAAGCCAGTTAGCCATCACGCTCGCTCCTATCTTTTTATTATTGATTTTTCAACTTGAACTGAAATGTATATAAATGTAAAGTTTTCGGACAGACGAACCGACGAATGCACATCTTATTTGCTTAAGCAGATTTGTTATATTAGGCATATCACGGGGTATATCTTGATATTATTAGTGCATATAGAAAATTTGTATGTGTCTTTGTCTCAGTGAAGGTGGAACTGGCGGTGGCGATGGTGATGGCGGCGACGGCGGCAATATGTCTATAAAAATCAATAGAGTAACGCATCAGCTTACATTTCGTAGAGAGACAATGTTCTTGATCATGTTCTATATGCTATACTATGTTGTTTCGCCCTTTTGTTTTTCAATATTCCTAAGAGTTATTTTCCTAAAAAGTGAAGTGAAAGTTTTTTATTTGCTTTAATTTAAATGCCTTCGAGTTGAAATTGATTGAAATTGGACATTATGCAGTAAATGTGTGATTGTAATTAACTTGATTTCTCCTATGACGACTCTTCCCCCTTCTTTGCTTGCAATTCATTTCATTTTATTCCATTCGGTCGTTCGTTCTTTTGTAATTGCAAAGCAGAATAATTTGTTTTGACTGTAAATACAATAAAAGATTTCAGAAAACCCTCTAAGGACTTGTTAAGATCTACAATTATTATTGCTACTGTGTGTGGTATTTGCGGGGTGCTTTTGGGTATACTTGGCTTAACAGCAATACGCAAATCGTTTCCTATATTTTTTGCTTTTTTTCGAAGGGATGTTTTTTTTTTTGTTTTCTTTTCTTCATCTTTATATGAGCTTAAGTATGTGTCTTAGTGTTTTTGGCTTTTCATGAAATTTTGTTGACTTTTTGGCGTCTGGCTAAATAGTTACCGTGCGAGAGTTATTTAGTGATTCTCTAAATAAATGTTTGTTCTTTTTTCCCCCTTATATTTTAAATAAGCAAACAATAAAAGAACAAGTCCGCCGCGGCCACTCATCGTGTATGCGAACGTGAAAGATGAAACTTAAAGTTTTACTTATAAGCTTAAGGTAAAAATAAAGTTTTAGAAAATTGTTTTTTTTTTTTTTTGCCTTTTTCTTTTTTTTATTCTTTGGCCATTTAGTTTACCATAAAGCTTAGAAAACTATATTTTGCCGCCTTTTATTCTTCATTTAGTTTTCAAAAAAACTATTCACATTTGTTACAAATACCGACCACGTTACACGAATGCATTTTATATGTAAAGTATATACTATATATACATATATATACATATATATATATATATTGTTCTTTTTTTTTTACCCCCAACACAAAAGGTTAATGCCCTTTTGTATGTGTATATTTCTCCCCGTATCTCTGTTATGATCTCTCTGTTAGTTGGTTTCGTTGGTTTGGTGGCTAAAAGCTTTTTTCGGTCTTATTTAGGTTTAGTACACATAGTTAACTGCTGATGTGTTTGTTTATTCTACATGTATATGCATACATGCACTCACGTACACACCGAAATACATTTGCATGTAAAATTGCTGAGAAGAGTAATAGATACAGACATATGTACCTTCACTACCTATAATGATACGCTAAAGTGTAAAGAGTGAAGGGGGCGGGTAGACACCTTAACAGGTAAAAATTTAGGTTAATTGCCTTTCGTACTATCATACAGATTGTGTCTACGTATATAGATAGATGTATTTACATACTTAGTAAGTTTGATTTGTTATTCTATCATTCATTCATTCATTCATACCTAAGGGCGCTTTAAGTGCTTTTCTTTCTCCATAAATAGTTAATGTTTAGGTGTTTACAAAAGGATGATATACGAAAACCATATATTGTTTATCGTCTTTTATTCGTAAGTGTTTGGGCAACTAGTAAATTTATTTACTTACTTTAAACCTTAAATAATTAATTAAGTACCCGAGTATAGTTTCTATCTCAACGGATGGAATGTCAAGTCAAGTGTTGGAAAAAGAGTTATCGTTAAATTGCCATAAAGACAACATTAGCATAGAAAAAACTTAATCGGAAAGAGAGTATATATATATAGATTCGATTTATTTTTTCTGTTAAACGAAGTCTCGGACGGATTTAAGTCAAAATATAGTTAAAATAGAACTTTTCGAGCATTTCTTTAAAAAATATTATAAATAAAATAAATGACTTTATGTTAATTAATTAAAACTTGGTATGAAAAACTTTTCATATTATGTCAAATGCGAGACTGATGAAGTGATAGTTTTCTTAACCGCTGTGGCCAAACCAAGTGCTGCGAAAAAATAAGACTAATATGACGTAAATGCTTGATCAATAACCTTTCGAATGGTGTACCATATTTATAAAGTTTCCTTCGGAAAAAGAGCCGGGTGAAGGAGCGTACACCTCCTCTTTCATCTGTCTGTTGCTGCATATGGAGAAGCTTCAGCAGTCATATTTTCCCATTATTTATCCGGGAGCTGTAAATTTTATTACTTATTACTATAATTAATATACAGGCTACTGGCATTTCTTTCGCTCGAATGCCTTGATTTGGTTGATCAGTTGAAATTACTGCTTCATTATTACTATTATTATTATTATTATTATTATTATCCCTACATGTCTCAGCTGGAGCTATTAAAATATTATTAACAGATCGAAATTTAAATACATCTTTCTTTGGCCATGCTGGAGAGGAGGAGATCCAGTTCTTTATCAATATTTATTGTGATTTTTTGATTATCCTGACGGATATGTTTTAATTCTTCCCGCATTATTATTCTTAGTTCTTGTAAGTAAAATTATGAAGCGCGCGAAGCCTTTACATGTAGCCATGCAAGAATGACTGAGATAAAATTACATCTTCCAACTTCATTTAAATACAAATTTATTTAGAAGAAAAAAAATTTTTTTTTTTTTTTGTAACTCAATTATGGACAAGTAAAAATATTTTAGTGGGACAAAAGCCTACCATTAGAGACCTTACACCGTTTCGCTTAATACAGTTATTCAGCTACTGAATATTCAAAATAAGGATTTATTTGGGGAAATGACCGAAAGAGTAATGCAATCCGGAGCATTTTCAAAAGCTCTCTGTCCCCCGGGCCAAAATATATCTGTACATTAACTGTTATCAAAATATCTCCATAATTGCGACCTATGGCTAAAACGCAACAAAGCAAAACGGACAGAAGGACAGACAAGCTTGAATCGATTCGAAAAGTGATTATGAATCCTTTGGTATAATAGAAGGTGAGCCTATCTCAAGTCATCCTGGGTATTGCATACATGTGCGCTAACTTAATGTACCCATACATCACAAGTACATGTACATGGTATAGAGACATGGATAAGTTGCAAGCATCTTTTATTCTTTAGTATTTAAAAGCATGGACAAGTTGAATTGTCGAAAGGAAGGGAAATAGAGTGGAAGAAGGAGAAAAAAAAGAAAAAAGTAAAATTCCAATTGGTTTACCAACCAAGAGAATTTCATCAAAAACGGACGAAATCGAAATCTTACCCAGATAACGAATATATTTTTGAATATTTTCCATTAGTGGTTGTGCATGCAAGCACACGATTGTCCAGTCAGCTGCCTAATGATTGAATTATATATACAAACGAATACATATATGTCTTTTTATTGATCTAAGAGCAGATATTTCTTTTGTGAGGACAGATCGACTTGTAATTTGCTACACCTTCTCTGCCGAGTACAACTATAACCGAGTGCGAATAGATGGCATCTTTGGAAAACTTTGAGTATGCGATAAAGAATAAGTAAATTTCTTATACAATCTGTTGCAAAATTTTCGCCCTCCAAGTGCGCGCATATCCTGCGGGTTAATATTATTGAAAATGATACGATTATCGTTGGTATTACATAAGTCAAATATCATAAAAATTGATTGCATTTAAAATGAAGTTTTCTTTTTGCTATACTTGTTCACGCTTTCAAAAGAATTCGTTAATAACATCGGTTATTATTCATTCACACCGCTGTACTACTCAACCTTATTACGTTTAATGCATGCATTCATTGGCTAGTAAGACGGCGCAGCGATGTTTGTAGTGTAAACAATTATATAACTCTGTGCCGGCACAATAATTACTAATTAGCAGGAAAAATTCTTCAAGTGTTATTTCAACGACAGCAACAACAACGAAATAAAGAAAGGACATAATTACACATAAAAAACAACCGCATCAAAAAAGAATTCTTTAGGTTTTCTTTTCTCATTACCTACGAAAGCGAAGAACTTTCGAATTATTATACACGTAAAAGTGAGGAAACACTAAATGGGGTTAAAAGTTTTTCTGCAACTTGTAACTCCCCTTACATTAAAGGATAATACAGGTTGACATAATTTTTCATTCATTTTTTTTTTTTTTTTTCTCTCTTTATAATTGTTTTTAAGGCTTCTTAAAATGTTCTTAGAATGATATTTATGTCATATGCCAGAAAATTTATTGTCATAACCGCAACAGCTTATAAATTCAGATAGATTCAGACTAGAAGAAGAAACTTTAAAGTAAATGAAAGTTTTTTGTTAAAAAGAAATTTGAAAATTTTTATTCCTTCTGCTATTAGTTAGAGCGGAGAGAGAGAGGCTGGCGAGCACATTCAGGTAAATAAAACTAAACTAGTAGGCAAATGAAAACTCGATCGCCATATGAAGGGGCACAGAAACACAACCGTTTGACACCGGATCGATGGAAAAGCTATATGCATTGACTTATTGCTAATAGACTTTATTGGCTCAATTTTTGATAGTAAATAAGACTTGTTCAGATAAGAGTCCTTTAAAAGCGAATTCTCCTAATCCCAATCAATCAAATACAAACACTCAGAAGAATTTCATTGGTTCATGTTCTTGACCGATGTAAACTATTTTCGCTCGACACCTTTAAACCGTTGTAGGCCTTACAAATTGTTTGTGTTGCTGTTCCAATGTCTTATCTTATCTTATCTTATACTTATCGTCCCATTAGGCCTATTTTCAAGATAGGAGTGTATATTTTGTTTATACATAACGAATCAGTCTGTACGTGTAATCTCGTGGCGTCTCGTAGGAAAGTGAGAAAAGCGAAAGAGTCTAGTGTGTTCGGGAAGGAAGAGAGAAAGATATCGGGCGTAAGCGCAGCCTAACGCATTCGCGCCCAATAGGTAAATGTTAAGGTTTTACCCTCTGAGAACTCACTATGGCTTCGTTTAAGTACACTGTCTACCGCACTGGCATTTAAGAACTCACGAACACGATTCTTATAATCTTGTCTAGTCACGTGAATAGTCGTGTGAATCCAGAATAGTTGCAACAAATTTCATTTTTTGGTTTCCGTTTTATCGGCTTATGAGTTTTAGAGCGTGGACAGACATAAAAACGGATCGTCACGTAAAAAATGTCTTTCTCCTTTTCTCTCCCCTTTCCTTTTTCTTCCCCTCTACCCTTCTCCAGCTATCATTCCATTGCTATCTCCCGCTACCTGCCTCTCTCACTCTTTCACTTTCCTGTAAATTATTTACAACTCAGCTGTATTTTAGCTTACATTCAACGATTCATTTCGTTTGAGGCCTTTCCATAATCTTGCTTAAAGTGTTGTGCTTGCCTTTTTTAATAACTTTGAACTCAACCTTTCTTGTGGTTTTACAATTCTCTTTAGTAATCTATTCCTCCGGCTGTTTATAGGCGATGTAATTGCCCCAAGTTGCTGGTAGATATTGTTATAGTATACGTAGATTAAGTATAGCCTCGCAGGTGTGATGAATTCCACGATCATTCCATCAAACCGAATATAACTCCTATTTCTTCTAGTTGGACTATCCATCCACACAAATAATGTATCTGTAAATTGTTTTCAACTTAGATCTGCTTCTAGTTTCACTCAACTGATTTCTCTTATAGAACCTCACTAGCATATCCGTCAAAATCTTTGATCTAAGATTGTTCGATATTTTTTGTAGTTCTCTTCTCTATCTCTCTTCACTAATTAAGAAGCTATTCTAGCTAGACTTCCTTTTGCTAGTACAATAAGGTTACTTACAATAATATGACAAATTTACCTTCAGCGTTAATTAGATGAAATCATGTGTATTCAGACACACACACACACACACACCCACCCATAGCATTCTGTAAATTATTACTGCTGTGAATGCCCTTATTGAACGAAAATGAATAGATTTATATATATATCGAAATTTATCTTCGAAACAAATGCGTCTCTGACGTTAGATTTCTAAACGCTCACATACTCATTACGTTAAGCGAAATGGCGGCTTATGCAGCTGATTACAAAACTATAAATTACTGTTACATGATATTGAATATCAATGGATGTGGGCTATACTGGTAGCGGTAGCGGCAGCGGTAACAGTAACGATGGGGACGATGATTCACTGCACCCTGTGAATAATATGTATATCTATATACATATATATATTTTTAATGCATTATATTCAATTGCATTTGTTATAGGTATATATATATATATAT
>KK500049.1:0-23339 GCA_000688715.1 Glossina pallidipes
GAAAAGAGTCGAGAAATTTAATATATGTGAACCAAGTAAACATGAACAAACAAATAAACAAACGTGTTAAGAAAATACTTTTATTGTAATTAAAAAGGGAAAAATTAGCAATAACACAAGGAAAAGGACAGAGAATTTAAAATATGTGAATCAAATAAACGCGAACAAACAAATAAACAAACGGTGTTAAGAAAATACTGTTAGTATAATCAAAAAAAGAAAAAACGTTAAAAGGGAAAAGACTTACTGCAAAGTGCAAAAGAAAGTCAAATCAGATCATTATAAAATATGGACAAAGTATAACAAAAAAAAATAATAAAAATATTTCGTTTTGACTAATTCAAAAGTCTAAACTCTAACGCAACCATTGCATATAATTCAATAATCACATCAAACAAAAACAACGAAAAGAATAGAATACAAAGCAAACCAAAGCCGATAACGGAGCAATCCATTTTGTTATTACAGTTAAACAAGTCCACCAACAACATCGTCGTTATTACATAATGACAAAAATCCGCAAGTCAAAGTCTAACAGAACAAGAGAAACGCAAATTCTCCTTTTGTTAAATTTAACTAAACATAAACGCACACAAACAAACCAGCAAGCAAAAGTGTCTAAGATCCGCGAAACAAAAACAACGCCGTACATCTGAAACCTAATAAGGGATAATGGTAACAAAAGTACCGCAATTTTGTCGCCGTAAGCACCGCAAGCATTATGCGGCGAAAATGATGATCTGCGGCGAAATCATCAAAGGCAAAGGAAAACACGGAGAAAAGAGACATTCTAAATCGTGCAGTGGTGATGGAAGCATGTGAATCTTGAAAGCGTAATAAAAATAGCACAGAGTAAATTTATTGGTATTTCATACGAAAAAATAAACAAAAATAAAGGAATATTGAACTTAAATATTGAACTTAAATCAACAAAAGAGAAGACAAAAGTGCACATAAATACTTTAACTCAATTTTTTCCAAAAACCTTTGAGTTATGTGACAAGCGTACAAATTTTCTTTAGCCGGTGTCTCTCGCTGGGAAATATTTTATGGAATTTATGCTGTTACAATAAAACAAGTGAAATATAAAGAAACTTATTATATTATAAATAAACAACTGAATCTGATATAAAACAATTCAAAAAAAAAATATTTTCAAATTTCGCCGAAATTTTACATTTGCTTTTAACATCATTGCTATTGCTAAAGAAAATTTATGTAATTAATTTTACACTAAAAAAAAAAAAAAACAAGGACTTTTTGCATTAAAGGAAATCAAAATCAAAAGCACACAGTGTTGGTGACAGTTAAGCTAATCGAAATAAAGACAAAAAAAAAAGAAATCAAAAATCTTTTCTTCGTTCGCCTCCTATGGATGTTCTCGAACTGTTTCTCTCAAAAAACGCTATGAAAGTCGAAGTGCTTTGTTAAGGAAAATTTAAGAAGACCTGGACAGCAAGAGGAGAAGGAAACGAATTTGAAAAAAAAGCAAAATGCTGTGGATGGCCTTTGTTTCACCTTAAATTAAATGCACTGGAATAGGATCCCAACAAACAAAACATCCGATAACATCGTTTCAATCAATAATAATAACAGTCACTAATCCTTTTTTGCTTTACAGGACAATAATAACACCACAACACCTGTACCAGTATAGCGGGGAGAATTTCCACGTCAACCCTCTCTACCACTAACGTAGTAGCGGCAGCCAGGACTACAGCGGACGAAGTCTCTGCTTAGCCGCAACAACAAGTCGCTTTACAATAAACAGTAATGCAAACACCCTTCAAACAAATACCAATGAAGCAGCAATACTGCACAATATAGAAAGCCATAAGAGTTAAGACATTATTATTAACAGCAAGAGCATAGCAATCTAATCCATATTATCGAAAAAAAAAAGAAGAAAAGAAAAAAAAAACAATTTACCCATCATCAAAAAAAAAAAAAAACGTAACCATCGAAAAACAAAAAAAAAAAAAAAAAAAAAAAAAAAAAAAAAAGAGACAGAGGAAATAATACACAGAAAAAAAAGGGGAAAAAAAGGAAAATCATAAAAGAGGAAGAAAAAGGACAAAACACAAAAAAAAAAGTAACCAAAAAAAAAAGGGGAAGGAAAATACACAACCCACCCAACGAATACAACCTGCCGCAACAGCAGCATATCCGGCTGCAACGACAAAGAGGAACTCAATAACGTCAAGATCAAACCCAACAACAAATCACCGCACGGCAAAGGCAATTAAGCAAATACAACGCAACAACTACAATCACAGCAGCGAGCAACATCACTACCACTGTCTACGCCGACATTTCAACCCTACCAGTCAAAACAACCAACCGCAACATATTGCAAACGCCCTCCCAACAAATATAAATGGAATAAGAAAGACTACACAATATGGAGGACATCATGACATGAAAAAAAAAAAAAACAAAAATAAACAAAAAATGTAGAAACAAAAGATAGAAAAAAAAAGAAAAGAGAACATAAAGAGGATAAAAGAGAACATCAGAGAAAATACACAAAAAAAAAAATATAAAAATAAACACAAAATAAAGAAGCAACGAAAACAAGAAAATATCAAAGCGTCCGGGAAATACTAACCCTAACTAAACCAGCGTAAGTTGCCGCACTGCCAGCATGACATCGCCGCTAAGGGTCACTTGGGTGAACTCCCTACGCCGGGATGAACTTCAGGCCTGCCTGGGGGAGTTCGACCTAGATATCACCGGTACGCTCGCCTTCATCGAGCGGGTCGAAGAGATGGCAGAGGCGTATAGCGTTGACAAAAATCGCTTACCCGCCACCATGGTGGTGATGCTACGCGACCGAGCCTTGACGTGGTATCGCAGCAACAACCAACACTAGACATCCTGGGAGAAATTTCGAACTGATTTTACACGATTCTTCCTACCACCGCGACACCTCGACCGACTCGAAGACGACATTCGTCGACGCACTCAGCGACCGCGGGAAAACTTCCGGGACTATGTACTAGCTCTACAGGACATAATGCGCCATACCCTAATGTCAGAGGGCCAGCAACTGGAACGCATCTATATGAACGCACAACCGGAATACCTGTGGTATATCCGGCGCCGCGACTTCAGCCGCTTATCCGAACTGATGGAGCTCGCTAGCGACTTGGAGGCGATCCCGACGGGCAACGCGTCCCGCGAGATTCCCCGAGACGCTAATCGTGAAACCCAGGCCGGTGCTCGGCAGCGTGAACCACCGAACCACGGGGCCCGAACACCAAACCCACGGTCATACGAGAGGCACTGGGTTGTGCCGGCGGCGTGCCGACGATGTGGACAGAACGGCCATCATCACAGCGACTGCCCAAATCCACAAGTTTTGTATTGCTGGATTTGCGGCCGAAGGGGCGTACTGACTATCGAGTGCTGCCGACGGGGAAACTACAGGGGTGCCCACCACCAGCGAGGGGGAATGGGTCCCGGAACCGGTCAGCCTCGCGAACAGTGATCACCGCCAACCTAGTAAACATGCCTCACCCGAAATTTATAACACCGTTAAGCAGAACCACCGCCAAACAAGGGTCCACGGCCACCCAACGACGTCGACAGAATCACCTTACATCGACGCACCATAACGAAAACTACGACGCACTAACACCGCGACTCTCTTTTAGGTCAACAGGCAAAGGCGGTAATCCACACCCCAACGAGGTCACCTTCGGCGCCACACCATGCAACAATACGAGGCAAACTCCGCGAACCGGCCGAGACCAACGCCTGTCACACAACGAAGGCCACAAAATCATGAGTGCATCCTCCGGACCCACAACCAGCTGCCCTCGGGGCAAGCATTGGTACCCAACCGCGAACCAAGACCCACACGTAGCCAAGACGGTGCCTATAGCGATCCAAGCGACTAGCCACGCGAACCCGATGGACAAACAGGCGGCAAGTAGACAGAAGATGACGCCCACACCCAGTTTCCAATTACGTGCAGAGCCAGGTCAGCAAGGGATAGACAGTACACCCGACGACACGGGCCTCCACTTCGAAGAAAACAGAATTAGCGCGACCGTCATCATCGCGGAACGACGAATCACGGCCACGGTGGACACTGGTGCGACTACGAGTTTCATCGCCGAAGCCTTAGCACGCGAGATCGAAACCAACTGCAGGAGGAATCCTTTCTGAATGAAGGTCCGCCTAGCCGACGGGACCGTATTAGAGACCAGCAGCGCGTTCACATGCCCGGTCCGATTCGGAGACCGCGCCACACACCTCCACCTTGTCGTCATGCCTGGGGCAGCGGAACCGTTACTTCTCGGATACAACTTTCTCAAGACATTTGGGGCCAAGCTGCTGTGCGCGAATAAGACGGCTACTTGTCGGCCAAGTGAGACTCCGGGCCAGACACCTACAGTGGCGTCGATAATCGAAGCGAGATCGAACGGGGTGCGCGGCAGGGCCGGCGCGCTCCAAGGAAGTCCGCAGGCCGAGGCAGAGGACCATGATGCCGTAGGGGGGGGCACGAAGGAGTACCGAGGTCGAACAACGATACATCGAACGTTTTCTCCGGTAGGAGTTGCCCAAATTTGCTAACCTACAGGGGGTCACCACCATTGCCGAACATAAGATTGTCATGAAGGACGACCGACCCTTCAAACTCCGATACGCCTCCCGTAACCCAGCCATGCAGGCAATGATCAACACTGAGGTCGACAGGCTAATAGCAAATGGACAAATCGAGCCCGCCAGGAGCCCGTATAACTCGCCGATTAGCCTTGCACGAAAGTTCAAGCTATCCTCGACCGATTACGCGAAGCGCGGTACATCAGCAGCCTAGACCTTAAAGACGGTTACTGGAAAATTCTGCTCGAGGCCGCGCGCCGAGCCTACACGTCATTCACGACGCCCGGACGGGGGCTTTTCCAATGGAAGGTCATGCCGTTCGGCTTACACTCGACGCCTGCCACGTTTCAACGAGCCCTAGATAGCGTAATCGGCCCTGATATGGAACCACATGCTTTCGCATACCTGGATGACATCATCGTCATCGGAAGGACGCTGGAGGAACACTTGGCGAACCTACGAGAAGTATTCCGTCACCTAAGAGCCGCCAACTTACGAATCAACGTGGAGAAGTGCGAGTTTATTAAGAGGAGGTTGAAATATCTAGGCCATGTAATCACAGAGCAGGGTATCCAAACGGACCCCGAAAAAACCGCAGCCATCAGTGAGATGCCGATACCCACAAGTGCCCGCGATATCAAAAGGTTCCTCGTACGGCATCGTGGTACCGCCGATTTGTACCGGAATTTGCGGCCCTTTCGAGACCACTCACCGAACTACTGAAGAAGGGGAGACACTGGCGTTGGACAAAAGAACAACAAACGGCGTTCGAAATTCTGAAAGCCACACTGACCCAGAGTCCCGTCCCAGTCTGCCCAGATTTTACGAAGCGGTTCACCTTGCAGACGGACTCCACCTTAATCCGGACAACGGATTAGCGGCAGTCCTAAGACAGCAAATCGATGGCAGGGAACGAGTGATCGCACATGCTAGTCGACACTTGAACAGCGCCGAAAAAAACTACACGGCCACCGAAAAGGAGTGCCTAGCGATAATCTTCGGTATCCGGAAAATGAGGCCATACCTAGATGGCTACCAGTTCCACGTCGTAACCGACCATCTATCTCTGAAGTGGCTGAACTCCATGGATAACCCGACGAGTCGACTAGCCAGGTGGGCCTTAAAACTGCAGCAGTACGACTTCAACTCCAGTACAGGCGCGGGACGAAAAACGTAGTGGCCGATGCGCTTTCTCGAGAACCACCTGAGGAACGCATCCGCGTGGCGACACAGACCGAGCCACCCGTAGCGTGTTGGTAGCTAGTTCAGAAACCACGAGACGTCCAATCGGAACCGCACAAGTTTCCCGACTTCACCATTATCGACGGACGGCTGTACCGCCACTTCCCACGGAGCAGCATGGACGAGGGCGAAGCGGCATGGAAGTTGTGCGTGCCAACAGACATGAAGACCGAGGTTCTGCGAGAGAACCACGACGCACCCACAGCAGGGCACCTCGGCATACGGAAAACGGTACGACGAGTCTGCGGCCTATATTATTGGCCTGGGATGTACCGGGATGTCGCCCGGTACGTACGGAATTGCCAGAGCTGCCAGCAATATAAACCGGTCCAACAGAAACCAGCCGGAGAAATGTTAACGGCCCTGCCGACAGAGCCGTGAGCGACAGTCTGTGCGGACTTTGTGGGACCACTACCACAGACAAAGATGGGCCACACGATGCTCCTAGTGTCTGTAGACCAATTCTCCAAATGGGTGGAGCTGATCCCACTCAAACGAGCCACCGCCGCCACGTTGATAGATGCCTTCCGGGAACGCATCCTTGGGAAATTCGGCACACCACGAGAAATCGTCACCGACAATGGGGTGCAGTTTACCAGTAAACACTTCCAGAGCTATCTCCAACAAATCGGAGTCAAACACCGGTTCACCGCACCATACACTCCGCGGGAAAACCCCACTGAGAGGGTCAACAGAACTGTTAAGACGACGATCGCACAATTCTGCCAGCACGAACACGCCGCATGGGACCGATGGTTGCCGGAAATCGCCTTAGCCATGAATACAGCAACTTCTGATTCTACGAACTACTCCCCGGCGTACATTATTCAAGGGCGCCAGCCCAGAGTGCCACATGCCTTCTACGATCAAGGGCGCACAGTTGTGCCAGCCCAACCCCAGTCGCCACGACAGCGAGCGCAGATCCTGAAGGAAGGCATCTCTAGCGTCCGTCACAACCTCGAGCTCTCATCATCCGAGCATCGAAGATATTTAAACGTTCACCGCCGCCGCTAGCGACCCCGAGTGGGAGATTGGGTCCTAATCCGCCACTATCCCCTTTCGAAAGCGGCCAACCAGCTCGCCGCCAAGTTGGCACCCCGGTTCCAAGGGCCGTACACTGTGGTAGGGTTCGAATCCCCAAATATCATCCAGGTCGAGGACACCACTACGCGGGCGCTAAAACGCGTCCATCTGCAGGCCACCAAGCCCGCTACCGAACCCGGAGCTACCCATGCCCAGCGGAGAGGCAGCCCCTCACCACTACGCCATGGCAGAATAACAACATCACCAATGCTCGCACCAACAACCTCTCTGTCGCCACAGCGCCACACCCAGCCACAGCAAAATTTCATAACTGTAACGAGCCTTAGAGAGGTGCATGCCTCACAACAGGTACTGAAACCAACCACAACTGTAAGTTTCACTCGCCGAAACAACGGCCAACAACGGTTGCAACAGTCATAGCCACATAGAAACACGTCCTCAACGAATAAGCCCAAATATTATCAGCCAACGATAATTTAACCGATTAAGGTCACACCAAGCGAATGCTCCAACTGATCCAACCCAGTTGGAATTATATCATTGCTGACCAATCGAGCCGATAACGTGATTAACAGAACAACAGGTTACAACGACGTAGCCAAGACACAACGATGACCCCGGCTAGAACTAACCACCCCCACACCAATCGTCAGCGGTAATACCAGCCGTCGTCGGCAGCGGTTTCCGGAGCCGTTGTCGTGCGACAACAGTGATATCCGCCCACGATTCTACATACAAGAAACAACAAGGCCACGGCCACAAATCATCCCCAGCCAAGGTTTGTCAACCAGATGTGTGCCCAGAGTGGCCAAGGTTGACGCAGCCCGTACCTCCCTGGCCAATGGTCCAGCCCCTTAACGCCGGGAAGCCAGAGGTACCAGGACGCTTAGAAGGACCAGTGACCAACGGCCAACGGCCAACGACGCGACACGCCAACGTCGGAAAACCGAACATGTCGATAAAATAATAGCACCCTGCTCTGCACAGGCAACAGGCTCTGCATTGTCACATTAACAAATAATAGCACCCTGCTCTGCACAGGCAACAGGCTCTGCATCACAATAAGACGACATCTCAGCGCAACAGCCGCTAACGCGCCCACACAACCTATCCACGATATCACCCCTTATATCATATATATCATAACACCCCGGAAGGTCCACAACACTCGCCACACCGAAGCCGGCACGGCCATACCGGAAAGGCGGAACACCAGTCACTTTAGGAATAGATTAGGGATAGCATACGATAGGATAAGTATAGGTTACGAGTAGGATAGAGAAAGTTAGTTTTAGTCAGTCGAAGTTTGGCTCTCGAGCCAGGGAGTGAATGCTGGCCTCTCGAGCCGGCAAGTAGTCGAGTTTGAAACTAACAATTGTCGCGATACTGTGGTTATATTTTATTATTAATTTACTGAAATTCGTCGTATGTAACAGAAATATTCAATTAATAAAAAGACAGAACCAAGTGCCTGCAAATATAAATTTTCTTGTGTTTGCTTTCCTTCCCTGGGCCGCTGAGCTGCCCCAGCCTAAGGAAAGGTCCGAAACGGCCTCACAATATATAAACATATATATACAAGAGTGTTGACAGCAATTATGTTAGTAAGACAACTTATATCTTTAGTGTACAAAATAGATTTTGCTAATCAACGGTGGCCAAATTTGCCAAAGCGCAGTATAATTAATGTGCAATTAGTTGGGAATTTATGCGTGCGTAACCTATCGTTGGATTTTATAAGTGCATTCACATAAAGGCATAACAACGATGATGACTATGTATTGGTTAGGGATGTATGAACTGGCAGTACACATGAATTCTTTGGAGTGTGCGTATATGCGACTTGTATATGCATAAATTATTTAAAGGAAAAGAACACCTTGGGCATGGCAACGATGGTCAAGTAGCATACAATTAGTGGTTATATGTTGAGAAACCGGTTTGGCTTAAGAGCAAAGATGATTAAAACTTAGCAAGTAGTTTAAGCTTTTAATCTGCTTACAACATTGAATGTATGCACATCTTAAGCGTGCAATATGCTGAGTGGATATAAAAGAAAAAATGCACGGTTTAGATTAAGTTTTTATAAGCATATTTGCGGAAATGTTTAGCAGAAGACCGGTTTTGGTATAGCGAGGAAAATGACTACGAATAGAATGTGATTACAATCGCTTAGAAATGTATGCACAGTTTAAGTAGGCAATGAACGTGATCGGTTCATTTTTTTGGGATATATGCAATGTTTGCGACGTTGTGCACGTAGCTTACTTTAAGATATGATTAATGATATAATGCGATTTGTAAATTCCTAAAAATTCAAAGACAGTTTTTGCATGTTTTAAACATTCAAAACTGTTTTATTGATGGATATGTTATTGATGATTTAGGAATAAGTGTATAAATAAGCTATATGCTTAAGGATATATGAACAATTTTGCTGCATGTTGAATATGTACGCATTAATTATAATTTATTATTATTATTATTATTATCTAAATTTAGCCAGAGAATAAATTCTAAGACTAAAGTCTTAAAAGCACTAGCATCTAAGGCTTTCGGCCTTTATTTATTTATTTATTTATTTATTTATTTATTTTTTTTATTAATATTATTATTATTTTTATTATTAAAAACTCTACCGCACTTGAGGTTTGAACCCACGACCATTGAATTGCTAGTCGAGACACTTGCCTACTCGGCCACTCAGGCGGATAAATTATAATTTATGAAGTGACAAATCGGTGATTTATAAAAAAGTTATGAGCTGCTAAAAATAGATGTGCGCTTTGGTTACTTAGTACTTAATATATACATGTCTATGATTGACAATTTAAATGATTTGATTTGCAGTGTATGCGCTAATAACTCGTGTGTAAATTAGGATTAAACGACAATAACTTTGAAAAACGAAATGTAGATGTACGTAGATAAATGTAATGGATTGCACTATAATGAATTGAAGAACGATATGTGTGTAATAATAAGAGTGGATTAAACGACAGTAGAGTTATAAAATAGAATTTTTATGATGGTGAGTATGTGACAAACAGTAAAAGGGAACAATGTGCAAATAATAATAATGGTAGGCTATCGTATATATATATAAATGTATGCGCTAACTCTAGGTATAATAAACATAGTGATGGCGACGCAGGCTCATCGCAAAGCAGATCGTAACGAAGGACTTGTTTCCAGTTTCTCGCAATAACGGTTGCAGGTAAATGTTTTTTTGGTTGCTTCACCCAAAAATAAGTGGTCTAATTAGGTACTTCAGAAGATTTTGGCTTTTTATTTCTTCGTTTTACGGCTTACTGCAGCATTGGACAAGTTAAACGTGTACCCAAAAACTCATTTCCTATCATCTCCATTTAGAGACCGATTTGCATCTACAGCACCATGTAAATCTCGGTTTATTCTTTAAATAACAAACTTATGTCTGGATAGCCTTTCAAGCCCTCAATATTCTTTTCGCCGATTTCGGTGTAGTTATTATTGGGATTGTGATGAGAAGTGAGTGCGTATACCACCGCAAGAGCGTTCTTAATGTATCCCTTTTGTTTTAAACCTACCTGGTGAGGATACAGGTGTGGTTCAAATTCTGCCCCCAAATATTTCCAGATTTGCCCGAGATCTGTCATTTCAAAAATTATTTCTTAATTCTTCTTTATCCAAATGCTGTGATTTGATGCTATTAATAAGTCATCCACTTACACTGTGATGAAGATTTTCATCCAATTTTTCCTTATAAATGGACTATGTTTCGGGTAAATGAAATCAAATTTTCATAATTATGGATTAAACATTTCATACTAGTGTAATGCCGATTAACGTAGACCGTGCAGATATTTTACCAATTTAAATATCACGTATTGGTAATTTTTTATATCATTGAACCACTTCTGATTTCCTCACCTTCTTGCATTTTATGAAATCCAGTTTGTTATTGGATACCATTTTTCCCAATACATTGATAAGGTATTCTGGGATTTCGAATTCCATTCTGTGCTACTAAGGCAGCTATAATGCGAATGGTTGTAGATCGTTCCACTGGAGAGTAGCATTTCTCCAAATTCTTCCCTCGGCGTTGAGAACGGCCTTTAGCAACGATACGCAGTCTTTTTTCTTTCCCTTTGTTTGAAATATATAACGATTGCCGATGGTCCTTCTACCTATTGGCCTTTTGGTTATCATCCACATGTCATTGATTTGTTGAGCTGTCAATTCAACTTCTACAATCTTTACCCATAAGTTGCTATCTTTACATTTACTGTCTTCCTTAACGAATTTTGCGCCGTCACGATTAAGATTAGCAGTTTCGTACTCTAAGAATGCTTCACCATCCTCAATTTCTTCGTTAGTGTTTTCCTGACCTATTTTTTTTGATCTTGTTGACCTATTTTAACTACGCGTCGACGTCCGCTTTCATCCTTCTGCATTTGAGACTTCATTAATGATCATCTATTTTTGATATTCCTTCCAAGAACATAACCTTTTTTTGCTTTCTTTTCGATATAAGTAAGAGCATCTGCTGGAATATTAGATACATCAGAAAATATGCCATCCTTGTTATCACGGACGTGTGTGGTTTTTGTTTTTAAAGTACATTTTAGTTAGGAATGCCACTTTGTCATTGTGGATTATCTTCTTCGTTTTGGGAGACAATAATCTATATGCCTTGGCTTCTTTTATGTAACCCATTAAAAGATAAAAGTTTGATCTCAAATCAAACTTACCAAAATATCTACCTTTGTAAAATGTAGCGTTTTTTCCGAAAATTCGAAACTGTTCGCGTTTTTCCTGATCATAATTTGAAAGCACCCCGACAATCCTTTCGCAGGGCAATGATATCATTTGTATTAAGCTGAGCTTAATGCTTCTGCCCAAACATGGGGAGAACTTCTGGTAATTTCACCATGCACCTGGAAATTTCCACTAAATTACGGTTCAAACATTCCGAAACACCGTTATCTTGATAACTAGGTGGTACTCACAATCACCTTTCAGTACTATAATTTGGAAGATACTCAGCAAGAAGACCATTAGAATACTCCGTTCCATTACCTGACTGTAAGGTTTTCACTTTTTCTCCTGTATGCGTTTCGTCGGTAGTCTTATAAATTCTGGAGGTATTTAATTTTCCCTATTGTATAAAATATACAGTATGTTTTGCGCCATCTTGATACACAATTGCAATTGGGCCGCACATGTGAATTATTTCGAACGGCTTTATCATTGCATGCTATTTGTCTTTTGGAAGACTTTATACTATTTGTTTCTGTATAACACAGGTTTCACACTTGGACACATTTACATTTGTGTTGAATTTTGTTTCACGTACAAAATCTTCCGAAATATTTAAATTAATTTCATTTAAATGTGCCGTTCTGAAGTTATATGCGAACAAATCAAAAGACTTCATTTACAACAGCTGATCTTGGCATAGAAGTGGTCCAGAAACGGGGCTTGGTTTTTGCCAAAAACCGAGAATCGCAGGCATTCATTGAACGCTTAGAAGAGCTCGCAGAGGCATACGATGTAGATAAAAACCTGTTGCTGGGCGCGATAGGGAAGGTACTCCGACATCGTGTGCTGACATGGTTACTTAGTAATGTTCAACCATGGAAACCCTGGGACGGGTTTTCGGAAAATTCTTAATGTCATCTCGATACTTTCTTCGGCTTGAAAATTAAATCCGCAGACGCACACAACGGCTGTTTAATACGAGGCACGTCACTTTAAATAAAAAGAATTTCTCTTTATTATTTTACGTTTAATTTATTAATGCGAATGGCTGTTATTCGCATGCAATAATATCTATATACGTTTTTACATTTTGAAAGCTTTTTTCTACTAAGATTATGCTGACACCGCAAATTCGCTTATATTCATGTCAGCGTTACGCATATACATATTGGACACTAACAACAATGTTAGTTAATAATGGCTCACTTACGTTGCCCAAGCATAACTGCACAGGGAGCCCATCACCAGGGAGGCCCCGTAACGGATATGCTTCGCTGCGAACATAGGTCTGTCGAATTGTTTTTGTCATTCTCCACACCAAAGGGCAGTAATTAAATTTCTGAGGATACCGGCACAACGCTATTCGTATTTCTTTTCTATAATACCCTCTATGGTTGTAGTCCGCCTGAAACATCAAATAACAATGGCAAAAAGAAGGATTGTAAATAAAAAAAGGGACTCCAAAGTCTGATCGTATATTTTAAGGGTTTTACTATGCACAACTTGACCGTTTTTATTCATTCATGATATCACGGACGGATATAACAAACGGAGATACAACGAAAATGTGCTTTGTGTGGTAACAGGCAGAGACTTGACGGGCAACAGAGATAGCGATATATATATTTTCTTGGTTTTTCTTTTTCTCTCTTTATAGATTTCATTTTAGTCAGTCAGGTGTCTTAGTTAGGGTTAATTATCTGTTGCAAGTAACGCTCACGTAACTGAACTCATCCTCATTCGGCAGTAAAAGCATCACCGCCAAATGATAAAGCTGTATTTCTTGTTGGAAAAGCAATTTCTCCAATTACGCTGTAACGGGTCTCCTTTGCTGGGGTACGCTTAGAGCCTACTCAGGATCCTTTCCAAGAAAATTTATTAGAGAGAGATAAACCTCTTAGAGCTTCGGATTGCGTGGAATTATCGCAGTGGTTTTTAGGTTAGCTCCTGCGTGCTTGCGTCAATTATACCGAGACGAGACTTGGAACGAACTGATCTTTAGCTTGGCTGCAATTGCGATCAAATATTCCAAGACCACAGTTATAACGAACTGAACTTTGGCTTCACAAGACTGAACTCCGTAACAAGACCAAACCTTGAGCGTATTGCGATACGCTCTTTTGTAGTTGCGATCGCCTTCGCTGTCTCGTTTCATCGATTTTTTGCCTGTGCCTGTTACAGGCTGACACGCATGTTACACTCTATTTGTTAAAATAGCAATGTTTACTTGTGTACATGTTATTACAATATTTTTACGTCTACCTTATTATCAATGCTATTTTAAGTACCAAACCGTATGATCGAACATGTATAGAGCCGTTAATGCTTACTTAACAAGACGATTCAATGTGCTAGCTATTAATATACAAGCGTAAATAGAAACATTCGAGACAATTGCATGATTTTGCAAACCACAAGATCGTTAGTTATGTGCCTTTGCATGCTATGTACAAGTGAAACATATTAGCAGGCATATATTGAAATTATGGGTCTGTAAATATTAAAATATGTAATCGCTAATCCTTACTTAAGAAGATGATTCAATGGTAACTACTAATGTACAAGCGTGGATAGAAAACATTCAAGACCATTGCATGATTTTGTAAACCACAAGACCGTTATGTATGTGCCTTTGCATCAACATTTATATATATTGAAACTATAGATCTGTAAATATTAAAATATGTAACCGCTAATCCATAATTATTGAGAATCGTTCGATCAGCAGATATTTTTACAATAAATTTTTGGACCGTCATCATCATATTTCACTTCGTGTTAATATTGAAATGATTGCATTTCAATTAATGCAGTTATACAACAAAAATCCAATTTCACCCAAGCTTAAGAATAATAACACAACAATAGTAATCGCAATAAGGTGGTTGCTATTGTTGTATTGTTTCAAATGCATAAATATTTTGGGTGTTTGTCCATTGGGAATATGAACATGCAAACATACACTTATGCGTGTAGATGTAGGAACGTTGATGTACTTAAAAATTTATCAATATGTTTAATAATGCATGTCAGAGTTTTGTGACAATTATTATAATAACTCTGATATTGTTTATAAGTATTAAAGGGAATGTGCGAACAGAGTATGTTCCATAGTTCTAATACAATTTTTATAAATGAAAATAGTTAGCATAGCGGCAAATACGCATATCACAGAGAGAATATTTTACCCACCTCTATTTCATCCTTACGCTAGGGGAATGAGAGGAAGTTATACTTTCATATGTACCTAGGGCATGATCAGACCGACTGACCAACTGCTTTTCAAATTTAATGAGTTACGGGTTATTGCAGACTATGGACGGACAATTACGCAGACAGAATTGTCATTGGTAAGGGAGCAAAACCCCTTCCTTACATCCCCTCTCACTACGGAAGAGATTGAAGAGGTGTTTTGCACTTGCGCGATCTCGGACCGCACGGAACCACTGCCCCCAACATATCATGGTACCCGCGTATACGACATTTCTTTCTTCCTCTGACATCTATATATATTATTATTTTTATTTTTTTTTTTCCCCGTGGCTAGTGTTGATAATTTATTTGCTGTTGGTACTGGGCTGGTTGCAAATGCTGATGGGGTGATGTAAAGTGTTGAGGCTGTATTTGCGTTGGTTGATGTAAAGGACTATGCGGTGTATACTTTCGGAGCTATTGCTTTTTTTTATATATGTATACATATTTTCCCAATATAAATCCAAGGATTTTTTTTCCGATATATATGTTTTCCATTAATTTTTTTTTTGTTTCTTTTTTTCTTGTTTTAAATATTTGGTTTTCGAAAGATTTTTCCTATTTCTTTTTTTAAATATATGCTTCTCATTAATTTTTTTTGTTAATTTTAATATTTTTCTTTTTTGATTTTATATTTTCGCTTTTTATAAATGTTCCTTGTGTATATTTCTTTGCATTTTTGTTCTTTTTGGGTTTCGCGTTTTAATTCTGATTGCCAAAAAATAGCTTTCGGTGTATTTCTGAGTTTTAAAGCGTCTTTCGTACCATCATAATGACCGGAGATTTATACTTCACCACTATGTACGATCCGTCATACCTGGTAGCTAGTTTAGCTGTGAATTTCTCTGGGGCCCATTTCCGCCTTCTAAGGTTATAGAATCTAGACTGTTCTCGGCTGGCCTTACACATATTCTCTCTGACGAGTTTGCGTCCCCCATCTTTGTTTCTTTTTTCATGAGTGTTTCGTTTATGTTTTCGATTCCCAGAATGTCTTCGTCAAACAACGTGTTACGTAGATGGGCTTCTCCTCCGACATTTAAGTATGCTACTGAGTAGCCTGTAGTGTCTGAAGTCGTGGTGTTGATGGCGAGGGTGATTTCAGGGTTGAACCTGTCCCAGTGACGTTGATCTATTCTTGTGAATTGCGCTATCATCCTTTTGAGTGTGCGATTCACTCTTTTGGTGGGATTCTGCTGTGGGGTATATGTTGCTGTAAATTGCTGTCTCATGCTAAGACTATCCACGTGTCGGCTGAGAAACTGCTTTCCGTTCTGTGTAATCAGGACCTTGGAGTGCCCCAAATATGGATTTAATCCTTCCTGAACGCCTTCATTATCGTGGGGGTGGTTGCTCTGTTGCCATCAGTGGGGACTGCTTCGTGGTACCGCACGTTCGTACTAGAATTTACCGCAAGTTTCAAAATCGCTTACACGTTTAAAAAAGAACAACATTGACAATGTTCGAAATATTAAAACGCTTAATCGTTAAAATGCGACCATATATGAAGGGATAACGTTTCAGCATAGTACCGCTCTATGTACCACATAAATGTTTGTATTCGATAGACAATTTGAGCCGGAAATTAGGCAGATGAGCATTAGAATTACAGCGGCTGGTTGAAGCAGACTCAGCCCAATGTTCTGAAATAAAGATTTCGAACGCTTCGTACGAACGGTTTGAGCAGATATAAAATCTGGTATATATTATTCAAAAATAAAATCTGTTCTCATGGCAAAGAAATTACCTACTTTTGGTTTTTTTTTAATATTGGTCAAAATTTTCAATTTCCCTACGGAATGAACACGAAAAAGCCAAGACGTTTTAGCATCTTAAAAGATATATGTGGCTATTCGTATTTATATATGTATATTTGTATAAGTAAAATAAACTAAGCTTATGAAATGCTAACATATTGAGGGAGAGCATTTAGTGTAGTTTGCTCTTATTAGATACACTATGGAAGGGCACACCATGATTTGTTGGACAAAGAATCGAAATAATTGTTGGGCGGACAAATATATTTAAATTTTTTGGGGTAAGCTGAGCTGGGCTAATTTAATCTCTACCTTCAAATTTGTCTAAATTAACTAAAACTTAAAATAATTTGTGTAAGTGTTGCTTTAACAGATTGACAAAAAATTATTCTAATATGATTTCTTTGGACTATGGTCAAATATGTGAACGCATAAGAATAATGTCGGTTGAATTTATTTCTTGAAATCGTTAAAAATATTAATCAAAAAGAGAGATTATCACAAAATAATAAAAGAATTTCTCTTTCTAGTACATGATATCCGCTAACAACGTAAGTCTTTTTGATGCCGCGCAGTATGTGTACAAATATGTGTATATAGCTGATATTGTTCGTACATGTGAAAGCTGATGCGGTTACGCAAGCAAAACTAAAAATTGAAATTATATTTTGAATGTGAGTAAACTGAAAATGTTAAGAATTGAAAGGCAGTTAGCTAAAGGGCGAAAAAAAGCGAATTAAGAAATAAACGCGATTTTAATTAGAAGAAAGCAACATACAACGTGAGAGCACTATTGACTAATACAGAGTAAATGAACCTATATAAATAAATGTATCAGCTTAGCTCAACTAATACACAAACCTCTTAGCAGAGATATTGAAAATTTTATTGCGTATTTTATTTCATTTGTTTATTTCAATTTCATTAATTACATTTCAAAATTCAAATAATATCAAAACAAGTCAAACAAAAAAAATTGTTGATACCCGTATCTTATGTTTGTATGAGGAGAACAATGGATATGTATACCTAACAACACTATGCAGGAAAGAACTAAAAAGAAAGGAAAAATGCTAATATTATATGATAATTCTACATGTACACAAGAGTAATAATTAGTAGCTAAGTCTGACCTCTACTTATCCATATTATATTTTAATTGTTATGTCAGACCTGTGATAACATGGTGTTGGCTGTATTTACAGCGTTTATATTTTTTTACCCTAATTATATGTAATCTTTATCTATTTTGCATGCCTCATCTGAATTGTATTTCAGTTAATGTTATTTTGTATTGGCTGTTTAGAAGCTAATATTTTATGCTTGCGTAAATATAAATATATAAATAAATAAATAAAATAAATAAAATAAATAAATGCATGCATGAAGAAATACTATCAAGGTCCGGAGAACAAAGAGTCTATAAATTTATTATTTCATTAACGACACCCTGTTCGCTCAGAACAACTGTAGTGAAAATGTTCCGTTGTTTGATTTGGTAAAGGAAGTTACCAGTAAACACATTACTATTAGGAACGCTTCAAATTTTACCCTAATATCTTGCAAATATTTTAAGTAGCATACACTTTTTAAAGACTTCAATTCACGTCTCATATTTGAGTAGCTTACGTAATCTATACATCATATAATCATAAATGTTTTTTGTATATGGGACCATCGGCGATAAGTCATCTTATTCGCATACACTAATTTGACAGTTATATTTATAGCAATTCACAAATAAAATTATATAGCAGAGAGAGGATGTCAAGATCCACATAGTTGAAAAGCCAGTTACAGTCACCTAGTATACTGTTGAGCATATCGTAGCTCGACACCAGCGATAACGCAGAAGTTGAATAAAATGGGTCTTCGGGTAATACAAAGGAATCTGCACGTAGAATGCTAATATCTGTACTATTTCAAAACACGGTTCCCAAAATCTATCGTGATAGGAAGTGGGATCAAATATAACATCAATAAAGCTGTCATAGACAACATCATTAAAGATGAGAAGGAGATAGGTCTGATCATCAACCAACTTTCAAATGGTAATGGGTATGTTGAAGTTCTCAAATACCAAACAATTATCGTTGGATCTTATGAGATTAGGAGCAGTTTGAGCGTGACGCAGCAGAATAATGAAAGAATGTGACGCAGGAAATATATAGGCATTTACGATTACAGTTCATTTTGACACAAATGTGCTTATATGTCAACTAGCAGAGAAAAGAACAATCTGGGATAAACTGCAATAAGCACCCCGCGTCCCGTTTTTTAAAGACTGTCATGCCTATATACCTCAAAATCTAGGCGAACAAACCAGGAGTGGTTAATCTCAGGTTTACTGAGCCTGAACTCTCACTTGCTATTCTTTGAAGTCTGTCCTGCCTAAATACCTGTCAATCTCGAGCAACAAACCCGGAGTCATTGAACTCAGGCTTAAGCCACGTTTCAGTAAGGTGTAGGTAGTAGCATTCAACCGAGCCAAGAAGCATCTTCACGACTTCGTGTTAACTACTAAAAGAGCCATGCGAACGTAGTTTTCTAACCAATAGCAAGCTTTGTTTGTAAAAGTGAATGGCTCCTCTAAAGCGGTTACAGAGCGTTAATTTTGACGTCACTATATATGTGATGACCCAAAGATAGGATCTTTGAACTGAGGTCCCGGTTTATTAATCTCACAGACCGCGATTCTAGAGAGAAAGACGCACTTACCACGAAGTGTTGCAACTAGTTCGCTATCAGTATTAATTTGAATGATCCTAATCGAATTTTAAAGTAATTTGTTGATTGTATGGTGGAAAGCTTTCGTATTGAAGTAGAATGATCTTTGTGTGTAAACTGAATGAAGAATAACTTAAGTGGTCTAATGAAATAAAATTTATTTGAAGTTAATAATCATCTGTCAGGGGCAAACATGAACAGAATAGACATGATGACAAATATTATATATTATATATACGTAAAAATGACAAAAGAAAAGCAGAAATTAAAATTGTCATCCATAGATTTCGGCCTTGCTAGAAAGAAAAGCTTTAATCTTACGCAGCGGCATTGTGTAAGTTGATAGCTATGATGAAAGACGCGAGTTAATATTCCATACTGTTGATTTGGTGGATGTGGTGCTGTAACTTCTAATAGTTGCAATGAACCTTTTAGTGAAGCGCCGGAGATCTGCACTGAAAAAAATGATTGTTTGTTCCATTAATCATATTGATATGATGACAAACAATATTCTCTTGCGTGGAAATATAGTTCATACAGTTTTTTTTGGTTTTGTAACGATAAAAGAAATATATTCCAGCGTAACCAAGGGCCCTGTGCAACTGTGGGGTCTGAACAAATAAAAGCTAATAGAATTGTGGATTAAATTGTACTTATGCAAACATTGTGTATATAATATTTATATGTATTTTATTGCATATAAATTTTTGTCGGATGGCATCAGAGCGAAGGTATATTGCTGTCCAATTGATCTTTTTGTAATTGTAGTAAAATAAATGAACGTTTGTCTTTTATGACATGGAATGAAACACTCATTATAACTGTTTTTAGTTACTCTTAGCGTGAAGTTTAAATATTATGAAGGTTGCAATAAAGATCTCGCACCTCGGTCTTTTGCATTGCATTATATGCGATATGGTTAAAAACACTTAATGAAAGTTGTTGAGTTGTATAATTGGTTTTATTTTTTTCAATCAGGTAGGAAATCGTATGATAGTTAAATTGAATATTGTGTTTGCAATTATATGATATCAACGCATGAAGGTCATTGTAGTTGTTTCTTTTATCGTCGGGTATGGCGAGCTAAGGGTTACATAACATGCCGTAATCCCTATCAGTCTAGGTTAGTTAAGCGAGAGTTCATCGTAAAATTTTAAAGTTTTTTTTTTATATAGTTTAGGAAATTTATTGAAAATTATAGCAATGATTATTTCTTCACATTTTTATACTCGTACACAAAAAAAGATTTTTTTAACGTTCAACCATTATTGCATTTCTACCAATTTGTAGTTTGGTTTTATACAAAATTTCGCATGCTTTGGAACTAAAAATTTTATTCTTATACACAACTTACGAAGCTTTTGAAATGACAAAATTTTAATTTAATTGCTCATATTTAGATTTCTTAATATTTATTTTAAACTGTCTTAAATCATTTTTTTTATTTTCTTTCAAAGCAAAAAGTTTTGTTTTCTTCCAACGTCCAACCACGACTCCTCAAGCTTATTTTATTTCAAAAAAACTACCTTTATGCTATACAGATGGCCTTCGGACTTTGTTCTCTTTTCATAATACTCTCTCTAAATGTGAGCGGAGAATTATAAAAAAAGATCTGAATGAACGGAATTCAGTTATAATGAATAACTCTACTCTATTTGTGAAGAGCAGGGACAAAGTCGACTAACGGAAACCCCCTACAGACATATATGGGGACGTCACAGATTTTCTAAATTATTTGATAAAATATATCGACGAAGACTACTCATAGTTCTGGAACAAAAGCGCATTAGATTCAGCCATCGATTCAGTTTCAGGCATCAAGATGTTGCCATTGAGCGATATTTCATTTCCTACATTAGAGAAGCCATTGAAGAATGCAATTGTGTATATCTAGATGTAAAAAAGACTTTCAACAAAAGATGGCTACTGGGCTACTCTTGAAACTTAAAAAAGTCTTCCAACTCCAATATATTTGCTCCTTAAATCTTACCTCAAAACAGACATTTATAACGTCAGAAAGTAAGGGGTAACTTACTTTTTCCCCGTCAAGCACACCTGAAAAAGTACGTTCATTAAATGTCAGGTAATCGTTCGCTATCTCTGACATTATGTATATGTGTCGGTCCGTTATGTGACACTGCGTCCTCCTATGGGGCTCTTGCCACCTTGCTTTTGCTATCAGCACTAATTCATTCGGTTTTCATCTCGCTTTATCTTTATTTCGTTTTTCATTTTTCATAGAAGGTTTACAATAGTAAGTATACAGTCTTTTTATTGCTTTGCTCGTTTTTTAAATTCTACAATTCATTACATAGTAGATAAGTATGTAGGTAAATGTATATATATGTGTTGGTATAACAATTTCCCTTTCTCGTTTTTCGATTTCTAGTTCAGTATTTTAATTTTTTTTGTCTGTTTTTCTTTTTATTATATATTAACTTCACTGTCGAATGAGAGTTTTATATATACATGTTACGTACTCGTTTATGAGCATTTCATGTATTAACTGTATTCTCACATTAAATGTTTGCCAAATACACCCTCTGAAAGCCAAAGAAAAAAGTTTTTGCTTTATCAAGTGTAAAGAAGTTGGGATAGGGATTGGCCAAAGAAATTTTAATTAATTTTATTTACAATTTTCGTTTATTTGAAATATGAAACATTTACTCTATATGGGGCGCCTGGTGTAGTGTTATGCTTTCAGCGAAAATGCAATTCAGCGTTTTCGCGAGCGTACCGTTTACTTTGTTTAATTTTCATTTTATTTTGTGTGTACACTACGCAAGGGCATATGTAAGCCACTGACAGTTAATTATTAAGCCCTTTTGAAAAAGATAAAAAGAATCCGTGCCGCTATCTAAGCTTCAATGCGATATATCACTGAATAGCATTTTAAGTTTTCTAGAAGAATTGTATTCCTCTTAATTTCTACTTTTCAAAAATCTTTTGGTCAATTTAATTAATTTTTTATTTCACTGATTCACGTAGAGGTGTAACTGCGAACGTATTCCGTTTACGCAAAATTCGTCCACTATTAATGTTGCTATTTTCATTATTATCAAAATTTTTGCACGACCTAATTATTCTATTTGCTTCAAGCTTTTATAAATGACGTCATCCAAACGCCATTTTGTAAAAATAGTACAAGAACATCTATATTTAGTTGCGTACATAGAAAAAAAAATTTTTTGATAATTGTTTTATAATTTGCAACGCTAGAATCTGTAAATCTTCACAGTCTGTCTGAATAACAAACTATGAACTTTATCGATTTCAGGACCATACTTATGTGTCACTGAAAGAGGATTGGTCACTGTATGAGGCGGACGCACTTGCCACTGCTAAGCTAGCTAATTCGAGAGATATGGGGGTTTCATATTTCCAGACCACGCACACTCCACAGACGTTTACAACTAAATGAAATACATGTGCTTTACCCTTATAAGAACAAACGAAAGGACGAAACCTACTCACCGAATGGGCAGATCTTAAACCCCGCGCCATTCTACTTTATTTGAAAATAAATTTATTCGGATACTAATACCTTTAATTTGGTTTTCGATATCTGCATTCACACGTTGGCTACATTCACTGGGCTCTCGGCTATGTAACGTTGATAATGCAGAACTAAAACTTCTCGAATTTATAAGTTCGGTGTATTCTCTGTTTTACTTATAATTCGATCATCAGATTGGACAGTGTAAATTGTGACTTGCGTTAGTATATGTTCTTGGGTTTAAATACAATGCATTCTTATTTAATCACGTTCATCACCCATCAAACAGGGAAATATTAACATTTTTGTAAGGTAGTCACTTTTTAGTATATCTTTTTAATTCAGGTATTTATGCAAACAGCTTTCTTACCTACTTACTTATTTTACATATGTATATCATATTATATTCATTGAAATCTTTTTTGCATATAGAACATTTTTGCAGCAGAACAATTTTGTATTTAAAATAC
>KK500049.1:23496-53948 GCA_000688715.1 Glossina pallidipes
CACTTCACACAAAAAGTCTTTTGAAAATCATATTACATTTTTTTTTTTGAATGTTGTGCACAAATTTTGTCGCCGTGGTGTCGCATTAATAATAATGTAATGATCGGTGTAATGAACGGTGAAAGCAGACTTACTGGTTTTTTTCTTGCTGAATTGACGGAAACTCATTTTTATAATACGCAAGTTGACTTCGAACTTTCTTCCTCTTTTTATACATCTCTGTGTCGCTCTCTCTCTCGCTATTATTGGTTGATGGTTGTTAACTTGAAAATGGAGAAAGGAAGGCTTACTAGCGGTGGTCCTTTACCTTAGTTGGATCGATCATTGATCTCTTACAAAGAAGCATTCGTGAGAGCACACAGATAGGTATACACTCCCCATACGAAGGCACGGAATTTGCATAAAAAAATATATTAGCTTCTTGCATGTGTTTTGTCCCTTTTTTTACTTGGAAGATGTATTTTTTAAAAATTTGGTAAAACATATGTTTATCAAAATATTTTCCTTCATTTTCTACAACTTTTTCCTATCTTTCAGGCACCACGGCCATATCCTGTGAAAAGAACCGTATTGGTTTGGCAGCGATCCACTCATTGACTTTTTGCACTTCTTCAGCATTTGAAAATCGAGTGCCAGCCAAGCCACGCTGCATCGATCTGAACAAGAGGCAACCAGAAAGCGTGCCGTCTAGCGAGTTGCTGGGTGCTGCAAAACTTCCCATTCAAGTTGCGACAGTGGATCCTTGTCAACTCCTGCAACTTGTAGCCGAGCTTTGTCATGCATGAGGATGACTTTGCGTGTGTTACCTGCTTTTTCTGGTCGTTTTTCCAACTGTACATCCCTCAGTTTGTTCAACTGACGTTGGTAGACATCTGCCGTAACAGTTTCGTTTGGGTTTAGCAGCTCGTAATACACTATACTTTGCTGATCCCACTATATGTACAGCTAAGCCTTGCGGCCATGAAAATTCCGCTTCGATGTCAATGTGGATGGATCTCCTAAATTAATCCAAGACTTGTTGCGCTTGCGTCGTAGTAGATCCACTTTTCATCGATAATCGCAATACGCCACAGAAAACTCTCCATGTTCGCTCCTTTTGGATCTTCCTTTTTCTCTTTAGATCTTCTTTCCTCTTTGGATCGCATGTTGTTTTATCGACTACTAAGCTGTTCGAAAGTTCTTTGAGAGTTTGAGCTGGGTTTTCGCGCAATAAGTATGGCAATTCAGTGTCTCTGAACTTTTTGGCGCTCCAGGCCATTCTTTGCTATTGACATCAAAATCACCATTTCTAAACCGTTGAAACCAATTGAGATATGATGGAATTACATCATGATAAGCTTCTAAAAGTGTTCAGCAGCAGGTTTCATCAAATCAGATAACAAAAGTAATGAATGTCGCAAATGCACTACGTGCAATGCAAATACGTTTTTCCTAAATGTACATCGTCATTGGAAAACTCGAGGCGTTTTATGGTATAAATAGCGCTTAGAAATGGTTTTTTCTTTGTATGCGACTATAAAAATCGTCGGCTTTTAAGATATTTCAAACGATTTCGGGATGAATGCTAACTTTATCTTAAGTAAAAACTACTCTGGAATAGTTATTTAACGTAAGTTTTTATCTCCTAAGAAATATGTTTTCTGATCTTCACCCCATAAATGCAGTTTTTAATAAAAGAAATTAATTTTTCCTACTGTACATAGACTTTATTGGGTTACTGTAAATACATATGCCATTTAATGCTATCTTACTCTTGCGAATCTTGCGTTTCAGTTGATTTTTCTAATGATTAAACGATTGAAAGAAAAATTTACTTTATTCTAAATAAATATTTTTCCATGTAGCCACTTATATTCATTTTTTTTAATTTCTATGCACTTCTGGTAAGTCCAGTCATATTATTTAAATTTGCGACCAATTTCTTCCATAAGTTTTTCTTTTTCTATGGATTTTTTTAGATTTATTTAGTTTTTTTCATTTTTGGATATTTTTCAACAATTCTTTTGGTCTTAGGCGCTCCTTTCGGTATTTTTTATAGTGTACACACACACAATATAATATGTTTATTATCATAATAAAATAATATATTAATAACATGATTTGAACTTGTTTCATTATGCAAAGCTACATATATTTTCTTTTTTCTGATGCTTATATTCATAACTTAGCACCCTTGTTTTTAGCCATATTTGATATTGAAGCTATTTGTTTTCATTTTTGTTTCTAAATTCATATTGTAGATGTTTACAAAATGCAGACAAATCTTTATGAAGAACCTTCCATATGCGTCATAAGAAAGTTCTTGAGAACAACGACTAATTAATTGCTCGCAATTTTTGTCTATATTTGGGCTCACACTATCGATACGTTTACAGTTTTGACGAATTGGTTTCTCATTTTTACACACAATTGACCTGAACTTTTAAATTATATTGCGAACAGTAAGCCCTGTATACCGATTTAATTGACTCATTGATTTTTAATAAATTTGAACAACTTCTTTAAACTGTGCAACTGTGTATCTTTCCATAGTGATTTTTCAAATAATACTAAACATCAATGTCAACGGTGGCGGGAATCGAAAAACCGATGGAATGACGTTTATAATGCGACAATAACTTGTCAGGGTAGAGCGAAGTATATTGGCGACCATCATTTCTTCTTATATGTTCCCACTGGAACGGACGGTGAGTGCAAAATTTTAGCCTGATCGCATATAAGGATTTTCCCGAAATATCGACTGTGAGTTTTCACGCTAAAACCTCACGGTAAAACTTGCGGTAAAACTGCGGGTTAGGTATGTGTAAACTACTAGTGCAATATGCCACACCAATAATAATAACAATACACAAAAAGTTTGAAAAGCAGCGAAATACGGAGGTTTTTTTAGAAAAACTTTATTCACAACACACTTGAGTAAGTTTCTTTTACAATTACACATAAACACGGCATACATGCAAAATTTCTTCAGTATTTTTTTTGTGAAATTCACATTCCCATATATTTTATTCCAGCCATTTGAAAATTTGAAAAAAAAAAAATTATATAAGAAAACATACAGCAACTAGCGTAGAATTTAAGAAAAAAAATAACATTCTAAAATAAAAAATATTTTCATCGTCAGATAATGAAACTAAATCAATGATAAAATAAGTGAAATGCGAAGATTTTGAAAAAATTTTGAGAAGTTTAATTCACTATACCCTCTAGTAAGCTTGTTTTAATCTTAAATTCCAAAAAAAGAGAAACAAACAAACGTGTACTAAGGGAAAAGTACCAAATTTGAAGGGAAAGACGACTTCATTAAAATTGTTAACTTACGATGGCTGGTAACAAGAACATAGGAAAAAGAAGACAAAATTAAAAAAAAAAAATGACCAACGCGTGTATCTCCGGTTGGTGCGTACTTGTGTTTACAAATTATAATATTAAAGAGGACAGATTATAATATAGCAAAAGTTAGCCAAGACACTATCCACTAGTACCTTTTTTTAGCGCGAAAGGGCATAGCTCTAGCACAAACTTGCACTCTACGTCTAGTCGACGCGCGCAACAAGAAAACTCAAAGGAAAAATGACAAAATCCGAATGTTTATTAATTTAGAGATAAACACAGGGATCAATTATAATGTGCTAAATGAAATGAGATGAGAAAAATGCGACTACTGAAACACAACAAAAATTGAAAATTTGATGTCAGAGAAGTCACATGAAACATTATCAAAATTTTAATTGATTTCATAACACTTATAGTTGTCTAATATTTTATTTTATATACTTTTTATTTGAAATATTTTATATACTATTCCAACAAACGATAACTCATGTAATAATAGTAGTTAATGTGAAAAGAAATTCAAACTCTTGTTACGTCTTTTGTTCTAACTAATTTGCTCTTCTTATTTTTTCTTGGAACAATTACTTGTTTTCCTTTAAAGAACACTCATATATTAGCTCGAGAACGTATTAAGTGTTCCAAGTTTCGCGTTTCTTCATTAAATCCTTCAAAGACTTATATTCTAAACATTAAAGATACAATATTTAAGAGATACAATTATTAAAATAGTTCGCTGTGGAATTTTGCTTCGTAATCAAAAATCTCTGCTTTAATAAAACTAACATTTGAATAAGGGCTACTAACCCCCCTAGAGATTTTGAAGTGCGAGAAAAACGAAATAAAGAAGTAAATATTTAGAGCCCATAGTTAAACTACTAACAGTGTTTTAATCCCCTGCTCCAAGCCTGCCTTGGATAGTTCGACTTAGAGATTACGGGTACCGCGCAAGAGATGAGGAGGCGCCGGACCTAACTCATAAATCAGGACCATAAGCCCGAGGTAGTTACGCGCCTACTGAAGCTAAAGGCCCTCACCAGACAGTGGTCGCTCTCTCCAGCCTTTTGCGCGAGAAATACCTCCAACGTACTATCAACGAACGTGAAGGGATCTTTACAGCCACCGACGAGCGCCGAAACTCTGCACATACCAGCAACGATACTGGACCCGAACAGCAAAATGGCACCGGCATTCTACTCTAATATTTCGGCACCAGTCAGCAACACCAGTAAAAACGCCCGGCTCGCCACCCCGATTGGCGGAGCACACCAACAATACCTGGCACGAGACGCCTCATCGAAGTAGTTAGCAGATAGGAGCTCAATTTCACCGGCAATAGGCAACCGCTTGCCTTCATCAAGTATGTCGAAGAGTTACCAGAGGCATCGGCATAGCGTCTACAAGAACCGTTTGTCAACCACTATGGTCGAGATGCTACGCAACCGGGCCTTAACATGGTACCGAAACAGCAACCAAAGTTGGACGACCTGGAAGAAGTGCAAGGCCGATTTTCTGCGGTTATTCTTACCGTCGCCATACTCTATCCAACTCGAAGATGACCTCCGCTGACGCACCAAGTGGCCGCGAGAAAAATTTCAAGACTATGTGCAGGCCTTGAAAGACCTGATGCGCCATACCGAGATGACGTAAGAGCAAAAATTGGAACGCATTTATACGAATGCGCCACACGGTTACCTGTGGTATATACGGCGTCGATACTTTACCCATTTAGCTGAATTCTTCGAGCTCGCCAGTGATTTGCAGACGATTCCGACAAGAAACACGTCACGCGAAGCTCTCAGAGAAGCGTACCGAGCATTTCAGCAAGGCGCTCAACTGCGTGATCCGGCGAATAACAGGGCTCGTGATCCGGATATAATGCCGCAGGAGAGCGAATAAATACGCCGACGGCAAACGAACTACCAGTATAACTCTCCGCACCCACAGTGCTTGCACTGTTGGATCTGCGGCCGACGTGGAGTGCGGACCATCAACTGCAGCCGGGTAGTCCACAACCGGCGAGGGGAGATGGGCCCCGAGACGAACCTGCCTTGCTAACAGTATTGTATACCCCAGCGAATATACCATGCCCACAATGCACAACGCTACAAGACACTTCCACTGTGAAACAAGGGCCAAGTCTCACCCAGCCAAGCCAAACGAAACCGCCCTACATCGTCCCTCGACAACCACGAATTACCAATGTAGCGCCCTTCTTTCGCGCCGAAAGTTAATAGCGGCTGTCCATTTCCCAGCGAAGCCGTCTTAGAAGTCCCACTATGGAGCGATAGGCAGCAGAGTCATCAAACCCACTGAAATCTACGTCTGCGCCATGCCTCAAACTACAACCCACATCTGGTAGAGTCGGGGTCCCCAGGGGCTAACGAGATCAGCTACGCCGAATGAGTTAATCTGATAGAGTCGCAGTCTATAGCGACTTAGGAGACCAGCGACACGCGTTCGAAGGACAACCTACCGATCGATTTCGCAGCGGACACGCCCGTTACAAGGTCACCGCCAGGGTCAAGTCAACAAAATACGAGCCCTATCGTGGCCAACGTTGGCGCACGACCCGTACCTACCGGCCATCGATGATGGAAAGCCAAAAGTACATGAGTGCTTATGGGACTTTCCATCAAGAAGAAGCAGACGCCACACCCGGTGGCACGGATTTACGCCTTGAGGACAACCGAATCAGCTATCACTAGTTTCATTGTCAAAACTCTCGCCCGATAGTTCGAGAAGTCCTGCAGGAGGGACTTATACTGAATGAACTTTGACCTAGCCGACGAAACAGTGGTAGTCCTGTCCAATTCGGAGTCCGGACCACATACCTTCGCCTGCTTGGCATGTCTAGGGCTGCCCTGGCATTTCAAAGCCCTTCACCTTGCAGACGGATGCTAGCGACACCGGATTAGGGGCCGTCTTAACACAATAGATCGACGGGGGAAAAAGGGTGATTGTGTATGCCAGCCGTGCTGAGTGCCGACAGAAATTACTAGCCGATTAGCTAAGTAGGCATTACAGTTGTACGACTTCAAGATCCATTATCGGTGCGGAACAAGGAACGTAGTGGCAGATGCGCTCTCCCGGCAGCCACCCGAACAGTCCAACCGTGGGGTGACATGCACTGTGCCATCTGTAGCATGGCGATGGTTGAATAAGAAGATTCGAGAGATACAGGTCGAACCGCAGAAGAGAGAGAATGCCGAGGGCAGATCCTCAGCAATTTTGGCACACGAAGAGACATCGTTACTGATAACGGTGTGCAATTCACAAGCAGACAGTTCCAGCATTATCTCCTACAGATCAGAGTCGAGCACTGGCTCACCGTACCCTATCGAGAGGGCTAACAGAACTGTCAAGACGACCATCGTGCAATACTGTCAACATGAGCACTCATAATGGGACCAATTTTTACTGGAGATCACCGTGGCCATGAACACCGCGGTCTCAGGCTCTTCCGGATACTCCCCGGCATAGATCATCCAAGGGCTCCATTCGCCTTCCACGATCAAGTGCACTCCGGCGTTGAAATATAGCTCCAGTTAGCTCATCGAAGAACCCAAAATCTTAAGGAAGTAATCCATCGCGTGCACCGTAACATTAAGCTCTCCTCCTCCGACCAGCGGAGATACTTCAACCCCCACCGTTGCCGTTGGCAACCCTAGGTCGGAGATTTGGTCTTAATTCGATCGATTCCGGGGGCCTGGTTCGTGGTTCGGTTAGGATCCACGAACATCGTCCAGGTCGAGGACACCATCACACGCAGTCTGAGGCACGTTCATTTGCAGGACGCCAAGCCCGTCACACAACACGCACGACACCACAGAGCTGCGCGTCGTACTAGCCAGCCCCTCGCCCTGGTCACCACGTGCAACACTTATACGACCGATATTGTCTTACCTTCTCTTACTTATTCTGTTTCTGCATGTCATAACCCAAATGAAACTAACCAAATCGCACACACTTCCGCAAGATGAATCCCGGCGACAATGCATAGTGCGGGCCCTCCTCAACCCAGTAGACGTCCAGAGAACAATCATTCGCCGCGACCAGCTCGGCGTTGGCTCCATCCCTAGAGGGTCGCGAGAGCCCCGACGCAACCGAAGCCAAGGGCTTTAGAGAACAGGCGACGCTGATCCGCACCGTGGTGACCGTGGCGTCCCTGTAGCTCATTGAGCCGAGAATTCACCAATGCCGCCGAAGGGCTGTGAATGACAACCATTCTAGCCGCCACCCCTCCACCGCCGAATCTGGATTCGATTACAAGCAGGAAACCAGAAGTGACATCGCTATCAACTTCAGCGTCCACGTCTCCAACATCGTGCTAGAGGGCTACTTCGAAGAAGGTGTCGTCTCCTATGGCACCGCCGTCAAACCCGACGTGATACCGCAATTCCGAGTAAAAGCGCATCTGGTAAAACATGGCCCCGGCTCGCCGCGATGCGACAACCGAGGACGGCCACTCGTAGCTGCCGAGCCTCCCATTATCGACAGCATGCCCCGTGGCCGAAAACGAGCCCAGAGGGGACATTGCGTCGCCCAATCATTGAGATCAATGCCACGTAATCGCAAGAGCAAATGCGAGAATAGTTCCGCCAACGTCCACGCCACGTTGCGGAAGTTTTTTTCAAGAGCCAACAGCGTTACCGGCTCATCCTTTACTACCGCCAGCAATGGAGTGTAATAGAGCTGCCCTAGCTTCCGCTCGTCATGCGAGGCCCGGCCAGCCGATGCACCGCGGCTCCACGCAAGCTCTCCCGATCGTTACCAAGCTAGTAGAGAGTCGACCGCCACATGACACAGCCGAATCCGCAGCTTTTCCCCAAGGCCGAGCTAGTGCAATCGTCGCCTGGATCTCTGACTTGCCGGCGGTAGTTTGGATCCTCGCAGCCAGACGGATCACCGAGATGCTCTGGGAATTCCCACGTATCGGGGGACTGGACCGGCAAGCTGTTCTCCTAGACGGGGGGCTATATGTAATCACCGTCAGCTACACGGAGGAGTGGGCACTCGAATGTTCCAGCCGCCGCCGTACCCTTAGGCGCTGAGGAACACCCGCCGCATTGAATCCTTTTCGCCAACAGGCCACCCCGGGAAGGTGCACCATCCGTCACTACCCCGAATAACGGATCTGTGAGGAGAAAAAGTCGTCCCGCGTTTTGGCCTTACAGGTTCTTCGTCTCCAAGGGGGGTAGTGCTAGGCTAAGTTAGGCTAAAAATTAGGATTAAGTAAAGGACTAGACGGACGACGGGAGATAGGGGAGTCTCGGTCAGAAACAGATGTTTCTGGTTGTTAAGGGGCTTGGTTGGTTTCTGGGATATGGTAAGGTTGCCAATTTATTTATTGTAAGCAAAGTAAAAAAAATTAAATAAAGTAAGAACTTCTGAAAGTCAATCGATAGTTTAAACATTCAAAGAGAACATAAAATTCTTGTGAATCCAAACCTAGTGGCGCTGAGCTTACCCCAGCACCAGAGAATGGTCAAGAGCCCTTTCAGTGGATAAGACGCCGCAAGTAAAAAAAGCTACAACGAGTTGGTCATAACCGTAAAAAATTATGTTAAGCTTATTATAAACGATATAAAAAAAGTACAAATTTTTCAAGTCAACCGAAATGTTATGAGCATGGCAGAATATATACTGAATTGTAATTGCAATTGCAATGTAGTGGGCTATCTGTACTACGACCTAAAAGATTTATGGTGCTTGTCAACGTCCTTCGCCCACCAGATTTAGGTTTCTTATTAATCTCGCCACTTTCTTAAATTCGGTGCGCCTTAACGTGTTCTGGTATCTAATTTTCGCGTACGGTGTAATAAGATCATTTCATCGCGCCCTTACAGATTGTATATAAATCGCTGTTCTATACAACCTGACTTTCCAGTTGCTACCTAAGGAAAATATAACCCCTATAGAAGCCAGTTGCGAGATACATGTAGCTTCTTTGTATATAATGTATGGTCATGTGCTATGCCAAAAGGTTCAGTGTGCTGCTGTTTTGCACTCTGCTTCTTGTAGTTTGCTGATTTTTTCTATGCCCATAGCGCTACTAGCATCTTGATAAGGCTCCTAGGTCTACTACAAAAGAATTACGATCTATCATATTCCATCGGGCTTCACTTTTAGCTAAAAAGAAAGCCATTTTTTTGCCTTCCATATCTCAATGTCAAAGCAGACATTGCACTTTCTTAGGTCGGTCAAGGTATAAAGACACACCAAGGAAAGCCTAGATATTATTGTTTGCTATCTCAGACGCTGTAATGTGGATAGGCTGTTGCAGAAAATGCAGACAAGTTCTCCCCTGCATCGTATTCTTAAACAGTCAGACGAGCTGTACGAATCGAGTCTGTACATTCTCAAGAGTTTGTCCAAATATTAATTAGGGAATTTATTATTTTAAGGCCCACTTTAAAGTGCCACTTGAAAAGGATCGGAAGCTGTAGAGACAGTCGCACGTACCATTGCTGAGCAAGCTTGTTCGGAAGATGGTATTCTTCGTAATAACCTCAATTTCTCTTTTCTCATATTTTTCTATACAGCATCCGAAAGGTCTCTCTTGAAGATCGCTTACAGCTTTACTTTCTAATGAGTCATTTAACTCGAGTTTTCGTAAATTATTTCTGCTCCACTGTATTGTACAGTTCTTAGTATGACAAACAGTTTTATAGGTTGTAGGGTTAATCACTGAATGTACATTACATATATGTACGTAATTGTTAAATATTTTTTCTCCATGCACACAGGTTTCATAATTAATTTTTTTGTATCAAATGTTCTATGTTTTCAATCTTTAAATTAAAGAAACAAAGTAAATTATTGTGTGTTCTCACATTTTTCATTGTTCCTTATTATGTGTTGATGTTTTCTATTTTTTCTATATTTTTTTTACATATTTATGCGTAATCTCTTCTTTTTAGCATTTGCAAATTTTCAATTCCTTTTAAGATTTTTTTTTTTTAACTCATCAAAATTTTCTAAATCTTATGTTGTCTCCTCACTCATAAAGAAATATTTTATTAATTTATTAAGGACTCACTTTTTTATCCCAACACTTGTAATCTTTCAACAATAATATGAACATTTATAGCATTGCATGTTCTTCTATTGTCCATTGCAATATTCTCAAACTTATTATGCTTTATAAAATTGTGAATAATTTCAAAGGAATAACACCAAGCGTCGGTGTTGTACTATTTAAAATCGGTAAAAATTAATGTAGATTACAAGAGCGATTTATCGTTGAAACTACATATTGTCTTTTTCCTCTTTTTTTTTCTTTTCTTTTACTTTTCTCTATCACTTCACCATTTTCCTAAAAAAAGACGACCGACCAATTCGTCAGCTCAAAACCGCACTATCCTTTTCTTCCTGTTCCTCCAAAAATCACAAAAAAAAATTCTCAATGTCAAAGTTATTTCTTTTCAACCAGTGAGACTAACAATCGCACTCATACAAAGTTGTATCTGTAACAAACATTACAGCACATGCAGAGACTCCATAGACTCTTGCTTAAAATATTGCGGGACTATGTCCTAACGACATAGTTTTTTAAAATATTGGGCCGTATATACCAGCTCCATATTTTTCATATTGCCATTTTCGACTTTTGAGCTGTCAGAGTATTATTTTTGTACTGCTAATCCAGGCTCAGAGATATGGCGATCTCTTCCAGAGTTTTACGGTATGGTCAACCTGAATCACTAAGCCAACGTCGGCCTTGCGACAGAGTGTCCCGATACTTTAAGGTTTTAGGGTTTGCCTATATAGTCCTACAGCACTTTGATCCCTTCAACACCTTAAGATTACTTGACTTTAGTTTCTTAATATTTGGCACTATTTGGCGTCCAACATCGCGTCAAAAGCATTTGAAGAGAAAATTTTCATGGCCCAAGTCATGCCCACGGATGCAAGACGCTAAATGTTGTGCAGCGCCTACGCTACCGTCTTTTGCTTGACCTTACGTCACCAGCCCTGCCTAGAGCTGCACAGGTTAGTAAACGTAGAATTATTGTAGTGCAGGACCACAATAATATTTCAGAAGTTAAACTCAATGTTTTATCGAAATAGCGTTGAGAGGCGAAAAGAACTACGTTCACTTTTTCGGTCAACTGTTGTATGTCAGGATTCCAAATTAGGGCTTTTACAAATTTTACATGTAGGTATTTTACCCAATTTGAGTATGTTACCTAACCGCGTAAGAGGAAGATGTACCTAGTGACAGTTTCTTCTTTTTAAAGAAAAAGACCAGGGCCGCCTTTTGAGGATTGATATTTAACCCTTTTCCCTGGCACCAAATGTAGCAAAGCTTAAAGAGTTCGGTCAAAATTTGGATTTTGGGATTTTCCATCAAAAGATTTTAAAAGAGAAATGTGCACTTTTTTTTTTTCTTGATAGAATACGGCAATTCACTCGGAGAATGTAGTAAGAAGTGAGGAGAGAAAGAGAAAGAAGAGGACTTAGCGTTACCTAATGGGTGCAGAAATCGGTAACTGTTGCGCGTTTAGCGACTAAGCATTCACTATAGCAGCGGCCAAATATTGTATGCGGCACTGCTGATATTAGAGCCTGCGAACATTGACTTGGTAGTCACGACTCTTATCCTCTCGGTTCCTCATGCGGATATATGCAGAGAAGTATCTATTCCGTCTTCCTTCTTATTCAATCACGGCTTAAGCCGAAAATGTTGGGTCATGTAGAAGACTTTGCCGTTTTTCCGCAGAATGCTTTTTATGCCTATATGTCGGGCAATGGTCAGCTGATTATCTCAAACAAACATGCGCTTAAAAGGTGATATTTCAGGTTACATTTTTTGTGAAGATAGTTTTCTAATTCTTTAGTCGCGTAAGAGTTATTTAGGTTTGAAAATGAGTGAAATATCTGAAGAAATACGCCACGTGATGCTTTTTTACTATGAAACAGGTAAAAACGCTGCAAAAAAAAATATTTGTGTGGTGTACGGTGAGAATGCTGAAGTGAACGATCAACCTAGGAGCGCTTTGTTCGATTCTGTTCCGGAAATTTCGGTGGCAAAGATGTACCTCGTACTGGCCGAACAGTCGATGAAATTTTGCAACGGGTTGACCTAGACCAAAGGCACAGTTCGGAATTATTTGAAAGGAGCAGCCTAAAGTCTTTTTATATGACCCAATATAACGAGTTTAAAATCGCTTACCATCTATAAACTGGATTAAACATGAAGAGTCGGGGGTGCTAAGTACAAGTCCGAAGTCGACTAGTGTAGATAGAATGCGAAGGCGTTTAGCTGAACTCGTTTCCTTGCACTATTTGCGCTAAGTGCGGAAGATTGGCTATAAGAATGTAAAAGAGATAAAAAAATTAAAATATACAAGACTGCATAATAATGAAGCGTGAAAAAAGCAGAACCTATGAGCGTAAAATCCCACGTGAGTACAAGCTAATGAAATAAATAAAAAAATATCAATAAATATACGGCCACATACTCATAGGTATTAATTGTCTAGAAGTAACCGTAAGTAAAATAACAAATAAAAATAAATTAGTGACTGTCAATAATAAAAAATAAACAATAATAATAAATTCAATTAACAATAACCTCACTGTAACGTTGACTGAAAGTTTCTGAGTTTTCATTCATCATACTACGTTAAAATAGACAAGTATTCAAATGCGCGAGAATAACATTAACCTTTTCGACCAGCGAAGTAATGCGATCATAAGAATATAAACCTTTACTCACACAATTCGACAAACTAAACCGTATACCGAATTCTGTTCTTTGCAATGGCGCCCGAGCAAATGCTTATAGGCAGAAAATCATACAAAAAAAAAAAAAATTTAAAGTATACTGTGAAGATAAAAAAAGAGAGATTTGAGCAGACAAAAAATTAAAAAACAATTTAAACCGAAGGAGATTAAGAAGCGAACAGTAAAAATAATTAATTAGACATGGTGGTTTTGAAAATTTTTAAAAGAAATAAATACTAAAAAGAAAGGATAATGAGATATAAGAGTTCAAAAAAGAAAATGATAAATTATTAAGAAAAATTCCGAACTGAAAAGTCAAAAAGCGTAATGCTTAAATTATTATTAATTAAAAAAAATGCACTCTAAGCGATTTGAAAGCAAAAACAACAACTTAAATCTTTGATTTAGCTTATCTTAGCTAGCTCAGCTGACTGGCAAGCAACAGCATTTTAAATATAAATAAAAAATAATGAAAATAACGTGAGTTTGTCTGTTGCCTGCCAGTTATTCGCCCGTTTTATAACAAATATCTGTTTATTGCCTGCCCCCGTAATACACCCCGTTCACTGTTACGTATGTACGTTCGTCCCTTATGTCATGCTCTGGCTATTCTCATTATCTATGATGTCACAAGGTAGGTGTCGTGCTCCACCTTTGCCAGCTCATCCGATCTTTCAAATGAATTTACTATGCACAAGAACAAAATAGAAAAATTTCGTAGAAAAGGCTGGTCTGTTGTATATATGTTATTCGTGAGTTACATGTTATATCCGTCTACTAGTAATCCCCGGTTATATGATCATCTGTTGATTCATTGATCGTTCTCGCATCGTGCATAATTAAACTATTCCGCCACCATCCTTTTTCAACTTTAGCACATAATTTACATTTTCGTCTCGATTATATTCTTTTTTTTATAGTTTAGCATCGTAGAAAAAGAATATATAACAACAACAAAAAGTAGAAAAAAACATATAGGCTCATTTCCGCTGCCAGATAGGGAACTCCTGCTGTCACCTTTGCCTCCTTGCCCATGTTTTGAATGGCCCACTACAGGCATCCAGAGATATCTCTCCTTCCTTATTCTTTAGTGGTGAAACAAGATCAACCAACGTTCTATATTTTAAGTGAGGTGAACGTGTTTATTGTTAAATTTAATGTTGAACGGGATTTTTTATTAAATATTATGTACGTTGCAATTGTATTGACTTCTAAGTTGGAGGGTTTTAATAGGCATAGATATTTTTTCCTTTACCCATCCGCACAAAGTTGTCCTTTTATTATTTTTATTATTATTATTTTTTTTTGGTAATTTTTATTCCTTTCCAGTTTATATATATGTTTGCCCAATTAAACAAATCACTTATTGTCCGAACTTATGCAGTCAGCAAACAACCTTCTTAAAAATTCGATTTTTTGTTGTTATGCACACAAATTCACATGTATGCGCGTATGGATTATGTTTTTTTTGTTTTGTTTTACAAAAAAGCTCTTTAGTAAAAATTATTTATTTAACAAAAGACTTTAACCTTCAACGCGATCAACAATCTATCAGTTGGGACGCGTAATTTGGACTGACTCCAACGAAACAAACTCTTGCAACATACAAAAAAACAGGATTCTCCCTCTCTTTTTATTAATCTCTTTCTTGTTGTTATTAATTGATTTTTTTCATACCTAACAATAGAAAAAAAGCCTTATGAAAGAGAATGATTAGCGGTCATCCACTATTTAAAAGAGATTAGGTATTGCGCTTTTACAGAAAACCAATTTTATTAGCACACAGGTACATCCCATACACCCTACACACAGGGAGAATAATCATTTTCATAAGAAGGTCTTTTATACTCTTTTTGTCAAATATATATCTATTTTCTTTAACTTAATAATTATATGCAGTTATACGCGCACAAAGACCATGTTAAACATTCGTCGCAAAGATTGTTTTTAGTTTACATTCTACAATAGTAATGACCGAATTGTTATGTAATTGTTGTTTACAAAAAACTAAATACAAACTTTGAATAGGAATATTGCGCTTGATGCATGTGGTACCACTAATTATGATGATTCGACTGACTTCACTCCTGATTACGATTTGATTGCCTCAAGCGAGTGAATTGCTTAAACCGAAAACTAACATTATAATATACAGACGGACTTTAGACCCTCTTTCTCTCTTTACAATCCCCCCCTCTTTCTTGCCATTGGAAAAAGTGAAGCGAGTTTAAGCTTCACTTGGAAAATAAAGAAAAAAGAAAGAAAATAAAGAAAAAAAAAAGGAAAAGAAAGAAAAAAAGAGTGTGGAAATTAAGTTTTTTTATGTACACTTATTGTGATATGTTACAACTTGTTGCTTGAAACGATTGAGCAAAGTTAAGTGTGTGGATGACGTGTGGTTTGCAAAAGAATTGTCCCAATTAACACTAAATTTTAACTTTAAATATTTTGTATGTTGCTCTTGTAAATAGTTCGCTAATATCGAAACGCATAAAATTACATAAACGTATAATGTTCTAATCTCCATACAAATTATTAGAACTTGCATTAATTTATTAAAAAACGAAATTTACTTTCCGAAATATAAATCGATGAGCTAACAAACAACGAAATCAAAAAGTTGATATTTATGACTCTTGCAAATACAGCAGAAATCGAATTTTCTGTATGAAAATGTGATAATCTGTTCGCATATAATCATGATTTAATACATACCGAATGAAAATCTTTAAATACAAACTAATCACTCAGTTGTGTTCAGCGAGAGCTCTGCTAAATAAGTACAGGTAAAGATGCTAATATCAAAGTAAAGGCAAAGTTTACAGAATGGGGTGGTGTAGCCAATGGTTGCTGCGATATATGAATATTTAACGATTGGATGTATGTAAGCCAGAATTTAAACTTGCTTGGCAAATAAAAATCATTAATAAAATATTACTTTTATTATGTTTGGAAGACTCGGTTGGCCTTCTAATATTTGCAGGTTCTGATAATAAGTTTGGTGCGCATAGTAAGACTACATAATATCATGTAACTCAATTCCGTGTAAATCAGTTAGGTAAGCCTCCGTTGGCCGTTCCGATTGCCAGCCAAATTTGCAATTTACGAAAGAAGAAGTCATTAAATGGATATTTAAGCATAGTACCGACTTCCTTGCTATAAGAAGGTATAAGTGGTACATATAATAATAGAAGGGACGAAAAAAAGAACAGCAATATTTTTATATTGACAATTTTTCACAGACAATCAAGTTGTTTACATTTCAAGTTCCCCAGAATAGAGATTAATTCATAACGGAGAGAAGTTAGTTCGTATATACTTCCGGAGTTCATGTAGTAGTTGGCATCTACACATTAAGCAGCTTACTTACTTTTAGGGGGCTCCCTCACGCATAAAAATAATTGCAGATATCATTCATTAACATATGTTTTTTATATAAAATGTAACTACATTTATTTAACGAAATCACCGTCGCCGAATATATAAATGAATAAAAGGACTTAAAATAAAAACCTAACTCAGTGTAAACTCAACGTAAATATAGCAATAAATGCGTGTAAATGTAACCTGCTGTAATGTAATGATAAAATGTAAATAAAAATGAATATGCGTGAACGAAACGCGCCGTGAAATAAGGATCTAAATTTATATAAATATAACCCGCAACTATGTAACCCGCCATTTTCTTTGAATAAAATATAAATACCGTAATCAGTAAAGTAATAAAAATTTAAAAATAAAATTTTATCTGCTTGGTCAACCGTAAAACAATTAATGCAATAAAATAGTCGGCTCAGAAAATAATATCGTCGATAGGATTAAATAAATCTGTACATCATGGTAATTTTGATTCGAAATTCCGATATTGTGCTGTTTGTTAGATATTTCATTTTCGAAACCGTTGACAATAGCGAATGAAACGAGAAACAGCACAATGACCAGCAACTAAATTTGAACCAATTTCGAATCATGTGGTAACAGAAACGAAGCCAGGAACCGACATAAGTCGAAAGCGGAAAGTTAATTACACCTGAGCCACCCATCCTTTTCTGTTTGTGCAAAAATTAAAAGGCCCAAATCTACGACAAGAATTGTGATTCCATGCTGAATATCATCGTTAATATATTGCAGGACAAGTCTCTAAGTTGATACAGCAGCAACATTCACCTATAGACCGATTGAAAGATGTTTAAAAAGAATTCCTTCCGTTTTTTCCTGGCTATAGGCAGTTTTGGAAACTTAGTAGATGACATATAACGAAGAACGTAGAAGCCGCAGGAGAGCCCCAATGACTTTGTGTTGGAATTATAGGAATAAATGCCGCATACTAGCTACAGCCAGTCTTAGGACTTGGAATAATAACGTACTGCCAGTATATGGTACATCTGTAGAAAAAACCTTCAGAACATAGGCGAAGTATTCGAATTTGCTTATGACTTGAAAAGTTTCCAGCAGTGAATGCGACAAGGAAGACCCCAAATTAAACTTCAAAACCAGTTGCGAATACCTTACTACGTAAGGTACCGCAGCCAAGAAAGTGTGCCAAATATGTCAACCTTATTGTGTTGTGATTGTGGCCGCCAAATGCGGTAACCATAAATTGTTGATATTGTCAAAGTCAGCAGCCATAAGAACCAGCCGATAGTGCACATCGAAATAATGAAAACATTGCAAAGGCCTTATCCATAAGATCGTCACTCCGAAATGTGACCCGAGGAAAAGGCTCACATCAAATCGGCATTTATTTTGGGGAAAACCGAATAGGCTCCCGGGCATTTACTGCTGCTTACGCGACAACCGCAATGGTGAACGCAGGGGCAGCTTTTTAAACGACCAATTTGTACAAAAAATCCCGAAGTGATACCAGAACACTCTATATAAGGCTAGCTTTCAATTATCGTATGGAAGAAAACAATAAATTGATAATCCTTTTAAATGTCCTACACAGCTAGGGAGCCTAACGACTTTGCTATGACTTATGATAATGCCTTGAATGAAGACAATAAATCCTAACGTTGGAAGTAAAAATTCGGTGAATCCGATTGATTGCATCTCATTCGCCGCCCTTGATAATACACATACTTTTAAATTGAAGTGGTGACCCATTATCACCAAAAGAACGACTAGCTGAGTAGACAAAACGGCCGATTCTGAAGGTGTTTAGATACCAGAAGGTGTTTAGATACCAGTCAACTGCAATATCTTGGGACGTTATTGCGCCAAACTGTGAGTGAGTTACTAATGGAATAGGGCGTCATAGAACGTCGCCGTCGTCCACTTACTTTGAAACGTGACTTGATTGGGAGGCTTGACCACCAATCATATCGTTTTACTGTCAAAAAAAAAAATAAAATGTTACGTAATTACCATTACGAAGTGGCAGTTTCATTACGATGCAACCATGAGTTTGTTGATCGAGCCGAACATGTTGATCCAAGAGGTACGAACAAGACAAGGCATTCGACGGAAAAGACGACAAGAAGATTGAGTGTGTCGCAAGCCGTATAGAAAACTAAAACTTTTCAAATAATAGAGTGCCAACGCAAACCCTATCAAAAATAGACTGAAGAGTCAGCAACCAATATGGTCGCTGTATATGGTATGCTAAGTGAACTATATCAACTACACTTGCGCCCGTTAATGATGACCACCATTGAACCATGTGTTATGCCATGGTTTCATTACACAAATGCAGGAATCTTAGGTCCTACCACCAAAGTGCAGAAAAGGGAAAATGACCTTAGCAACAGGTAGGTAATTAAGCTGCTGTTTACATAACAGTAGTAAAGGAGAAAAGTGACACTGAACAACATCTGCTAAAACAACGGTGTATTCCACTGTTCAAATGAAGTAAAACACCTGGACGTCAAATTCGACAAAACCCCAAATGGAACTCTACTGCTACTAACTGCTAGCTTATGCAATTTATTCCTTTGGCGGCCTTATTTAAACCAAGGAATGGTGGCCATGCTAGTAAAGAAAATTTAGCATCTCGCATGCATCGACTTGACCAGAGCCTTGAGATCTAACCCCTTGAAAATTTAGAAGCGCTGGTGGGCGTTATACCTCCGGTCATATTTGCAGCAAGGGGGATATGTGTGAGTGCACTTAGACAGTTAAACGTCAACAAACGAAAACCGGGAAGTCGTAGCGGTCGCCTAAAAGTACTAAGCGATTTCGTGGACGATACGAATCTACAGTACCGAATCACTTCGCTTCAACACTGATACTCTTCTATTGGTTGAGAGCGCCCATATTGAAAACGGTCAAGCTGTAGCACTTTTCCTCAGGCATCACCTGGAGAATAAGTGTGTCTCTGATACCGACTCATGCACGCACACGTTCCTTCCCATACACACCTATATGATACGTTGTCAAAACTCCCTATATATTGTAAACCAAAACTAAAAAAACCAAAACAAGCTACTTTGGTTGTACACTTAGTTATAAGTTACTCTTATGTATTTAAAATACGATCAGTACACTTTACTTTATACTCATTTTTTTTTATAGCAAGCACTTTCTTATTCTCTTGTGAGTAGTATAGGGATGCTGTAATAACTAAGAATTGTATAAGAACAAAAGGAATAGAATGGGAATATCATATTCGAAATAACTTAGTTGATATACTTTGATTGTGATGAATTAACCTAATGGCAACGTCGATTCGTTTTCGAACAGAGGCAAAGTGTAAAGAAGAAGAAGATGACTTCCTTCCACCTTCTGGATCGAACCGCAGATGATGTAGCACACCGCCGTCCGAAATAGAAAAATCCGTTTTTATACCTCTGAATTTCTCGCTATAGACGCCACAATAGAGATATTTTGAGAGAAGACCGTCCGTTCTATCCGACGACAACTGATGACAGCTCGTTTTAGTTAAATATGAGTGATCAAGGTATATTCTCTTATAATCCTTTAAAATAGTTTAATATAGGGAAATTAGATTATAACACTAAAGAATATTGAAATTTTACTTGTTAATATTCGGAGGGGGAATATTAACTGAAGGTAAGACAGTCTGGAAACAGCTGCTGAAATTTACCCCGGCATTATTCGATTAAAAGAGCAACATTTTGTAACGAAATCAAAATTTCGCTTCTCACAATATTCACGAGAACAGCGAGGGCCACTTGCTCGGCTTCTTTTGCACATAAAATGATACCGATCAGGTGGAAGGCAAAGGAGGAGGATTAATGGTTTTGCATAATGTTAATAGGAATTCATTTTCGCTTTCTGCTTTTGGTATAATTATTTGGTGTATGGTTCAGCAGTATGTACCCTTTTAGAAGGTTAGCTCTATAAAGTATACTCAGTATTGAAACCAAGTCTTCCGCAGTTTGCTGTAATAAACAGGGTCTTGCTTATCACGGCCCATTGCACCCTCTCCGTCCGCTTTTAGCATCTCGGCGCACCATTCTATGTGCTAAAGATTTCTTTGCAAGTAACCAAAACACCGAACTGCGGGCAGCTGGGAAAACAATGTAATGATATCTGTGGAGAAACTTTCCGCCCAGCCAGTAAATGTAATGATTTATCAATCAAATCTTAGTTCCCTAATTATAAATAAATGAGTAAAGACCGCATCTGGTCTATACTGTAGTGTGATCACCTATTGTCGTTATGGATCCACTTTGAAGGGTGACAGAATTATGCAAATTCAGCATAATTCTTTCACAAAAAGAAAAACAAAAATTATGTCACACTTCAACTGGCTGAGTATTGCATTACGAAATGCAATACGATGCCAGGCGCCTCAATTAAAATAATTATAACTTTTGATTACGTTAGCATTAAAATACCTGTAGAATTAAGTATAAATACCACTGACAGAAATAAAGAATTTCAATTGTTGCAAAGCAATTCAAAGCGTATTAATCTGCTAATTTTTACAAGGCGTTCTGCCTAAATATATAACGCCTAAAATATATAAGGACTGCTTCATGCCGACTCGTCTGGCATTTACAAAGACGCAGATAGAACGCAGACGCACTGAAGCCGAGCAGCTTAGGGAACCACCAACAACGCTTCGTCACACTTGGGAAGGATTCATAGAGAATCTTCCCAGAAAGGTAAAATATACTTGGGTAAGCAAACAAAATATTACGTGTCGATCATAAATTCTTTACAGTACCTCACGTCAATTTTATTCAGCATTGACAATGCTTAAAATAAATACAAAATTTCTGGGTAATTTAAATTTCTAATTGAATTTATAAACATTCGGTTATTCATTTGTAATAAGTCTGTTATAAATTTCACTCGCCTTATTGCAGCCTTAAGGTTCCATTGGTCTTGGTTTTGATTTTTCTAGCAAAAAAAATCTATAAAGAATATAATTTAGAAAGTAATTCCCAGTAAGACCCGGGTTATTGAAAATCTATACGCTCTTGTCACATAAAAAAATTTTACACAAAACAGATCTTCTGGGCACGTGGCTTCATTCCTTCATTAGCAATTCCTAATTACCGAATATACGGAATTGTGCTCAAACTACTGGCAGCAATTCGTATGTCAAATGAGACAAACAAGTCTTTAAACCATTTATGTGTACACTGGTCTACTTCAGTAATTTATTCAAAGTTCTTTATTGTTTGGAGTCTGACCATTGCCCGTAAACGTGTCACACTGCCGTTTTTCCTCTTCTTATTTTACTTGTTTTTCTTGTAGTGATCTGTGGAGCCCTATTTGGCAGTGTTCGAGCATGTCCCGCTGTTTGTGCAAAAAGGGCTTATAACGGCTCAACTAACTGTGCCCTGTGCCTAATGTGGCAAACGGTGTCATACGGGTGATCTCAAGATTTCACAAGAGGAGAATGCAATGTTAATGGAGGATTCTATGCTCTCCTTGAACTGCTCGGATTGCTTAAAGGTTTTGCGGGAGGCATTCCTAGCGCAAGAACTTCTGCAGGCAGGGGACCGTAAATTCAATATAAGGTTTCAAGAGTTCTGTGATAGCGTCGACGAAAATATTGAGAATGTAGGAATCAAACTCGAGGAGAAGATTAACTCAAACAGTAACACGACTTACAAGCAGGCATGAAAGTGTTGGAGAATAAGTTAGAAAAAAAAAAACAATCCTTGGAAGGAATGCAGAACCGACAATAATTGCATTTTACTTAATAAAGAGAATGACATCTTCGTGATATTTAATAGGTTGTGACGAATGTGTTATGGAAAAACTCTCTTACCATACGACGATTCTTTCGAACATCAGAGAAATATTTTCTCTTTATACGGGAAGATGAAGAGTAGTTGTAAAATTATCAAATTCAAGATCTTCAGCAATGAATTGTACAAAATATATCTTACAAACAATGATGGTATTGTGACTTCGTATGATTTTTACACGTTCCTAAATCGGTATAATGAAGTCTAATCTTTTTCCAATACTTTTTTTTCCCTCTTATTATATCTCAACCTTTCCCGTAGTTGGTTGTCGTATATGCTGGATTGTAGGACAACATTTAAGTGAATTTTAGAACACATGCGGGATTATAAGCTTCATAAATTTAAGTAAAAGTTAATCTGATATTCATGTAATAATCTTTTTATAACACTGCTTGGATTGTTATATGGAATTTTTGTAATAACCATCTTGCTCTGCTGTAACTCATCTTGTAAAGCTGCTAGGCACGAAACTTGGTCCAATTGCCAACAAAATATTCTATTGGAACTGCCTCAAGCGTGACGTTCCACAATTGAATTGCCAGAGTATTAGTCCTTTTAACAGGTCTACGAAATTGGACGAGCTTGATAATCTTCTTGAGAATAGTATATTGTTACGGAAATCCCAAATCCAGTTATTGCTAACTAACTCATTTTTCCCAAGTAATAAATTCCATAGTGCATATTCGCGGCGCGTCATACAGCTGCAAGCCGAAGAAAACGATAAACGGAAAAGCAGATTAACGGATTAAAAATGAAGCCGTGGAGTTAGGTAAGAGTAACATGCTTGTAAAAATGTATATAAATAGACTATTTGGGGAAGGCAGAGGAAGTCGCACGGGAAGATTTGAGTCGGACAAGAGCATTGAGTCGTACAAGAATACTTGAGTCGAAAAAGAATATTAGAGTAGAAAAGTCGAGAATATTGCCAAAGTAAAATGTAAATAATCCTACCCGTAAAGAAATAGATTGTAGATAAAGAAACTTGAAATTAAACGAATTTTGAAGTGCATTTTTCACGAAAATAATATTCACGATCTAGTGATACGGACCGTATTGAGAAAAGCGCAGTTCGTAACACCATATTATATTTTTTCTGTAACTGAAACTAGGCTAAATGTCTATATTTCTGACGCCGCTACAGGCTTGGCAGGATATAATTTATCTAGAAATGATCGATAAGCGTCCAGAGGTGGGGGAGAGTTTTTCCGGTCATGGAGGAGGGGATCTGTGAATCTGTTTTCGTTGAACTGAGTCTCCAATATAATAAATTGGTAGTTGGTGTTATCTAATTGGCCAGAAGAGATATGTCCGCTTTCGAAAGAACGCACAGTGATTGCTTGCAATGTACACCAATATTCTCATAACTGGAGACTTTAATTGTGATTTATTTCACCCGGGCAAAGCCTTTAAGGTACGAGCCAGAAATGCTTCAGAAATGGTCTCTCTAGCAGACATAATTATTTAACGACTCATTTTAATATGCAGCAACAATTTACTTCGATTATCGATTACATACTCATAAGTGAGAATCTCACTTCTGTACAATATTCGCAAGCTGTTGTTCCTGGTTTCTCGCATAACGCGTTAATCTTATTATCGCTATCTCTCAACCCAAACAGAGTTGGACATCAAGTCTGATACAAAAATTTTGATAAAATGCTAATGTTAAGGCAATCATTAGTTACTTGCCTGGAGTTGATTTCAAATTGCGTGGACGTTCCCTTGACTTTTTAACCAGCATATTACCGTGCCTTCATGCTATTGACTAGCGAATATATTTTAAGTGGTATAATAAGTTGAAGCATATAAGGGAAAGGAAAAGAATCAACCGTAAGCAAACGGGGCACTTGCTCATTAATAAAGATATATTACAGATAGTACAAAATAAAAATGAAAACACCCTTCATAGTACTATTCGAAAAAGAGCATCAATATTGGTTGGGTTTGGCGAAGTAGCTACTAAACTTATTAACATGATCTTTCCCCACATATCTAACTATCTATTACAGGTCTCGAATACGATAGTAATGACTTCCAAATTTCTTAGGGAATGGAAAATAGTTCGAATACTATTCAGTTCAAATAGGATTCCTCTTTTAGGCATAATAATCTTCGATTGATTAGCATACAATGACTTATTTTTGGCCAACAGTAACGCCCGGATCGACTTTCGCTCTGGACGTTGCACTTCGAAACTTTTAACTTCCGTCATACAATCCATTAGCAACAACATCAATGTCCATCTGAGCTGTGTTTTTGTCGCTCTGGATCTATCAAAAACATTTGACATTGTAACTTATTATTATTAACATATGGAATGATAAATTCAACTTTTCTTGGAGTGTTGTAGACTTGTGTGGTCGTGTATTTCGGATAGTAAGCAATTTGTTTATGTGAACGATTCCAAATTTTTCCTAATTGAGACTATGGCTGGAGTGCCATAAGATTCCATTTTGGAAGCTCACCTCTTGTTTAATTTCTTCGTAAATAATCTTGAGGATTTGGTTGGCAACGATTGCGCTTTTTTTGCCTATGCAGATTAATTCTTTTTGCTTTACAGAGATAACAAAAATAATTTAGTAATTGTTAACTCTCGGATGACAGATAGATTTGCATTAACTTCACTAAGACTACAGCTTTATTCATCCATTATCCCCTGCTGCGTCATTCAACCTCAACATAAAAATATCTGGGTATTCCATTGATCTTGTATTGATCTTCCATCCCCTACACATTGAGAATGTCACAGTGTAAAGTAAAGTAAAGTGTATCTTACGCTTCGGAAACTATGCAATCCATCTGTATCTGCCTCTAAAGGTTAAACACACCATTGAGCATTCGCTACTCACAAAGCATGTTGACTATTGTATTGAAGTCTTTTCTCGGTGCTCAAAGTATACTTTAGATAGGCTTCAAAGTATTGTTAACCGGATAACACGCTTTGTTGATAATTTGAAACTTAGAGACCACATCTCCTTCTTCGTTCATGCTTTCTTAAAAGTCCCGATTATCTCAAATTGAGGTTGATTATCTAATTTTACAAAATCGTAAAAATTCGATCCCCAAGCCTTTTAATTGAACGACCGCAGTTCTCTAGATCGAATGCAAAACCTATCATATTAATACCATATTGGTCTAACTCACCAACCGAACAATCTTTTACTGTTCGCATGGCTAGATATTGGAACGATTACCACTGAGTCAAGAAGAAAATTCACTGCACATCACCCGTATCTTGTTGCTGGTAGGAATGGTTACGGAGTTTATGGAGTAAGATGATTACATAAGCATCCATCTAGATGACTCGTATATTTACTTGTATTATAGTTTTTTTGCACATGAAATATGTCTATGTAGCTAGGTATTCAGCCCCTATGGCTTTATAGTGACGTGATAAGTGGTAAATGAAAACTGAAATTAAATTGTCGTTATTCTGATACGCATATACCGATCCATATCAATTTATTGATAATTGTGTATCAATAGGCTCGAGATTTAAAATAAAATCGTTCGCCGAATGATTTTGTAGGTTGCAGAATTGTGACGCTTATGATAGGAATATTCTTTGCAACTCTTTGCATTCTCTTTGCTAGTGGGCAACGTGGACGATAGTAAATTCGTTCACCTACAGGTTTGTGTTTGTTTCCTTTAGTGGTAACGACCCTGCTGTTAACCGTACTTTAGATTCGTGACCGTGAAGCTTGTGTCACTCCGCGGCTATAATTTGCATATTTTAGATATCTCGAATTGTTCTAGTTAGACCATTCGTGCCATTAGAACTTAAAGTAACAGTTTAAGTAACATCTTAAGGTTATTGTGCGATCGCAACAAAAAGAGAGCACAAACAAATGCTAATTATCGGTATCTACAACGTATAAAAACACTATAATCGGGCAAGGCACCACCACAGGGTACCTCGCTAATCTTTGCTTAATCCACTCATTCATACATTTTCCTGATAATACACCAAAGATTGCAAATTATTCTTATTGAAAATCACCCTTTCACGTTAACCCCTCATACTGAAAAATGCTTGAAACATTAACTTTCTCGACTCAAATTCAGCAATCTTAATTTACTTGCCAAAGATTTTATTGTTTTTCAATTGCTTTATTTATATATAACTATATATTAAATTTTGTCGCTAAAGAAAAGCTTGTTTTTTTATGCGAGCTTCTACATATATGGTGAGGTTTTGAAAAATAGACCTATTCCACAAATTTTCTGCCACTATTTTCTATACTACACGTTTCATTCCTATGCTACGGTTGTAATTTTCATCAAAAAGTATTAAAGTGAAACTTTTGGCATATAGTGGTTTATTTTCATGCGAATCTTTGTATGCGATGATGTCCAATAAATATACCTACTTGATTCAAATATGATACAATGAAATTTTATATGATATTACTCTTATGAAACAATTTTCATAATAAAATATTAAAAATTTAGGCTTACTTAGGCTTGCAAAGGCTTACTTGCCATTGGAACCATTACATGGGATATGAACAGAAAGTGTATCTATGGTGTTCCTATTAGTTAAGGTTAATTTTTGTATCAAAATAGTATTATTGACCAATTTTTGTTGTTGAAAATTAGATACGTTTACTACTAGTCAGCGATTTTTTTCGCGAAATTCTTAAAGTTACAATATTTGTTTATATAACTAATTTTTAATATAAGGCGGAATACGGAAATTGTTTGAAATAGTGGGCCGACCTGAGCCATTTCCCAAAGTTTATCTTTTGGCCAATATTCCCTCTGCAGGTTGAAAAAAAGCATACAAGACAACCTAAACTCAACAAAGCAAAAGATAGGTCTATTATGTGCTGTATAAATTTTTAATAATTCAAAGCAACGGCAAGACAAAAATTGCGTAAAATGAGTGTTGATGATGGCAAATTTGGTGCAAAAAAGTTTCAGCACAGACAACTAAAGGACAAGATGGTCAACATTTCGATCAAAATTCAAACAAAGAGATTATTACGCACTTTTTGTGATTTTGTTGTCAACAGCAACAGTAACGCTATTCATCAGCACCATTTGACTGGTACTCATCTGAACTCATTATTTGTACAGGTTCTCTTTATAATTTCTTGATATGACGTCGCATTTTCGCAAACGTTTACAATGCAGAAGCATATACAATCTTGTGTTTTTAAGTGAATACGCGCCATGGTTTATATATAAGTGAATTATCGGGTTATTTGTTCATAACTTTTTGCAATAAATCATCGTGCATTTCAAATACCTGGGTGAGATATTCAATAAATTTTGTTAAAAGTTAACTATCCTATAGTTAACTGTGGTCTGCGAGACTAGCTGGAGCATTGACATACAATTCCAAAATTCCAAACAGTTATTTGAGAAATTTTAACTTATTGTATTGTTTACACAACCAATCTTATAAGTCATCGACTTGCTGTTCATTGAAGAATGCTTTTCAATTTAAATCCATAGATTTTACAGCATCGATTTCACAGTCTCGCGAAACTCTAGCTTTTACTATATTGGTTTTTCCGTACATGTACTGAATGTCATTAGTAGGTTTTGAATGTTGTATCTGCCAATGCTACACAAAATATGAAGTGTTGGGTATCCTAGTGTACTATAGAATCACTAATCGCCGAATCGTTGTAAAATAAGTACAGATAAGTTAATCTTAATGAAATGTCTAAACATACCAATTAGCGACGAGCGAAAATTTTTTAAAATACTACTGTATATGCACAGGCGAGAAAATAAAACATTCCTGTATAATTTAAAAAAAGCAAAATAAATACATAGAAATAACTGTGCTTTTATCACCTTTGGAAATTAAAACCTTTCCTGCAGATGGCTTTGACGATTTCTGTATGCGAATATAAAAACAAAGTTAAGCCCTTATCATTTTGCATGTGTCTAAAAGCCTATAATATTTTATGCGATAAAGTAAATCCGAAAAACAACAACATTTGCATACAAAGCTATCGTTGAACATAGGTGTGATCTCTATAGGGTAGAACCATTAGAAATAGTGATGAACTACAAGTTCAATTTACGGAAGCAGCTAGAAGGATAATTGGTGGAAAAGTTCATAGTAGCATTGCGCAAATTGTCGATTGAATACAATTTTGGAAACAATTAAATACAGCTCTACAGAATCAACTTGTGTTTGGACTTCGTACCAAATGGATATAAAATCGGTAGTTGGAAATTAAGGATTTAACATTGGATATAGTGTTAAGACCAGCCATACCACCAGAACTGTGAGAACAGGCGGTGAGGGAATACAAGTTCAACAGGATAAATTGGTAAACGCGTTATCTGCAACTGTGAAAGATAAGTATAAAACATTGTTATCGATGTAGTAGTGAGCCTCATTTAACGGATAAGTGTGCACATAAACCCACAATATATTTATTTTGTAAAAAAAGATTACTTAAAGAAAATATGTCCCAAAGCTAAATTTAAGCCGCAAGAAAAGAATGGCCGTGGCAATCAAATTAATACTCTGGCAGAAGACATTTGTGGTATTAATGTATTTAATCGGAAATATAAGTTATGTACATAAGTTATGTTTGAATATTAATAATGTAACTACTAATTTTGAAATAGACACAGGATCCTCAGTAGCTCTTATCAATGTCTTCAAATTGAATTAAATTATGTTCTTAAGAAATTTGAACTCTAATAATACATTGAATGTTGTTGTTTCAATAAAACATTCAAACTGAGCTTTCGAAATTGACTGTAAAACACAAAATTTTTTTTTGATAAATCTGCTCGCAACACAAAAGATATGGAGGCAAGAATTCGAATTAGTACGAATATACTGCGTAAATGCTCATTTAATTGTCAATGAGCACTCATTACCTGGTATTGACCAAATGTTTGCATATACCTCTGTTGGCAAAAAATGTAGTAAATTGGATTTAACCAAGGCATAATTCCAAAGGGAAGTCCACAAGAATACCGGTATACTGTAACACTAATATTCATGTTGGCTTACACTTGCCTAAAAGGTTATGATAACAATTTTCAGATGTTCAGATGGATGGCAGCGCGAAATCGAAAAATTATTAAACGGCTTACCTGACGTTCATTAATGGCAAAAACTAAGGATAGTAGAGCATATTTTAACCGTTCAGAAGAAGTACTGAAACGTTTAAAAGAATGCAACATAAGAGCTTATTTGGAAAAAACGACTTTTTAATGGATAAAATAACATTTGGGGGTTATGGAATTGATCAAAATGATGTACACAAAATGCAACAAAAGTTGAGGTCACACTAAATATGCGCATTATAAAGAGGGAGACGTACAGTAGTTGGTCCAGTGAATTATTTAGGCAGATGTTTTTCCCTATTTGAGGACAGTCTTATTTCTAATTAAAAAGTTCCTAAAGAAAAACATACCGCTTGAACGGACTAAAGACTGCGAAGAAGCGTTAAAAAGATTTAAAGAATAAGATGTCGCCCTAGCACACTACAACACCAAATTGACGCTAGCAATAGCAGTAGACACCCCACCGTGTTGGTGCTGTTATAAGTCACCGTTTCATGGATGGAACTGAGAAGCCTTTTTAATATGCTTCCCAGACATTGTTATCCGTCCAATAGCGCAATAGTTCTTAAAGCATTTATTTTTGGCATAAAAAAATTTAACCAAAACATTGTAACAAGCGAATTCTATCTATCATTTAAACTTTTAGCTTTATTGTCTTTCAGGTCCCACTTGGGCGGGACTTTTATTTAATGTAGTATTGTCTCCTTATCTCAACGTTCCTTCAGTTTTGTATTGTGTGATAAACAAAATAAAAATCGTATACGTAAAGAAAGAATGGTCGAAGAGGTCGGAAAAGTTTCAAAGGTTGAAAGGACTGTAGGCTGCAAACGGGCGGACGCATTGATAAGCTAGTTAGTTCGGAAGAAAGGGGGATTTCAACTTTTATCTCACAGACACTCCACTGACGATCACATCAAAGGAATACACGTGCTATAAACGTTATGAGAACAGACGAACGGACGAAACTTATTTACCGGACGGGCTCTCGCCGACTCTATATCCTGCCCTACCTGTGGTCTCTATCGGCCCATGATTTTCCATAGAAGACTCTGGGTTTAGGTTCGATTACCTCTCTAGTCTATCTTCAATTTGGCAACTGATCGCGGCGTGATTGCTTCGTTCTTTTCTGTAAAGAGTAGTGCATTGTTTTATTTCTATTTCTCTTTGCGC